>JAMPIV010013135.1:0-100568 GCA_024509875.1 Oreohelix idahoensis
AATCGTGTACCTGTTAATCTTGTTTGTCAACATGTCTGTTCTATTGAAGTTAATAAATGGTCGTTCTTTATACAACGCCTTATTTATTGTGCTGTGAATGGAATGCACAACACTGACAACAAGGTACACACACACACACAACAATTCACCTTTTCAACCAGTGGAAATGTAAATATATTCAAAATAAATGTAATGAATGTTTTTCGCTCACTGGGATTAATACTTGTATTAATGCTCAGAGAGGGTAACGTTCTGAGATAGATGGGATGGTGGAATGAAAAAGGGGGTGGGGGGGGGGGGACATGATTGTGTGTCAGTAAACCCAATACTAAGGAGGGTATTTGTTTCTCTTCTTTCATAATACTAGTTGGTAGTACCAGTTGAGGGTACTATCTCTGGAAGAAAGTGTGTGGTATAAGTGGCAGCTGTCAATGCTAGATGCCATCATCAGACGGGTCTTGAAGACGATGGACCAGCTTCGTGATTACTCCCTGATATTTCTTGGAACATTTCACAACGTCCAGACTTGACTAGTGGCGTGAGTGAACCAGTCCATAACCTGCAAAGAACCAAACATGGGCTGGAGCAGAAACCAACAAACTTACAGGCAGCTAAGTACAAACTTAAAAGCTGCCAAGTGAACTTTCAGACAATTCCTTCAATATCCATAACATCACCCTGTGATGATAACATTTTTTAAAAAAAAGAATTATTCATTTTACATTGTTAAATATAATTGATTATTAAATTTGTTATTTGTACATATACAAATTTATAGTTGATTTAATCATTTTGAGTGTACTGCACCCGTAAGTCTCATTCACCTTAAATACACTGAAAACAGAGCTACTAAATTAACGATTTTTCACTGGAATTCAATCAGTTGGGCCTTGAATTGAACGAAGTTAAATCTATACAATATATCTCTTTCACAAAAGTTTGTCGGGTAGGATAATTAAAAGGTTAAACTGTTATAAAAAGTGTAAAAGGTAAAAGATCCCGTTACACGCCCACTTAAGGCATATTGGGAATATAGTGTTAGGCCCATATTTTTCTTGACCATCGGGCACACTAGGGATGATTGTGGTCAGCAAATCACGCCGGTCGCCTTAACCATTCCCAGAGTTGCTCTGGTACCCATTTTTTGAGGGCTGGGTAGATCCCGGAGCAATTTTAGGTCTTAAAAATTCCCACCCTCAACTTGGGGATCGAACCGATGGACCACCGAGCTCGGAAGTTCAGTGCACTAACCACTGCGTTTACCCCGGCTCCTAAGTTAACTGTGTTAAGACACATTCAGCATTGTTCTTGATTTCTGATTATCTTGTGAAATGACACCCTCAAGGTAGAAGCTCTCATCATCTTTCTATCTGTATCTCTGGCAAGAGTAATCTTGGTGTGAAGGGTAGATAACCTTTGAAGACCCACTTTTAGATACTCTAGGTTTTGGCCGTTTCCTGGACCATCACTGCAGAGCACACGTGGGAGGAAAACCGTGACACACTATTCATAATGTATAATGCTAGAAAAAAAAAAACGCCTGGTAAACATTTTGGGTCGATTAATTTTTGGTAATATAACTAGACATACAGCCACTCCAGAAAGTGACAAAGACTGGAATGGGGGTATTTATTGTATTTGTTTTATATATTCATTGTATGTACCTAATTGCGATTTTACTACTGGCAGGTGATGGTAGGGCCAATTTTTTTTTTTTACCTTAGACTTTAATTTATATTTAATGTGTACGAATATTTACACGGAGTTTGCTTTCGACCGTATATGACATCTATCCAACCTTTTACAATGACAAACTTTCTTTGCACCCTGGCAACTGTCAAGATGGTTTCTCTTTTTTATGTCATAGTTTTATTTGACAAAGGACACTGGTTTATGACTTTACGACAACGAGTGGGAGGGAATTTCGCTACGTAATAATGAGATAAAAATTAATTAAATAGGCAGCGCCAATTTGTATATCACGCCCCAAGTTATTATGATAGGTAGTTCTCAGTGGCTGACTTAGAACAGGAGTGGACACTTTTAAGAGTAAAATCCCTTCTAGAACTCTCAAGACACTTAAGACATGGGGAAAGTCATTTACGGGTGACGAGCGAGGGCATTTTTTTTTTCCGGTGCGGACATGTTCAATTATTAAATTGTCAACAGTCTCCCTGGTGCTACGTTGTTTCATACACTCTGCTGAGATATCCTTCATTTTTGGTGATGCGTAGAAGATGGCAGGGATTTTTTTATTTTTTTGTTTATTTATTTTATTTTTGTATTTAACGATTAGAAGCACAATTGTGATTGTTCCTATTACTAGGGTAATGATTTTGACAATGTGATGCCACTTTTCTCATATCGGCAGTTGTTCATATTATTTGGAATTGAAAAACATATATATATCCTAATTATAACCCATCAGAGTCTTTGAAAATGGGATATTTTTCTTCATTAAATTTAATAAAAAAAAGAAAAAGATGGCGAGGGAGGATAGTTTGTGATTCGCTTGCATAGCTAGGCGGGGTTGTCGCACGGAAGGTCCCCCCCAGGGTTCGAATCCTGGGTAAGCCACTCATGTCTGTTGTTTTTCTGTTGTGTAATGTTCTACATCTTTATTTCCTACGAGTGCCTGATAACATACCTTTATGTTTGTCTCATATTAATTTACTGTTAACAGGCCTCGGGTTTCCCTTCCTTATGTGTTATAAATGTTTATACAATACCAAACCTACCCACTATCCTGTTCTCACTGTTCTAGTCTACTATCATTTACTGGACACAGTATTAAGGTCTTTGTCTTGTGTGGACTGGCCTATACTGTATAATAGGGGAACAACAGAAGGGATTGCGTCATTAATAGGCTGAACTGCCCATGGTAAACTTCCGGTGTTATGTCTTGCGGTTCGCACTAATGACCTGTCATCGAAGCATCATTTTTTGGTGACGCGTAGATGGCAGGGAGGATAGTGTGATTCGCTTGCATAGCTAGGCGGGGTTGTCGCACGGAAGGTCCAGGGTTCATATCCTGGGTAAGCCACTCATGTCTGTTGTTTTTCTGTTGTCTAGTGTTCCACTTCTTTATTTCATACGAGTGCCTGATAACATACCTTTATGTTTGTCTCAGATTAATTTACTTTTTACAGGCCTCTGGTTACCCTTCCTTATGTATCATTAGTCAGTAATATCGTTCACAAATTGTTATTTATTGTTTGTCAGCGATATAAAGAATTACTGAATAATAATGACTGGCCAGACACTTTTGTTCTATGCAGTTGAATGTATCGAACATTTATTTTGTTGATTCGTCATGTCACGGAGTGTTCGAAGGTTTCGTCTAGATTATTTTATAATTCCTTACTTTTCTATTCCTTCACATTTTGTCTGTTTTCTCTACGAAATATTTGCACCTGCTGTCTGTTCTTTCGCTGTTTTTCAAGTCTTCACTAATAGTCCTGTCATAATGTACGATCCTAATGCTATCTTCTCCTACAAATTCACTTTAAAGTTTTTCTTTAAGGACGTCAGTACAATTTATTCGCTTGGTCGAAACCACAGCGGTTCCCAGAGGATTATATTTCCGTGTTCATTGGTCAACTGAAGATGCCACGATAAATCTTCCGACATGGCTGAACGAGAGACGGGAAATAATTAACTTGGCGTTGGAATCAGAAATGTCTTAACTTCATGCGAACAAACGCTGAGTTTTAAAATCACTTGCTGATAAACCGTTGGAAGAGAACGCACGCTTGATAGAATAGAAGCCTCAAACTACCTCATATCAACAGTATATGTCATTTGAGAGTAATGCTACTAACATTCTAGTTCCTATAATATCAAAGGATTAGGTAACTGATGTAAAGTGTGAAATACTTAATATGTTAGTTTATTTCTTTACATTAGATAGATAGCTATTTTGCATTTATGTATTATGAATGTTTATTGATTGCATTTTATAATGATGTAAGTACTGACTGATATCTGAAAGTACTACATTCTAATGATTTTGGGAATGTGATGAAGAAAGCTGTTGTGAACGAGAGAGGGAACCATGTTGTTCAAGACGAGTGAATGAAACATCATTCCTCCAATGAAGTCACGCATGGACGCACACGGCCAGGCGTCTGCTTGTAACAAAGGTTGACCTGATTGACCCGACCAGTGTGAGATACTGCTAGACAGGAATTTGTAAACAAATGGACAGTCGCCTTTAAGGAAAAGACTGACGTTACAGGTTCAGTAAATATATTATTAGGCACCATTCTGAGACGAAATGCCCCGAGTGGCCGTAAGTAATATATCTGTATAAAACAGAAGATTGATTACCGGTATTATCTTCCACAGCGCAGTTGTTGCTGAATTCTAGCCAGTTTCTGGATTTTGATTGCTGTACATTGTTGCGAGTAAACCGCCTAGTTGCTCTATGCTACAGAGAGAACTAGTGCTTACATCTCAAACCCTCTAGCGGTGATCACAAGTCAGCAACCCTGAGCAGTCTACAGCATATGAGCAGTCTACAGCATTTAAGCATTCAACACCTCGTCAGCACCTGTACATCCTAACTCAACTTCACAACCAGGTTAACAAAAAACCTAGTCATCTCTTGGACTGTAGACCCACTGAAGCAAACTATCCATTTGGTAATCCATACCTACTGAGACGCCCAGGAGAAGTCCAAGCAGATAAGTCTACTTAAAACCCAGGCCAAAATCAGAATTCACTTTTCAGAAAAAATAGCCATAGGAATAAACTTTCGTCACGGAGGAAAATAGCCTCTTATTTTTATTTGAACTAAAGACACTGACAGTATTTCTGAATCCTTGAATATGTAATATCATAACTGTCTTTTTTAAAAATTTTCCTATTATTTTCTTTTTTTTCAAAGTACATGACAAAATTGATTTTATTTTCCCCTGTAATTAAAGTAATTATGTACATTCTGTAACTCACCATCATTCTGAGTTTGACAGTAGATTGTATGTTCTGTTCAGAAAAACATACTAAACCCTCCTTGTATTACCTGTTACTACTAGTTCATCTATTAGAGTAAGAAAGAGTTAGTCGTCGCCAGAAAAATACAAGAGTTGGTAGTCTAAAAGGTGAGAGAATCACTGACACCAACCTGTGCCCTTCTGTTAACTCTTTCCCTCAACACTAGCTCACCTCTGTGAAAACTAGTGAATAAAGGTCTATGTGCTTTCTACACATCTTCCTTACTTTACATATATCATCTCTTAAAGTAAATCTCTCTGCGACACGTCAATTTGGTACCAAACAATAAAATTTGACCCCTAAAACTAGCCTTTACCTTTACTTATTTAATTTTTTTGCCATCAAGACTGTATCATCAGCGTTATGGGAGTGAAATATTGGGGTCAGGGTCGGAGTTAGGCCGATTTGACACATTCGGGTCCCGCACTAGGGTCAAGTTAAATAGATTTGGAAATGGTAGTAATAGTATTCTCGAAAGTGCTCTTTCCCAGCTGGTAAATAATATGACTTTTGAAAAGCTCTTGCATTGACTGATAAAGGAGAGTTTAGTTTCCTTCTTCTTCGTACACTCTCAGACATCAACTTGAATATGTTCAAAGACACAGTGGTCAGCTTGAAGCTATTTCTATCACCATAGAGCTTTTCCAGGAATGGTAGTGATGGCCACATGCGCTTTCTCTGTTCATCATATGGTTGGGCATCTTTGAAGCAGATGTTCAGCAGTTATTTTATCGGGGCCACAGTCACACTTATCGGTAGTTCTTATCTTTACCTTGTTGAATAGGTGGTATCTCAATCTGTTGTGACCCGTGCAGAGTCTGAAGATTGTCACTTGTTCTCTTCTGTTGAGCCAGGTAATATGCATCATTGTTTGTGTGGCCTGGATGTTTCTGCGTCCCATTTGTTCCTGTATCTGCTTCTGATAATACTATTTGCATCTTCAGAAGTTATATTTATATCAGGTTGGGTAGTTTTCCACCTTCCTTTGCCAGTCTGTCAGCGTCTTCGTTGCCGGAGATGTTGCAATGAGATAGGATCCACTGTACTACAACTCGTTTGAATTGGTGGTTCAGTTTGTGGAGTACTACTCTTAGGTCATCCAAATCTGCTTTGTTCTGGCTCTTCAGTTTTGCAATTACTGACAGCGCATCTGTAAGAAAGCAACTTATCTCTTGGTGCTTTCCTCTGATGCAGTTTTCAAGGCCTCTGCCGCTGCTCTGAAGTTACTTGATAATTTGCATTTAGCCACTGACAACCTTTTTGTGTACCAATGATTAAGCTCAGCAACACTCCTCCGCCTCCATCTTCTGTTGCATTTGTTGCTGATTCACCTGTGTAGGCATGGGCCCAGGTGTTGCTTAGTTAATGTTTCTGTATGTATTCTGTGGTTATGGCTCTTCTCTCTGCTGTAGTCTAGCTCTTCTTTCTTCAATACCAGGAATGTTTTCTGTCATTTCTGGGAAGCGTTGTTGTTTCCAAGTTGGGATCTTGTGAGCAGTATATATGGGTTTAGCTGTTTGATATAGCATCTATGGGATCTGCTCTCATCTTTCTTTTGGCTGTTTCTACGAAGTTGCTTCGCTGGAGACTTCCTCATCCAAGAACATGAGGATGATGATTATATTGTGATGTGTGATCTCTCTCTTTTCACACTCGCACCGTCCCGAGCAACAATAAAACTCTTGATTCTAGAGGCAAGGGGCTATATTTATTTTTACAGCCCATTCAGTGACTAAGCAAACATTAAACAAATAGACTAGCGGCTAAACAAAACAAACTGTTCCTACAAAACTAAAAACACCCACAAAACACACATGTGTGTGCCCGAGCTAATCTGAAGATAACAAATCTAACAAAACAAAACAAACAAAACACCCAGCAGTGCCCGGATGCTAATCTGAAGAAGCACAAAGCACAGAATAGTTTAAAATCACTGTGAGAAACACCACGCTCTCACCCCCTGTTGCTACGCCGGAATGTTGTCATCCCGACTAGTAACTGGAAAATCTCACCAAGTAACACACTACGGAAACCACTACTGCAAGAACACACACTATCACACACACACACACTCATGCATGTCGTCCAATGAGACTAGTAAGGTGTTGTGCGTGGGGCTGGCAATCTCACCATGTAACACACATTGCTACCGAAACACTACTGCCCTAGCATCATAATGCTTAATATGAAGGCAAACCACACTGTTGGCCCCATGCTCCCTCAGGAGCGGAGAAGAGAAATATATACCTTGAAGTGAGCCCACGTGCTCTCACAACCATTCCTCGCATAACCATAATTAAATAATCATAAAATGGACATAAAATAATATTCAACTATATGTACAACAAATACTCTCAGTAATGAGAATAAGCTACTACCTCGTAACCGATCCACATCAGTATTCTTTACTGCATTCTGAAGCATGTCGTATGTGACGACTGGCAACAAGCGTGTCGTATATGACCACTGATGAGACTGGGAATCTCATCACATGAAACACATCGTTACCGAAACAAATCACTGCCATAGCATAAAAATGCTTCTTGTCGGCTTGTGATAGACACCAGCCACATTGGTGTTTCCATGCTCCGCCGGGAGCAATCAGAGAAACACATGTCTCAACAAAGGAGTGGCCTCGCGCTCTCCAGAAATCTAAATACATATTCTCACCTCACAGTAACCCATTAAATATACAGTAGAATTATGATAAGTAGGCTATCGTGAAATACACTCAATTACTCTTACATAAAGAATACAATATAATTATTCTCGACTTAAGCCAAACTGGGACTAAATACACAATGTGCCACATGGCGTAACATTTGCCAAGAAAACTCTCTCTTTCCTTTACTGGGGAACATTATCTTTATCTGCTTCCCACCCCCGTCTCAATTCACACAATATAAAACTGCGTAACATTAAGTGATAACTAAGAGTGTTACCGCAGACCCCTCGCGCCGCTTTTATACAATCACCACGTGGCTCTCCCTGTTGCCATCTTCCCAACTAGTTAATATTATCTAAATTGCAGTTTCTGATAACATTTCTGTCCAGTTTCATGTATAAAACACTCTCCTACTAAATTTGCCCGGTCTGATGGATGAAATACTTGATACTAAATTCTCACATCTGGATTTAGGCTTTGCGTGCCTAATAAAACCTATCAAACATTATTTTCACTCATCTATCATTTCAAGACTAAATTATAATGTCCTAAAAAAGACATTTCCTTTGGAAACACATCTATCTATATCACTAAACATTAAAACAGACTCGTGCTGAATACAATATCAGAATTATATAAAACTCTAATTTAAATTAACTCACATGTCATGTCTTTGTGTTCTTCTGTGTGGGTACACAGCGCGCTTCGTCGTTTGCTCTCTCGTGTGGGCTGAATCTTCAAATCGGCCTTTTGCCGATCGCTATTTCTTTTTATAGGCACTAGGCTAATCACTCACTTATCTGCGCGCTGGGCGTATTAATCTTGGCTACTTAAATATCACACGCGATTATCGCTTAGGAATAGCGAAAACACAAATAAAACTTACAGCTATTATCAAATAACACAATTCTACACCACAACTATATGTAGGCCTTATTGTGGCCTAATAACATATCTTCTACTTCATCAATCTTGAAGAATTTACATCTCAGCATGCTTCGCGCACTTCTAAAATACATGGGCGATAAATCTGCCCAAAAACAGGTAGGGGGCGGGCGTCTCCTTTTCGGCCCCATCACAATATGGTACATTGGGTGATCTGGTAGTCTCCTGAATTTCTCGGCTTGTTTCTGGGCCCTGCTATCTCTTCTATCCTCCATTGGCTGAAGGTATGTAATCTTTCCGATTTCTTTAATAGGTTTTGTCTTCATACTTCCAGTTATGATTCTCATTGCTTGATTTTGGAGTCTATTAATTTTATCGAAATTTGACAGCTGCTGTTGCCCATGCTGCAATGTCATATTCTAGGATTGGTCTTACTGATGTGGCACCTAGAAGAAAAACACCTTCTAACCCCACACCAAGCAGGATTCAGACAACACAGATCCACTGAAGATCAGATCACCTATATAGCTCAGGAAATTGAAGATGCCTTCCAAGAGAAAAAGCATACGGTCGTGGTTTGGGTAGATTTGGAGAAAGCATTTGACAAAGTATGGAAAGAGGGACTAAAAGTCCAGCTGCAAAGAAGTGGAGTGTGTGGGAGAATGTACAAATGGATTGGCCACTATGTCACTAGTGGGTTATGTAAGAGTCTGTCTGACGAGAATCAAGTCTGTGTGATGTCAGCGACAAGACGAAATCTGAGAGAGATCTGAGATGATAGACGAGAAATGGTGTTGATAGTGGATAGTGTGACTTATAGTTATCGAGGGTGAGAACCTATACTGACTCTCCCCTCGCCACTCAGTGACCTTTTATTCAACTACTGCCACGCCGCCTCTTGCTCTACTTAGGAGATAAGGTTGTATTACACTACAGTGCATCCACATACCACAGTACGAGTACAAGTTACAGAATACAGGTACAGATAGGACAGGAAATCTGATCCGAAAAAAAGAAATTATAAATATATTTTATTAACAACAGAAAAAAACTCTGGTAAAATAAGCATGACATCAATCACTACAACAAAAAACTTCAGTAATATGCAGGTATCAAATGTACGAGACACTCAAACCAAAGGTTAGTAGAAAAAAAAATGTTGGGAACACTCCCGGAAAAAAAACCCGTAGGTTCCACGCTCCCACAAATTTGGGGTGGATATAAAATTAATAAGCCTTTGCTAAAAAAAACCCTGAAATAAAGAACTGTACCTACACAAACGGCGTCTGTGGCCTAATGGATATGAACGCAGTTTCATAATCCAGATATACCAGGTTCGAAACATGCTGCAGGCGGTTTGGTAGCAGATCGCTTTGTGTGGATTTTTAACAATGGTATAAGCGCCGTACCGTTCAGCACTCAATGGCAAACTACTGAACGTAAAAATTGCCTAGAAAAATCACAAACAGCCAATAAAAGCTGGGGTTGACTGCCACGTCCTGTAAAGGATAAACAACTAACTAACCTACACAAACACAATCCCGCTGACTTGTCCCTGTCAGCAACACTGCTAATCACTTCACTCGATGCTTAGGTACACAGGTTCTTAAACAATCTACCCTCCCCTCAATTACTTTGAGTGCACTCTACCCCAAAATCCTTCGTTGGCACGTGGGCGTTGCTGCTTCACTGGGATCACGGTTAGCCGATGGAGACATTTTGACCCTATCTTCTCCATGGTAACTGCTGATTTAATCCGTGAATTGACTGCACTCGGCTGTAAATCCAGGAACCGGGCGTTGCGATGGCAACACTCAAGATAAAACAAATGATGAGGAAATAATCCACCTTTTGTGTAATGGCCCACTGCTACTGTAGCGGTCCTCACTGATACGGGACATCGTATCTTGGTAAAGAGAACTGGTGCAAACGGAGCATGGGCGCTCCTCTTATTAGCTTGGTAAAGAAAACTGGTGCAAACGGAGTGTCATACAGATAGGTTTTGAGTTATTGTTGGTCCCGTCTGAGTAAAGTGGATGGTGATAAGTACGTGAGAAAAAAAAGGTGTGAGAAATAGATTTCACGGGTGATAGTTTAAGGAACAAAGTGTGTCTATGGAATTAGTAAGTTTCTCTATTCCAGCCTATCTATACGACTATAATTTAGTACAAGACAACCTTGCCCTCCTCATACATATAAATATAAGTTTAACTACATACACACAGCTATGTGACAACAAGACACACAAACGTGAAAAACTACGGTTAATTGGGTATGGGTCTGACCAACACACAAAGGTAAGTTTTCTTTGTTGTTTATTATCATTAAACTTGACAACATCAAATATCTAAAGAAAGATCCAATGAAAATAACAGATTTACATACATATGAAATAGCAGAATAAATGTGCTGTTGAGAAAAGAACCCAAAAAGTTAATAACCCAAAGGTCAATGGTTAGCACTATGTTACAGAGTAGACAGTAGAGAAAAAAATAAAGTTCCTACTAAATGCTACCCAGTAAAGTAAACAAGTTAAGCAAAATCTGATGTTGGTAAAGTTCCTGTAACCAAGAAAATTATTCACTCTCTCTCTGTCATACAGGGGCCCACTCAATCACGCTTACCTACTCTTGGTGATATCCCTTGGCAATACAATTATCCTGAAAAAAAAAAAAAAATATATATATATATATATATATATATATATATAAATATATAAAAATATATATATATATATATATATATATATATATATATATATATATATATATATATATATATATATATATAATTTCCAGGTTTACTTTCCAAATTTTCCCCAGTCCATCCTCTTAACAAATCAAGACTATTGAGGTGAACGCCAAATCTGGTGGTTTTAACTTTTCCTGGATGAACACAATGTCACCGCGAATAGCTAGTGTAGCAAAACGTGCTCTTGAGGTTCACAGTTAAAAAAAGAGGAAAATACTTCCAGTATTTGAAACATCTGGTTGCAAAAAAATAATGTTACAAATGATGATGATGATAATCCTATCGGCTGGCTCTATGGTGAGTGCCGATTCTGAAACAGCGTAACTTTCTGGATAAATCCGCTTGAAGACGACAACTGTCAGAAGTCAGGGATAATGTTATTTTATCCACAACACAGTGGGCTGATAACATTGAAAAAATATTGCTGGGTTTTGTAAGTCCAGTTAATTTACAAGTTAAAATGTTTCTCATGTATCGTTGGCTCACAAATGAAATTGGTGACGCACAAGCCAAGAAAAAGACAACATTAACCAATCAGTAAATGAAGAAAAAGCCCAAAATAGACCGCTGGACGCCCTTGATCAGGTCTGCTAGGAATAAAAGAACATTTATGAAAAAAATGATACTATTCTATATAGCTACATATATGCACATAGACGGGGACAAGACGATCTCTTATCCACTCCATCAGTCCTGATTAAAGTTAACCGGCACAGGTGTGTTCCTTTATGCCTAAACTATCGCACGTCGCCAACGCTGAGATTTCAGGTCGGATGAAGGTATGCAAACCTCCCCGCCCTTTGCTCGCGTTGTAACGATCAGCGTACAATGTCAATTATTATTCAATTATCCATACGCGCACTTACATAAATATTGCCTGTCGTTAATAGCTATTAAATTGTCGGCGTCTGTTGGTCATCATACGGTATAAATAACAGTCACTTATAATAAATACGCACAACGAAATAAAACGTGAATTCTTTTCTGTCACTATCAGTTGCGCCTAACATGTAAATTAGTCAACTAAAACCGTCTCTTCTTGTGTGAGAAAGCGGGTGGTGAAAATTAACATTATAACTGAACCTCTGATATAAAATAGCTACGCGTTATTTATTTCACTAGTTCTAACTGGTAGAAAATCCAAGTAAATTATAATGGTAAAATCTTAACACTTTAACACGTAACACTAATTTCTATTACCAGAAATTCAGAATGACAATCCCCACGAATGCTATTAACACATCTTTCACAATGGTTCTAGACTACGTGCTTAGACTATCCAAAAATTCTGAGTGACAACTGATAGCAGGTTTAAGAAGACGCAGTTTATATATATATATATATATATATATATATATATATATATATATATATATATATATATATATATATATATAATTGTTTCTCTGATCTATAGATGATGTTACTTTTCACATTACCATGCGTATCGAGAGAATCATGAACAGAGTTCCCCAGATAAAAAGCTTTACGGTCGCTCTGTCGGGC
The DNA here is from genome assembly GCA_024509875.1 of Oreohelix idahoensis. Lineage (NCBI taxonomy): Eukaryota > Metazoa > Mollusca > Gastropoda > Stylommatophora > Oreohelicidae > Oreohelix > Oreohelix idahoensis. The sequence goes on from JAMPIV010013135.1 coordinate 12,803, forward strand.
GTTCCTAATCGACATCAGAAGAATTCTCACGTCTAACGGGTCTCTCGAAGATTTTTGCCCGTGCCTCGACATCAAAGAGCACTTGGGAAAATCCTGACTACCTTGAGTACGAACTTCAAAGGGTCTTTGGTTCTTCACGTGCGGTCTGTCAGGTATCGCATGATTGACAGATAAGCTCGCGTGATGAGACCAGGTAAACAAACCTGATTCGCTACCTGTTATGACTGACAGGTCATGCAGTTTGTAAACTATAAGTTAGCTCGTGTTAACAGAAAAAGAGGTAGGACTAAAAGTAAGTAAACACAGAATGTAAATGCATGGTTTTGCGGGCAAATCATAAAACGCTAACGGGATGTCGTAGATTTCCGATAGGAGAATTAAGACTAGGTTTGGTCCCTTCTGAATAGGTTTGAATAGGTGATAGACTCAGTGAGAGTTAGTGAAAGGTAATAGAATTTCCACACACGTGAGATGATAGATTTGATATAGTGGCTGTCTCTGAAAGCGAAAAGAATTCTTCTCTCTCTCACCTATCTTCTACAACAGTTGTTACCGCGTCAGACAGACTACACCAATATACATATTACGTATATTTCTATCACTCACAGGCACGCACATACACGTGACGACAGGTAAACACACAGACGTGGGAAAACTATAACGATATATATATTATCTAGAACGAGCTGACCAAACACTATTATTAAGTTCAAGAGCGATTTATTATCAGGAAAAAATCGGCTCACAACATCAAAGAAAGTACATCAAGGAAAATACATATACACATAGTCATAAAAAATCAAGGAAATGTTGCAAGGATGATAGCCCCGTTATAGTGTTAACTCTAGGTTTAGCCCGGCCCCGTTAAGAGAACAGATGATGGCGCCCGAGTCACAGATACATAGGGTTTGAGTCTAAGAGTTTTTCTTTGTTTTATCTCGTAATTATATGCACAGAGTTTGAAAAGCATCTGATTTAACCTAAGACAAAAACACAAGAACTCTAGCCTTAGCAACAAATTATGCAGATTGAAAAAAAAACAAATAGGACAGCAACAGGGTGTCAAAGATAAAATAGTGAAAAATATCACTCAAACCAGCGTACACTCATTCATTCCGCCATGGCTTCTCATACTTGTACTCACGACTTTGCTTGCTGCCTCTTGGAACACATTGATTTTAGATTTTCACACAGACTCAAAAAATGCAGTCTTCTGCCAAGAAGTCCCCAGTTCCAAAAGACGTATTTAACTTGGAGTCTCCGGGAACGACTACTTGGGTATGCAAATTTGTTCAAATGTCTGATTAAGTCACCTAACAATTATTCCAGGCGCGGGAGTTAGCAGAGCACAGTGTCAATAGCGTAGGTTTCTAAAAAAAATGATGAATGTCAGGTCGGTGCCTTCCCTCAGTATAGGATTCACTTTAGTCACACCACAGATTTGTCCACAAGATATAATCTAGTCGGGAAATGATTGTTAATATTCACGCCACCAGGCAGCAAATTATATAGAGTTTCTAGAAGAAATTAAGTGCTGGCTCCAAGGTCCAGTATTTATCATTACAGTCTTTGAAAACCCGTTATAGGGATATTAGTATTTCTGTCTAACTTGCACCGTCAGATCAGTGTTACTTGAGAAAACCCACGTGGTTCAAAATAAGGACTGTCTATTTCTTCACAAGTATGGAAACTACTACTAGGTGCTGGTAAAGTTAGGGTCACCCCAAACTTTCACTGTGTGGAGGAAAAATAACACATATAATATAATAAACAGAATCTGTACTGGTTAAGACTTACATTTAAACTTGCAAGCAGAGAGCTTTGCTTATCATTTAAACTTCCCGTGACGTAAGTTATATTTAAAAATCAGCAATCCTCATAAATTAAGAACACGTGCGTATTCCGTCACCATTCATGAGGCTGGATTCTAGAGTTTATACGTTAGTTTAGAAAAATACACTCGACTGAGTATTAGCAGTTAAATTAAATTTATAAATAGCTACAATTGCCGTTATAAGCTAGAAATTTTAATTTTTAGTCTGCTTTCCACTGAATGCTTCCCTAGAAAATATAATAGCCTACCACTTTATTTCTCTTCTGCGCTAAAGAAATAGATTAAAATGAATTAAGCGATTTAACACTTTAACACTCACAAAATCTATATATCTATCATATTAATTACCTCAACCACAGAATTACAGGTAGTCGCACAACTTAAGAATAAAAATGCTGAAAATATTTCTGGAAGTCTAGAAGTTCGACAAATTGCCGAAACAAACTGAGATCTTCGCTAACAGCTATTCTGTTTTCGAGCGACCTATCTACTGTGGAGTCTATGAGCGAGAATGAAATTAAAGTTTCAAACTTGGCCAATATCTTAAAATCAGACAAAGGGCCCAAACTTATTTCGCCAAGCGAAATTATCTCCCCTACTCCCAACATTTACGTCCGCTTAACGCGTGTCGTAACTGTCACCTACTGACCACGATGTACGCGTGTCAGTTTCAAATCCCAGACAGCCTGACTCCATTTCAGGGCAGTTTTCACACTACAGCTGACCATGGCCCAAGTGAGCGCCGTGTCAGTTTGGGATTTTCCAGACAAATGTCTGGATACTGACCGGTGCAGATGTAAAGTATCACACCTCACCGGGACTATGCCGAGAAGAAGCTCGCGCGCTCGGTGAGAATGTAGACGATTTGCTACGTCCTATGTTCAGCGAACCGACTTATCACGCCTTCTGACGCCCTGCAGCCCTGACATCTACGTAATATCGTCCTAGCGCGATTCTCAGTTTAAGAGAAAGAAACAGGTAAAGTTTGCGAATTATATGAAAATAATATTCGCAAAACGAATGGATGAAAAATATACAGGAAAAAATGAAATACAGAGATAATAAAAGAGAGAATTTTGGGTGAACGAATAGGAAGAAGATGTAGGAAATTAAATGAATATAAACCCTACGTGACAGAGCCTCCCCCCTTTAAGATATGGAAGCACTCCATGTCTACGTTATGGAGTTTAATTTCCTATAACCGTAGCTTCGGGGTGTCTGTCCTCTTCCCTCTCATCTTCCCCCTCCATCTCTGTCCAATTCCTACTCAAGTCCACTCCTCAAAGTTTCCTTCCCCCGGAATGTCTCCCATGCGCGCTTGAAAGAGCGTCGCCGCTTCTGACATTTTTGAAAGATTTCCTGTGATAGCGGTGGAATATCCCTGCCACTATCATCATCTTCGTCAGTTTTGGCGATCGTCAGGAGATGGTCGGAGGTTGGCACTGGTTTTTCCAAGTATCTCTTTAAGAGATTTAAATGGAAAACCTTCTCCTTTCCTTCAATAGAGATCTGGTAGTTAGCCTTAGAAATCTTTTTCAGGACGGTAAACGGCCCTTGCCATCCGATCTTCAGTTGGTTGTTCTCAGTAGGGAGTAACACCAAAACTTTCTCTCCTGCTTCCAGTTCTCTCTCTTCCGCGACTTTCCTGTATCGGTTAGCGTGCTTTGTGCGAGCTCGCTTAAAGTTAGTCGTTGCTAGGTCCCACCCTAGTTTCAACCTTTCCTTTAAAACCGACACATATTTACTTGCTGAGACGACTGTCTCATCCGCCTTCTCGTCTGTCAGAGACTGAAGTAAGGCTTCAAGCGGGCCCTTAATGGGTCTGCCAAATAAGAGTGTAGCTGGCGGAAATCCTGTGGAAGTATGAGGAGATTCTCTGTAGCCAAATAATGCTGCAGGAATACAGAGATCCCAATCTTCAGGTTTCACTTGTGCCAGCTTACTTAGCATCATGGTGAGGTTTCCATTAGCACGTTCCACGAGCCCATTTCCCGCCGGAGTATATGGCTTAGTGTGGATGTGTTGGGTCCTCAAGATCTTAACGATCTCATCCATCAACAGGTTTCGGTATGGAGATCCATTATCCGTCAACACTTGCTGAGGGAATCCCAACCGAGTGAAAATCTGCACGAGGGCTTCTGCGACATGCTTGGCATCTGCGCATGTTAGCGGGATAGCTTCTGCCCATAAAGTGCATGTATCGACTAAGGTCAGGATGAACCTGTTCCTTCTTTTAGTCCTTTCGAAAGGCCCTAAAATGTCGATCACAACCCGTTCGAATGGTGTTCCCATTATTGGCATTTCACCCATGTGGACTGGGGGTGTCCGTTGCTTGGGTGGTACACGTTGGCACTGGGCACAGGATTTGACATATCTGATAATATCAGTATTTCACTCCTGGCCACCAATAATGAGTGGTTATACGTTGGTTTGTGGCGTTCTGTCCCATATGTCCGCTAAAGGGAAGAGAGTGCCCCATTTCTAGGATTTGGCTTCTGTACTGTTTCGGTACTAGGAGCTGGTTGTAACCTTGGTCAGGCTTGCCCGTTCTCCGATAAAGTACGCCATCCTCAGAAAAAATGTCCCCGTGCTGTTTGGGTTCCTTAGCCATGGGCAGTTTCCTAAAGCAGGGTGCCAAAGTAGGGTCCTTGTATTGCGCTTCTTTAAGTTCCATAGGTAACAAATTTGGCGCAGGCTCCCGTTCCTTCTTGGTTTGCCCTCTTGTAGTTACTGCTGCCACAATCGGCTCTTCCGGTTTCCCAATACACACGTATCTCCCGCCAAGTATGACTGGGTAGATGGGATCATCCATAACAGCCGCTTTGATCACACCTCTGACAAAGTCAGAGTGTATCTCCACCAATGCGATGGGAAGCGCTGTAGGTGCATCACTCTTACGAACTCCACAAAGTTTGACGGTCTCTCCTGTCTCTTGACCGGGTTTAACCAGGTTTCTGGCAACAATGCAATCGTAAGAAAGCCCCGTGTCAAATAAGCAAGAAGTTTGAGAACCGTTCAAAGTAACAGTACCTCGCGTTGAGGGTCTATCCCCAACAGGTTGGGAATCACTGTCAATAATTCCGCCTTGCGAGACTGTCAATAAGCATCCGATGCGTTTCGGCTCGGTGTGCTCGGTCTGATCATATGTCCCGTGCTCAGGGGTTCTCCCTTTGCCACCTTGTCCTTTCTGGCTACGCTGCCATGTAGGGCGGTCGGGTTGATCAGACTGTTTGGGGTGGTTGGGGTACTTGTTCTTGTAGAACTTGGATTTTTCAGGAGGGGGGTTTTGAGGTCCAGTTTCTCTGTGGTTGTTTTGGTTAGAAGCCTGAGAAGATTGCTCTAGGTTATGTTTTCGAAAATGCTCCTCTGTCGGTTTCCGCTTTTGTGGCCGGTAGTTCAGCCAGCGCATTGTGATAACGCTCAGACTTTTCCAAAATGTCTTCAAGTTTTTCTGCCCCCTGCTCAGCGAGAAATCTCCGGGTATCAGCAGACAAAGTGTTCTTTATTTGTTCAGTTAGAACAAGTTCCTCAAGACCTTCATAGGTAGAGGGGAGCTGCGAAAGCTCAAGGCACTTTGTTAGATATCCCTTAAGACGAGATGAGAACTGGTGAAAAGTTTCAGAATTCTCTTTCCGGCTGTTGCGAAACAGTTGCAAAAACTTGCGAGCGTTCATTTCAAAGCGCTCCAGTAACGCTTTCTTCAACACATCGTAGTCGTCTTGTTGGCTACTTTCCAGCTTAGAATAAACATCATAAGCAGAACCTTTTAGGGCCTGGGAAAGTTTCATATTCCAACGCGACCTCTCTAACCCGTACAGAGTTGCAATTTTCTCAAATTTTTCTAACCATGTGTCAATCTTCTCATTTGGACAAGGAAAAGATTCAAGAGTGAAAGACATAGCATTTAGTTGAAGAGATTGAGTGTTAGCAGGGTCAGTTAAGGAAGAATGAGGAGAAGACTCTCCATTGCTGGAGGTAGAGGCAGCACCACGACTTTGGAACTCTAGAGTTTTAAGCGCCAACTCGTGCTGTCTCTGTTCCCTCTCCTTCTCCTGCTGTCTCTCCTCCCTCTCCTTCTCGTGCTGTCTCTCCTTCTCTTTTTCCTCATGCTGCCTCTCCTTCTCACGTTCCTCCTGCTGCATCCTGCGGATTTCCATTTCCTCATCCATCTTCTTCTGCTGTAAATCTGCGGCTGCTTTTTCCTTAGCTTCCGCTGCTTTCCTCTCCGCATCATATCTCTCAAGTTCGTCTCTGACAAATGCTTTCGCTTCTTCTCCTTCCAGTCCCTCCTCTCTCGCTTCGTCCCTGAGAAGTTGTCTAAGCTTTGCCCTCTCGGCCATATTATGTCAGTGACTGAGACACGTGGAGATAGAAAATAGGAAAAAGAATAACCTGGTTCCTACCACTTACGAGAAAAAAATTTACCAAAAAAAAATCAAAAGATGATATATTTAACCCTGGGATACCTCCTCCAAAATAAAATCTAACTATCGCTGCTATTATCGGCAATAAAGCACTCAATGCAAAACACGACTACGCCAAATAAATGGTAGTTAAGATTACTTCTGAAAAATAAGTTGCTACAGTGGAAAAGCAAAAGAATATTGCAAAAATTAAAGAGAAAAATAATCCCTTAATTTTTAAAAATCCACTATAAGTTCGCCCCTGAAGTCAGATCGGGTAAGGGAGGGAATTAATCTGGACAAAAAGTCCGAAACACACTCCTTAACTTAGTTCAAACGCCGTTCTGCCTCAGTACCCAGTGAATGTTATACACTCACCACTTTACCAGCATTTAGTATTACAATCAGCAGTTAACATATATCCCGACAAATCAACCTGTAACCAAAATGTATATTATTCAAAGATGCTGTGGAAAAAAAAAACTTATTAGTTTGTGTGGTCAGCACGCCCGTAAACAGATCGCTAGTCTAGGGGGTAATTATTTAAAGATATAACAACTCACAAGACATCACACTCTTACTCTATATCAGAATACAGAATCTTAAGTTCAAAATCCAGATAGACGAGTCCACGTTTGTCGTACTCGTCTTCCTATTCTAAGTTCAAAGACCGGAAACGAGCCCTCATTTGTCGTAGATTTCCGATAGGAGAATTAAGACTAGGTTTGGTCCCTTCTGAATAGGTTTGAATAGGTGATAGACTCAGTGAGAGTTAGTGAAAGGTAATAGAATTTCCACACACGTGAGATGATAGATTTTGATATAGTGGCTGTCTCTGAAAGCGAAAAGAATTCTTCTCTCTCTCACCTATCTTCTACAACAGTTGTTACAGCGTCAGACAGACTACACCAATATACATATTACGTATATTTCTATCACTCACAGGCACGCACATACACGTGACGACAGGTAAACACACAGACGTGGGAAAACTATAACAATGATATATATATTATCTAGAACGAGCTGACCAAACACGATTATTAAGTTCAAGAGCGATTTTATTATCAGGAAAAAATCGGCTCACAACATCAAAGAAAGTACATCAAGGAAAATACATATACACATAGTCATAAAAAATCAAGGAAATGTTGCAAGGATGATAGCCCCGTTATAGTGTTAACTCTAGGTTTAGCCCGGCCCCGTTAAGAGAACAGATGATGGCGCCCGAGTCACAGATACATAGGGTTTGAGTCTAAGAGTTTTTCTTTGTTTTATCTCGTAATTATATGCACAGAGTTTGAAAAAAATCTGATTTAACCTAAGACAAAAACACAAGAACTCTAGCCTTAGCAACAAATTATGCAGATTGAAAAAAAAAAAAATAGGACAGCAACAGGGTGTCAAAGATAAAATAGTGAAAAATATCACTCAAACCAGCGTACACTCATTCATTCCGCCATGGCTTCTCATACTTGTACTCACGACTTTGCTTGCTGCCTCTTGGAACACATTGATTTTAGATTTTCACACAGACTCAAAAAAAAAATGCAGTCTTCTGCCAAGAAGTCCCCAGTTCCAAAAGACGTATTTAACTTGGAGTCTCCGGGAACGACTACTTGGGTATGCAAATTTGTTCAAATGTCTGATTAAGTCACCTAACAATTATTCCAGGCGCGGGAGTTAGCAGAGCACAGTGTCAATAGCGTAGGTTTCTAAAAAATGATGAATGTCAGGTCGGTGCCTTCCCTCAGTATAGGATTCACTTTAGTCACACCACAGATTTGTCCACAAGATATAATCTAGTCGGGAAATGATTGTTAATATTCACGCCACCAGGCAGCAAATTATATAGAGTTTCTAGAAGAAATTAAGTGCTGGCTCCAAGGTCCAGTATTTATCATTACAGTCTTTGAAAACCCGTTATAGGGATATTAGTATTTCTGTCTAACTTGCACCGTCAGATCAGTGTTACTTGAGAAAACCCACGTGGTTCAAAATAAGGACTGTCTATTTCTTCACAAGTATGGAAACTACTACTAGGTGCTGGTAAAGTTAGGGTCACCCCAAAACTTTCACTGTGTGGAGGAAAAATAACACATATAATATAATAAACAGAATCTGTACTGGTTAAGACTTACATTTAAACTTGCAAGCAGAGAGCTTTGCTTATCATTTAAACTTCCCGTGACGTAAGTTATATTTAAAAATCAGCAATCCTCATAAATTAAGAACACGTGCGTATTCCATCACCATTCATGAGGCTGGATTCTAGAGTTTATACGTTAGTTTAGAAAAATACACTCGACTGAGTATTAGCAGTTAAATTAAATTTATAAATAGCTACAATTGCCGTTATAAGCTAGAAATTTTAATTTTTAGTCTGCTTTCCACTGAATGCTTCCCTAGAAAATATAATAGCCTACCACTTTATTTCTCTTCTGCGCTAAAGAAATAGATTAAAATGAATTAAGCGATTTAACACTTTAACACTCACAAAATCTATATATCTATCATATTAATTACCTCAACCACAGAATTACAGGTAGTCGCACAACTTAAGAATAAAAATGCTGAAAATATTTCTGGAAGTCTAGAAGTTCGACAAATTGCCGAAACAAACTGAGATCTTCTCTAACAGCTATTCTGTTTTCGAGCGACCTATCTACTGTGGAGTCTATGAGCGAGAATGAAATTAAAGTTTCAAACTTGGCCAATATCTTAAAATCAGACAAAGGGCCGAAACTTATTTCGCCAAGCGAAATTATCTCCCCTACTCCCAACATTTACGTCCGCTTAACGTGTGTCGTAACTGTCACCTACTGACCACGATGTACGCGTGTCAGTTTCAAATCCCAGACAGCCTGACTCCATTTCAGGGCAGTTTTCACACTACAGCTGACCATGGCCCAAGTGGGCGCCGTGTCAGTTTGGGATTTTCGAGACAAATGTCTGGATACTGACCGGTGCAGATGTAAAGTATCACACCTCACCGGGACTATGCCGAGAAGAAGCTCGCGCGCTCGTTGAGAATGTAGACGATTTGCTACGTCCTATGTTCAGCGAACCGACTTATCACGCCTTCTGACGCCCTGCAGCCCTGACATCTACGTAATATCGTCCTAGCGCGATTCTCAGTTTTGAGAAAGAAACAGGTAAAGTTTGCGAATTATATGAAAATAATATTCGCAAAACGAATGGATGAAAAATATACGGGAAAAATGAAATACAGAGATAATAAAAGAGAGAATTTGGGTGAACGAATAGGAAGAAGATGTAGGAAATTAAATGAATATAAACCCTACGTGACACGGGATTACAACGGCTGTCAGATTACTGTAGGCTATATTTCCATTATACGTCACACGGAGCATGAGCGCTCCTCTTATTAGCTTGGTAAAGAGAGCTGGTGCAAACGGAGCATGAACGCTCCTCTTATTAGGTGTTGGGCGAAGTATTTGTACTCCAAGCAAAGGCCACTCATCAATGTGCCCGTAATAGGGTGATGAACTAGGCACGCATGTAGTTACGTGCAACCCAGCTTTGAATGGGTCGATGAATTTTGTGACCTTTCCTCCAGGAAGGTAATCGGGACTAAGGCTTCAGCGTAGGGCCTGAACTAACCGTGGTTAGCGCAACTGTCAGAATCTCCCACTATTATAATCAAAAGCAGGCAAGTTGGTGTTAAGTCTGCTACTATCTACCGGCAAGAATTGTAGGACTGAAGCAATGAGAAATAGACAAGACTGGCAATATAGAGTGAGGATTTGCCACAGGTGTTCAGCGTGGCTTGAACACCTGCATAGAGGGAGCAGAAAAATAACACGTAATAGTTACCCAGATACTTTTCTAGGAGACCTGCTACAAAGAATTTGGCGCAACAGGGAAAAGAGGGTTACGCTAGCGGTCCCAGACTCTTCTGGCCATCCAAAGCACAGGGAACTCTTTAGGAAAAGTTTCCCGTGTCAAAGACCACGGATTTTTTGCAGCTAAACTCTCAAACTGAGTGTCAGCTTTTGACTCGTGGTAAAACGAACTCTAAAAAAGATTCCGCTGTTCACGACAGTGAGTCCTGGGCGCGTCAATTATCTCCTACCTAACTTACATAAACAGGGGAATGAACCTATCAGCTTCCAGAAGGACAAGTCAATTACCCCCGCTGGTATCTACAGAAACGAAAAGAAGTAAAATGGGCGTGACAAAATTCAGACAGAAATTAGGATGGATGGGAGTTCAGTCTAAATGGCCAGAATTTATAATCCATGTTGCCACACACTACCTTGAGAATAAAACCGCCAGAGTACAGCTACAAGAACAGACTAGTAGGAAGTTTATATTGGAGCAGGATGTCCTCCAAGGGGGAATCATGTCGCCTACATTGTTCTTCGCATACATAAATGATATAACAGACAATATTCCAAGAAGATCACACAATGCCTCATTTGCAGATGACTTAGCCCTTTGGATCTCTGAAGAGTATGTCACTACGGCAAGCATTCGGATGCAGCAAGCTCTAACATCACTGGAGGAGTGGGTCAGAGTATGGCTAATTGTGACAAGATGGATTTGGGGCGACCTCTTCTCGATCTCTCCTCCACTACGGCAGTGTAGTGGGTTTGATGGTATTGTATGATGGTGATATTACTAAATGTAATGTATGAGGCCAGCTGTGAAGGCTCCTGAGATAAAATGTAGTTGTGAATTGTCAGAAGGCCTTTCTTGCTACCACTACGACCTCACACTCAATTGTTTTGTCTTAATGAATGTAGCTATGTAAAATGTCTAGGGTAATGATATGTAATGTGGTGTGATAGTTATAGATACACCCACAGATATTTAAGCAGACTAATAATATTTAACAAATATTATAATACACTGAACTAACTCAAGAGTGTAAAATTTTTGATAGAATTATATTACATTTATTTGTTCTGGATCAAGTTTTATGTTGACCAGAACTTTTTTTAAAAAAAAAAGGATTTAAAAATTATGAAAGAAATGCATGGAATGTTACATAATAAATGCAAGAGTGTACATATATAAGTACTAGACTAGTTAGTTTTATTAAAATGTTCTAGTAGTCATCTACTTGGGAGGATAGTTAATGCTTGTGCTGTTGGGGTGGCCTCATCACACCTGTCTATATTGACTACACAGTGTCCAGTAAATTACAGGAATTTTATGGGGTATTAGTAACTAAAAGGCGTTGGTGAACTTCCAGCAGACCAGAGGCTCACTCAACTTGCATATGTAGCTCTGGTGCTGAAATCTGGTGGTCCCACCTCTCCGTGCTGGCGGGCAATAATAGTGGTCTCTGTCACAACGTACTGCACAGATACACTCGAGTAAAATCACCAACTGAATGGACACCGCCTTGTTGACAACTGAAACTCACAGCTCTGCAATCAAAGTATTGGCTATGTGTCAAAATTCTATTCTCTACCCACGTCTGGACACAACACGGACACAACAACCACATCATACAGACAGGTCAGATCTCTCTGACCAAACAGCACATTTACCATGGTGGTTTTACATCAGATAGGTCCTCCCAGACTATAGATTCTGAAAAATATTTATTAGTTTCCTTCCCTAAAAGTGGATAGGTAATATGTTTCATTATTCTCAACACTTGATCTGTCTTTCCTAACCCTTGCTGGAGTTTATGTATATTGTTGGTCCCTAGACCCTGACTTGGGCGGGGGGTCTAGAGCAAATCCCTACTTGTTTGTAAGGCTAGATTATGATATGGCAGTATCAAATCACTCGAACATTAAACAATATTCAAAATATACAAAGAAATAATTTCAATCTTACCAGATTATGAATAAAGAACACAGAAATGCTAGCAAAACTCAGCTGAGCTGCTGGCTATAGTATGGCGTCCCTGAACTTATTTCACTTTCTTTCATTTGGAAATCACCACACTTTAAAATACTGTGTCTATCATCGAACAACTATTGAGGAATGGCCCCACTTGCGCGTCTGAGCGCCGATAAAATGATTGTCTGTGGCCAATCACTGCCTAGGTTTATTTCAAATTCAAATTTCCTACCCTAAAGTCATTTCAGTCATGCTTCAGTCAAGTATGGATGTTTATCTGTTAGTCTGTCCGTCTCTACTTGTTTTTTTTTTCAAAAACGTACTTGATTTTTGAACCAACCTTTCTCTCCCCTCCAAAATTTTGTCGTTAAAAGTTATATTTAGACACAGCTCCCACCAATGTCCCTTCGCTTCCCTACTAAGTAGATTTGAACACCTGCGTCTCGAGGTCGTGTTTTTTTGTGCAAATAGCGACACTTTTTATTCCATACAGTCTGTCGCTGATGTGAACAACACTGTCTTTTGTCATTATCTTCAATATTATCTATCCGTCTGTAAAATTAAGAACATATTAGTTCACTGCTCAGAATGGGCCATCCGGCCAGCTAATTTTTATATTCCTAACATTAATATTACGAAAAAGTTACTTTTTAATTTTTGTAATATTCCAAACATCTGCGTTCTGCCGCTGAATTCAAATCAAAGGCTTGGTATCGCAAAAGCGACCAATAAATGACTGTGGCGTAACATATCCAAGGTCCCTTCTGTCGAGTTCCTTACTTTATGTCAACTTGGGAAACGTGACTTTTCTCCGTTTCCCCCCCCCAATTGCGTCTCCTTAGCCTTTCTAGTCTCACGCAATCTTTCCAGTCATATTTTTTTCCTTTTTATCCGCCGTTCCCCTCCTGTCTAGCAAGTCAATTTTTATGGAGGGTGATGACCCGCGGTCTGGGCGATCATGTACTATCAGCAGCCTACGCATTATGTTTTTATCCTTACATGTTATCTTTGGAGGTATTTTACCGTTGTATCTCTGTCAATTTCACTACACATCTCCCCACTTGAAAACATGCCTATGGCAAGTTCCAAAACCAGCGATACACATAGGTAAAATTACTCCTCACGTCTGCCACTACTCTAATTTTGATCACAGGGGTGCCGACTGAGGAAATCTGCACCGACATTCAATTTACGGCTTGCATAAGCGACTGGTTTCAGTTCCCCATCAGGTGAAGATGATCTTTGCAACAAAGCCCCTCCTAGTCCTACATTACTTGCATCGGTTCTTAAGACAAAGTCCTGTGTCAAATCAGGCAGTTTGAGAATAGGCTTGCTAGTGAGTTTTTCCTTTAACTCTTGGAACGCTAGTTCACATTGTGCAGTCCAAATAATTTTATCTGGAAGTCCCTTGCGAGTCAGATCAGTCAGAGGAGCACAAATAGCGTTAAAATTCTTGATGTATTTCTGATAAAATCCGCATAACGACACAAATGATCGCACGTCCTTTTTTGTTTGCGGCCTAGGTGCTCTCTGCAGTTTTTCCAAGTTCTTAGGATCAGGGGTCATATTACCCTGATATACAGTGTGTCCCAAGAATTCCAACTCTTTGCATCCAATACAACATTTTGTTGGCCTAGCAGTTAAGTTCGCCTCCCGAAGTCTATCAAACAACATCTCCAGAGCTTCAATGTGTTCTTCAAATGTCTCTGTGGCGACGAGAATATCATCCATGAAATTCGTGATACATGGGTTATTCAGGGGATCCAACAATTTGCGCATCATCCTTGAAAACACACTCGGAGCATTTTTCAGTCCGAATGGTAGCATATTGAATTCATAATGTCCATCCGAAGTGCTAAAAGCCAAATAAGGTCTCACTTCAGGCTTCACTGGGATCTGGTAATAGCCTTTACTAAGATCCACCTTTGAAAAGTATTTTGCCTTGTTCAGTCTGGCAAATAACTGTTTTGTGTCTGGTAATGGATCCACTTGTCCTTCTGTGACAGCATTCAGTTTCCTGTAATCTATGCACAGTCTGTGTTCCCCAGACGGTTTTCTCAACAAAACGACACTAGAACTAAAAGATGATTCACTGTGCGAAATAATCCCCTCCTTCAACAAATACTCTATTTCTTCCTTCAATGCCTTCTCCTTCGCGAACGGAATAGAATAGGCTCTCATACAGATTGGGTTTGAGTCTACCAGTTTCATGTCATACTGTAGCAAATTTGTATGGCCTGGTTTATCTGTTAATACATCTGTATGTTCCTCCAGAACCTGTTGAACTCTCTCCCTCTGGTTTTTAGTCAGGTGCTTACTGACTTTTACCTGTGCTGCGGTTTCACAAGGATGTAATGGGTATTCATGTGAGGTGAGTGGTTCTTTTTGCATCTGGGTTGCAATAGCCAAGGTCAATAAGGGGGTGCTTTCCTGGAGTGGTCTGTCCAGATACTTCTTTAACAGGTTTACATGATAAACTTTCTCCTTCCCCTTTTTGTCAATTTTATAGTTTGTTCTAGACACCTTCTCTAGAACCGTATATGGACCTTGCCAACCAATTTGTAATTTATTCTGGCTTCCGGGTAGTAGAAGCAGCACCTTCTCTCCGACTGCCAGTTCCCTGTCCTTTGCCTTCCTATTAAAATATGCTGCATGTTTCTTCCTGGCTTGCTTCAAATTATCATTTGCCAGTTTCCATCCAGCTTTCAAACGAGTGGTCAGTTCGTTCACGTATTGATACGATGAGGTAACAGTCTCTTCCGCCTTCTCATCTGTCCAGGTCCTTAATAGAGCTTCTAATGGACCTTTTATTGGCCTCCCAAATAGCAGAGTTGCGGGAGCCATCCCGGTTGAACTATGTGGTACCTCCCGGTACGCAAACAATGCGGCGGGCAGGAATTGATCCCACAGATCCGGTTTTTCGTGTGCCAGCTTTCTCAGGATAGAAATGAGAGTCCCGTTGAACCTCTCTACCTGGCCGTTCCCTTGTGGATGGTACGGACTACAATGAAAGTGTCTGGCTTGAAATAGCTTAAAAACTTCTTCCGTTAGTTTCCCCTTGAACTGAGAACCATTATCCGTCAAGATTTGATGCGGGAATCCTAATCGGGTAAATATTGTAAGTAGTGCCTCTGCTACATGTTTTGAATCAATTGATGGCAGGGCTACCGCCTCTCCCCACATAGAACAAGTGTCCACCAGAGTAAGGATGTAACTGTTCCTCCTCTTGGTCCGAGTGAGAGGTCCTACAATATCCACTGCAACCCTCTCAAAAGGTGTTCCCACTATGGGCATTTCCCCTAGAGTTGCAGGAGCAGTCCAGTGCTTTGGAGCTACCCTTTGACATTCTGGGCAGGATTTGACATATCTTTTTATATCCTCCGTTATCCCTGGCCAGAAGTAATGACAAGCTATACGCTGTCCTGTGGCGCTGATCCCCATGTGACCACTGAAGGGAATCGCATGCCCGAGTTCCATCACTTTATCTCTATATGAAGTGGGAAGAACCAGCTGGTTGTGACCATTTGTTCCAGTTCCGGCCTTCCTGTATAAGAGTTTGTTCTTCATGAAATATTCCCCCTTGCTCGGAGGTGTGTGGCATTTGGGCAATTTTTTAAAACAGGGCTTGAGTGTCCTATCCTCAGCCTGCGCCTTCCTCATCTCCTCTGGATGAGCATTTATAGGTTCACCTTCTTCCTCCTTCTTCTGTGACCTGGTCTGCACTGTCGCCATGATCACAGGTTTCTCGGGATTCCCCAAGAAGACGTATCTACACCCCAATATCAGAGGGTAGATTGGTTCATCTATCACTGCTGCTCTGATTTCTCCCTCCACATAGCGAGTTTTCACCGTTATCCTTGCGATGGGAAGTGTCATGAGTGGTATGTCCTTAGTCGCCCCTTGTATTTCCACTGTTTCTGTGGTATACTGACTTGGGTCCACTAGGCTAGACTTCACAACTGAATCATAATCCAAACCTGTATCATAAAGGCACCTTATGGTGACCCCATTACAAATAACATCCTCACAAACTGGGGGGTGATAAGGTTCCTGTTGTCCATTAGGATTAACCTTTAATCTTCGCGTCCCCGACTTCATTGCAGCAATGTTTGAAGGTTTCCTTCTACAAAATTCGGTGTTATGGTTATCCTTCTTGCACCATTTACACCATCTTTTTCCTTGGTTCAACGGTTTTCTTTCATTGAACTTTTGGTCATTGAACTGTGAGTTTCTGTCGCGATAGTCATTTCTTGGCCGCTCAAAGTTTGTCCTACCTTTATTTCCCTGCTCTCTATTATCAAATTTATTAAATTGCTGTGGAGCTTTAAAATTGTCTATGTGCTTCTTTTTAGCACCACTTACCTCTGCCTGAGCTGCCTGATACCTCTCAGCAACATTTAAAATTTCCCCCAACTTCTCTGCACCTTGTTCCATGAGAAATTTTCTCATGTCTGGAGCCATGGACTCTCTCAATTGCTCAATCATGATCATTTCTTTAAGATCTTGGGTCTTCCCCAGAGCCGTCCATTTCTCCAAATAGGTTTCTAGTCTAGCAGAGAATTGGTGGTATGTCTCCCCAGACAACAGTTTGGCATTTCTAAATTTCTTACGATAAAATTCACCATTCTTCTCGTACCTTAATAACAAAGCCTGCTTTAACATGTCATAATTGTCTTGGTCTTCCCTGTTCATTTTGGCAAATACTTCATAAGAAGTACCTCTCAATCCCTGTGATAGCTTTAAACTCCACCTCTCTCTCTCTAACCCATATGTAGTAGCTAATAACTCAAAACGTCCTAGGTACCCCTCTATGTCATCGTCTTTTTCAACAAAATGGTCTAAATGAAACCCCATAGCTGAGTTTGAGGCTCCCAGACTGGGCGTAGCATCTGAGGCAAAAGGGCTGGCACCATTTTCAGGAGCCGGGCCTTGTAATTCCAGCTCCCTTAGTCGTAATTCGTGCTCCCTTTGCAACCTTCTATCTTCTGCCTCCCTTTCGGCAGTCAACCTTTTTTCTTCTGCCTCCCTTTCGGCAGTCAACCTTTTTTCTTCTGCCTCCCTTTGCTGTCGTTTTTCTTCTGCCTCCCTTTGCTGTCGTTTTTCTTCTGCCTCAATCTGCAGCCTCTTAATTTCTCTATCAGCCTCAATTTGTAACCTCTTCTCTTCAGCTACCTTTCTATCTTCCCTTTCAATATATTTATCACATTCAGCCGTTACATATTGAATTAAAATCTGACCATCCATTCCCATCTCCTTTGCGGTCAGCACAGCAGCTGATCGGAATTTTGCTAGCTCCGCCATACTTTTCAGACAATATAATAATATACAAGCTAAATCTCTAACCAGTAAATACACTAAGTACTTCTTATGACTATAGTCTAACTAATTCTAACTAACCAGTTAACTAATTAATTATCACTGGCTGTGAAGATTCACCAACTTTTATCTGCAGGGACACTTTTAATTTTTAAAGGGAATTTCACAATTTTTTCCCCTAATTTTATTTCTCCAACCAGGAGATCCTAATATTACTGTTGGGCTAATTATCCCTGGACAAGACCCCAATGTATGTAGTGGGTTTGATGGTATTGTATGATGGTGATATTACTAAATGTAATGTATGAGGCCAGCTGTGAAGGCTCCTGAGATAAAATGTAGTTGTGAATTGTCAGAAGGCCTTTCTTGCTACCACTACGACCTCACACTCAATTTTTTTTCTTAATGAATGTAGCTATGTAAAATGTCTAGGGTAATGATATGTAATGTGGTGTGATAGTTATAGATACACCCACAGATATTTAAGCAGACTAATAATATTTAACAAATATTATAATACACTGAACTAACTCAAGAGTGTAAAATTTTTGATAGAATTATATTACATTTATTTGTTCTGGATCAAGTTTTATGTTGACCAGAACTTTTTTTAAAAAAAAAGGATTTAAAAATTATGAAAGAAATGCATGGAATGTTACATAATAAATGCAAGAGTGTACATATATAAGTACTAGACTAGTTAGTTTTATTAAAATGTTCTAGTAGTCATCTACTTGGGAGGATAGTTAATGCTTGTGCTGTTGGGGTGGCCTCATCACACCTGTCTATATTGACTACACAGTGTCCAGTAAATTACAGGAATTTTATGGGGTATTAGTAACTAAAAGGCGTTGGTGAACTTCCAGCAGACCAGAGGCTCACTCAACTGCATATGTAGCTCTGGTGCTGAAATCTGGTGGTCCCACCTCTCCGTGCTGGCGGGCAATAATAGTGGTCTCTGTCACAACGTACTGCACAGATACACTCGAGTAAAATCACCAACTGAATGGACACCGCCTTGTTGACAACTGAAACTCACAGCTCTGCAATCAAAGTATTGGCTATGTGTCAAAATTCTTTTCTCTACCCACGTCTGGACACAACACGGACACAACAACCACATCATACAGACAGGTCAGATCTCTCTGACCAAACAGCACATTTACCATGGTGGTTTTACATCAGATAGGTCCTCCCAGACTATAGATTCTGAAAAATATTTATTAGTTTCCTTCCCTAAAAGTGGATAGGTAATATGTTTCATTATTCTCAACACTTGATCTGTCTTTCCTAACCCTTGCTGGAGTTTATGTATATTGTTGGTCCCTAGACCCTGACTTGGGCGGGGGGTCTAGAGCAAATCCCTACTTGTTTGTAAGGCTAGATTATGATATGGCAGTATCAAATCACTCGAACATTAAACAATATTCAAAATATACAAAGAAATAATTTCAATCTTACCAGATTATGAATAAAGAACACAGAAATGCTAGCAAAACTCAGCTGAGCTGCTGGCTATAGTATGGCGTCCCTGAACTTATTTCACTTTCTTTCATTTGGAAATCACCACACTTTAAAATACTGTGTCTATCATCGAACAACTATTGAGGAATGGCCCCACTTCTCGTCTGAGCGCCGATAAAATGATTGTCTGTGGCCAATCACTGCCTAGGTTTATTTCAAATTTAAATTTCCTACCCTAAAGTCATTTCAGTCATGCTTCAGTCAAGTATGGATGTTTATCTGTTAGTCTGTCCGTCTCTACTTGTTTTTTTTTCAAAAACGTACTTGATTTTTGAACCAACCTTTCTCTCCCCTCCAAAATTTTGTCGTTAAAAGTTATATTTAGACACAGCTCCCACCAATGTCCCTTCGCTTCCCTACTAAGTAGATTTGAACACCTGCGTCTCGAGGTCGTGTTTTTTTGTGCAAATAGCGACACTTTTTATTCCTTACAGTCTGTCGCTGATGTGAACAACACTGTCTTTTGTCATTATCTTCAATATTATCTATCCGTCTGTAAAATTAAGAACATATTAGTTCACTGCTCAGAATGGGCCATCCGGCCAGCTAATTTTTATATTCCTAACATTAATATTACGAAAAAGTTACTTTTTAATTTTTGTAATATTCCAAACATCTGCGTTCTGCCGCTGAATTCAAATCAAAGGCTTGGTATCGCAAAAGCGACCAATAAATGACTGTGGCGTAACATATCCAAGGTCCCTTCTGTCGAGTTCCTTACTTTATGTCAACTTGGGAAACGTGACTTTTCTCCGTTTCCCCCCCACTTGCGTCTCCTTAGCCTTTCTAGTCTCACGCAATCTTTCCAGTCATATTTTTTCCTTTTTATCCGCCGTTCCCCTCCTGTCTAGCAAGTCAATTTTTATGGAGGGTGATGACCCGCGGTCTGGGCGATCATGTACTATCAGCAGCCTACGCATTATGTGTTTATCCTTACATGTTATCTTTGGAGGTATTTTACCGTTGTATCTCTGTCAATTTCACTACAGGCAGTACCCATTTTCAATTGAAGTGAGGACTGATTACCTGGAATTTCCGGGTCGCCATCTGTTTCTTTCTGTGATATGTAGTAGACAATTTGTATTTTCAACATTCTTACACCTCTCAGCGATAAGTCGTCATGTCTGTTTGGTTACCCGTTCCTCCCGGCTTTGCAAGGAACGGCTGAGATAATAATTAACTGACAACCATGTTGGTTAATTTCGGGTGTGGCCGACATCAGACTACAGAGTAGCAGTAAAATCGCCCAGCGTATTTGCTTAATTGCTGATAAGGCCAGGTTGCGTTCTTCGCCAAATTGGTAATACGCTGAAAGTTTGATAGCACTATGGGGAGATAACATATTTGTCAGCGCACAGGAATGACATAATCGTTTCCTGCACACCTTGTGGCAAAGCAGGAAAGTAAGATGTTACATCTGACACATGTTGTCGAATGAGTTTACAGATGTTTTTGTGAGTTTGCATACAAGGCATCGGATGTTTTATTTCCATATATGAGAGAGGTGACTTTTTGCATCACGCACATTATTTCGGGAGGAAAAAATTTTGAAATTACCCCACTAAACACGCATGTTTGAAACGATTGGAGCTTTCTAAGCATCATAACAAACAAAATGTGGGGGAAGAAGAGCCATATAACCTGACCTTTTCGCAGTTTAAAGATACTGTGAAAATTCACTGTGAGGATCGCTTGCCAAGATGAAACCAGACTGCCTGGGTTAGAATTCAGAATTCTCTTTATCAGACCGGACTTTGTGGAACATCTTGAAGGACTTAAAGAGCCCAGGAAAACCATTTTAATAAGGAAGACCGGCATCTGAGGAATCCGAAACACTGAGTCATAATGGGAGTTTAGTGCTAACGTAACGACCCCCAAGACACGTGAAAAAAAGGCATCTGCCAGTGTCTTAAACCTACTTCTCTGAGCAAACAGTCTGTGAGCCAAGATTGGCGTAAGTTGTACTTTTGATATTTTATATTTTTTATTACTAACATGTGAACTAATATGTATATATTGCCGTGTGATTATTAATATGTGAAAAGTGCTAGTGGATGTCCAAGTCATTTGAGGCTGGCAACCTCATCATATAGAATGATGATCTCATGAACCACCACTGCAAGGGCGGGTTACTGCTTTATTGCTAGTTTCTTACAGAGAACTTAAAGCATAGGTAGTCCCAAGTTCCATATGGAGCAGGGAGGGAAATATGAAAGAAATGATGTACATTCTAATTATAATATTTACATTTACAAACCAGTGTAAAATGTCTATGTAAGCCTATTCACTTTAAATTAACGACAGTTTCAAAGCTTTTCAACCAGTGTAGATGTAAATGAAAACCTATTCAATCTATATCGTGAACACTTTTCAATCAGTGTAGATGTTAACGTAAACATATTATGTCTATACTATTACCCTTTTCATTTGAATGTAAAGTAAATATAAAGCTATTCAATTTAAATGTAAAGAAAGTTTTCTCTCGAGGGATTAAGCTTAATTCTCATCGATTGTAAATTCTGAGGTAGATGGGATGGTGGAATAGGAGAAAGGGACCCATATTTTTGTGTTGAAAAATGCAATACTCAGGAGAGCGTTTTGTTTCTATTCTTTTACCATAGTTGTTGGTAGTAACAGTTGAGAGTACTATCTCTGGAACAAGAAGGGAAAAGTGGCCTGAGCTTAAAGACGAGGGACCAACTTCGTAGACACTCCCTGACATTTCTGGGAACGTGCTGCGCCCTACAACCTTGACCAGCGACGAGCGTGATGTGGCCATGCGTGCTGGTGTGTTGTTGTTATTTGTTTCGTGGTAAGTCCGATCACTATCCCAACAGTGGGTAGTTGCACATGATGATGTTCACGTACAAGTACATACATATAACACGAAATAGAACTGATGCAGGATGATGAACTCGATGATAATGGACTTCACTAGAACAGCGATGAAGTAAACAAAATAGTCAAGTTTATTCACATGATGCACAAGGCACCAAAACCAACTGTGCATGGAGGTAACATTTACGTGGAAGGAGATTTATTCTTGACTGGCCACTCTGCTGCTACATGTAATCAAACTGACGCAGTCAGGCATTTCAATAGTATTGTTTATGTACCAAAGTCGACCTTTCATTCCTCGTACCATGGGTTCTTGTTATTGTCCATGTTTCTATTCTTTTTCCTTCTCGTCCTTACTATTTGTTGCCCAACTGTTTCTTTTCCTTTCTGAGTGTAGAACGTTAAACTCTCAAAGTTACTGGTTTCTTTTTAATTCTTTTCTGACTATAAAATGTTCTGGCCTATTTCTGTGTGCACTGGTTGGTTTATCTTGTATGACGAAGACTGGCCTAAGCCACCAGGGTATGACTATTTCTACCAACTGTTCTTAATACACACTACTAAACAAAACCGTTCATACCTGCTGTCTCTGTGCTTGGGAAAAACACACTTGTCTTGAGCCCACTGCGTGGGTGTGAAAAACACACATCATCAAAAACTATATCTAAATTGCTCAAACAGCAGTTCTCTCTATAAAGATGGTATTTGAGTCTCCAAGGAACTAGACAACCGTACATCTCTTGTGAACACAAGAGTCAACCAAACTATGGCTTGTTGTCTACGATCTTCCCTGTAGTGCTCACGATTCAAAAATGTTAATACACGGGAGAAAACACTCCCAAAACCTATGCTACTGCTACTTTTGACATCTCAAATCCAACTGCCTAACTTCTCTTTTCAATTTCCTATTACAACTGTATAAACTCACAACTCATTCATTGTCACGGACTGTTCGCTTCAGAAACCCGTGCATCTCACTTTCATTCCGACTTCATCCAAAACAAAACTCACCGAGCCACCTAAGGGACACCATAATATTATTACCTCCCTTCGCTAACAAAGTCCCTATTCCATATATCCCTATTTCCCTTAGTATCTTCTATACGTTATTAAAATATCGTGAACCATATTTTGTTATATCGCGACTTTCATACTCACAATCAAATACTTTTCTCAAGGGCACAACTTACAGAGTAAACTCCCTTAGTCAAAAACCACAAACCTTCACTTTATTATTTCCCATGTCAACACAACATAACCGCACATCATTTCCCATTCAATTTTAATAAAGCATAACTTCATACTAAACCTCTCTACTGACTCCAAAGCTCAACTCGCGGTTACAGTGATCAGTCTACCAAAAACCAACCCATCAGAAGGAGCAGAACCGTCACTGACAGCTAAGTAACACATAAAAGCTGTCAAGTGACTTCCTTTACACATTTCTATCCCATCACAACAGTGATGATAAACTTTTTTGTATAAATAATTATTCATTTCTGTAAAACCTTGTTAAAACCCAAATGACTATTAAATAGTACCAATGCAGGTACTAATCTCTGGAACAAAGTGAAGGTAGAAGTGAACTGACGCAGAACTAGACACCATCATCAGAGGGTCTTAGAGACGCGGGACCAGCTTTGCAGTTACTCCCTGATCTTACTTGGAACGTGCTGCGCTCTACAATCTTGACTAAAGACTCGAGAACTCCAATGACTTATCTGCACAGAACCAAAAAAAAAAAAAAAAAAAAACCAGCGGGAGAAGAAACTACCATTGGCAGCTAAGTGAAAACTATAAGCTGCCAAGTGACTTCTTACATAAAATAACCAGTCCATCACAACAGTGATGATATTTTTCCCGATGAATCATTATTCATTTTGTTTAAAACTGTTAAAACTTAGATGATTATGAATTTTTAAATTTGTAATTATACAAATTTAACTTCGATTTAATCATTTTGAATGTACTGCATGTTTGTCTCAGTCAGTTTACTAAATACACTCTAAACAGAGCTACACCAAAATAAGAAGAATTCCACTGAGTAAATCAGGGTGGGGGCTTGAACGAGCTAACATTAAAAATTGCTTAATTCTTCATAAAAGGCGGCGGATCCGATATAAGTTAACAATTGCCCTGCCAATGCAGCATTGTTCTTGACTTCTGAAATATCTCATTGTGGTGAAGTGGGATGTTATAAATATTTATAGGGGACTTAGTGTACTGACTGAGATCAGCTGTGAAGGTATCTATATCTAATAAGAGTAGTGTATTATAGATAACCTTACTTGCTGCCACATATATATATATCTCAGTCAGAATTATTCTGGAATAGTGTGATGACTACGTTGTATGTCTAGGGTATGTGTATGATGAAGTGTAAGTCATAACAACAACAGACAGATAAACAATTTAATTTATTCCACCACACTTGACAACACTGTGACACTCACATACATATAACACTCTAAAGGATATCTTAAAGGAGTCACTGATAACTTTTCAAATAACAATATGTATTCATTGCTGTCATGAATGTATATGTGTCCTGATTCAAATACAAAGGGAACCAGGAATCACAATCAATTTTAATTACAAGTTATATGTACAGAATTTCTCAATATGAATCTTGTAGTGACATGTATTTTTAATAGTATCCTATGTGTGTCAGTGGTGTAGTAGTAATATGAGGTAATACTGGTTTTGTTTTGTTCAAGCTCTGTTGGTATTTGTCATCATGACTTCAATAGTTTGTTTCTATTGGAACTAGTATTGGAGATGTTCTCAGTTCCTGGTATTAAAACAATTTACTTCCCCTCTTAAGTTTATGTTACAATGTTATTTTAAGATGGGGGTACATAATGTTGAGCTCAGCTGGCCACATCAGCTTATCTTGCGTGATGGCGGCAGGAAAAGACTCCTCTGCTCGATTTCTCCCCTGTGCTCTGGAGACACCTCACTGATAGCTAAATGGACCAAGGAGTATGCTGTCCGACTCTGGATTCAGCAAAGCTCTGACCAGGTGCTGCTCAATAACTGTAAGACCACGGTCCCTGAAAACAAGAAGGATGTACCTTCTACTTCATAACTAATTTATACTCTCTTTCTACACTGAGCACAATACATCACAAACATTGAGTTCAGAGCGTTAGGCCAACTGTCAGCTTCATCTGAAATACTTTTTACCAGTATTTCCCTCCCTAATGGTTACTACGCCTCTGCAATTCCAGCATTATTTCTGTCTAATTAATAATCTAGGTGTCAGTGTACTGTTTGGCCATTCCATGCAGTTTTACTTCCCTCCGACACCTTCTGTTCAGGCTGGAGCATTATAGGCTTTACATCATGTTTGCTACTGAACTACACATATATACAGGCATAAATTAACAATTTACATTCAATTTTCATTAAAAGATATTGAATATTTCAAACCTACCACAATTCATGGAAATACACAGATACGTTGACTAGCAATGAATTCTGGCACAAATACTGGCACAAATTCCCATCTGCTTATGTTCCAGGCTTTTATTTAGCAAAAATATGAGCTGGCTTCAACGCACTGTTGCTTCATCAAGCTTATTTGAACTAGTGGTCTCGAACTAACGCTCTGAATTGTGTATATTCGCAGCTCTAACCAATGAAACCACGTCTCCACATCTTTTAAAAAAAAGTACCCCGTCTATTCGTTTCCCATAACAACACAAGATAGTATTTATAGCCCGACCAATCGTGTTTAGTCTTATATTTGTTGCGCTCCAATCAATTTGGAGTTAACATGGTAGGCTATTTCCGTACGTAAGGTTTTTTCAAACACGTTAAAAAAAATTTTATGAGCAGAAATGATTTCATGCTGTCTGGCATCCCCACTATTTTATTTTGGTTATAATTTGGTAATTCCTAGACTATTTGCGTAACGTTTTACATATTCTTTGTCAGCAAGCCCTAAGGAACCCAAATATACAAATTTAAAAGAGCTAAGTGGCTGCGTTCAAAATATGCAATTTCTTCTATCTCCTGTTTCGAAGATGTGTTGTCTGGGTACTGTAATGTTTTCAAACGTAAACCCATCTAATGTCATCTTTTCTAATAAGCGTTTTTCAGGATTTTAAAACCTAACTCTGGGAAGGGTAGTGAATTTTATCACTGTCGATTTGAAATAAAGTTAGTGCATGTGGCCTTACACGCGTGATGGCAGCAATTGTGTATCGCGCGACGCGTGTTTAGTGTTGCACGTGTTCGGCTTTATGCCTCTCCCTTCTCTCTATCCTTTTTGAGTCCATCTGTTCGTTCGTTTTGGTAACGTAGTATAATTAATGTTAGGATTAATTTAGGTCATTACGCAGTGTGCCTCTCAATGTTTTTCTTAGAAATGCAATACCCGTTTTAATGTGTTGTGGAAACGCTTGTATTTATGCAGTGGCTTATATTTAACGTGGAAACGTTACAATTTGCAGACGAAGCATAAAACAAAGGGGGATTTCGAGTACATTCTTTGTGACAGCACTGTTATTTACCATTGCTCTTTTCTTTATTAGAATTTATTTGTTAGGCTTTATATTTACCTGATAATTTATATATGTGGATTAGAATATTTCACGACACCTCCCCTCTTAAAACAGACATCCCATGTCAGTCCTTTATTCTATATACACATAGATAAATGTAAGTCAACTTGACTTTACTCTGCTGTGGTACTATCATGGTTTTATGTAGTTGGGTCCATTCAGAGTAGGCACTACTCATGAAATCTGCCTCAGACTTCTACAACCAATAATATATTTCGGTTATGTTACTGAACAGCCGCAAGTGTGAGTGCTTGTCTTAATGCTGCTTCGCAACCCGTATTCACCATTTCTCTTCTCTGAGTCTGCGCAATGACATGTCCAGAGAACATTATATTTCCCTCAAA
This sequence comes from Oreohelix idahoensis, assembly GCA_024509875.1. Classification (NCBI taxonomy): domain Eukaryota; kingdom Metazoa; phylum Mollusca; class Gastropoda; order Stylommatophora; family Oreohelicidae; genus Oreohelix; species Oreohelix idahoensis. The sequence goes on from JAMPIV010013135.1 coordinate 39,453, forward strand.
ATGTACGTTATGAGGAGATAACATATACCTGGTGATAGCAGAGTTTTCGTAGTGGATCCCATAATCTTCTTATTATCCTGTATGAAACATTCGGAATATCCTCAATCAAAGAGGCAACTCAGGGATTCATTACGTTCCTCCGAAATGTTTACATCCAACAATTTTCTCATCATTCTAGAGAAGACACTAGGCGCATTCTTCAATCCAAATGGCAATCTATTAAACTCATAGTGTCCTTCTGAGGTACTAAAAGCTAGGTATGGTCTAACCTCAGGCTTTACTGGAATCTGATAGTATCCTTTATTCAGATCCACTTTTGAGAAATATTTAGCTTTATTTAGTCTGGCAAACAGCTGATTTGTATCCGGCAATGGATCCACCTGTCCTTCTGTAATAGCATTCAGTCTCCTGTAATCTATACAGAGTCTATGTTCTCCAGAGGGCTTCCTTAAGAGTACAACACCGGAACTATACGAAGATTCACTGTGTGAAATAATTCCTTCCTTCAATAGATAGTCTATCTCTTCCTTCAAAGCTTTCTCCTTAGCAAACGGAATCGAATATGGTTTCATACAGACAGGTGTGGGGTCTATCAGTTTCATATCATATTCCAATAGGTTTGTATGCCCTGGTCGGTCTGTTAAGACCTCTGCATGATTATTTAGAACCTGTTGCACTCTCTCTTTCTGAGTTTTCGTTAAATGTGTACTGATTTTCACCTGTGCTGCTGTCTCACAGGGGTGTAATGGATATTCAAATGATGAAAGTGGTTCCTTTTTCATCTCCATGGCGATGGACAAGGTCAACAAGTGTGTCTCCTCCTGATGTTCTCTTTCCAAATATTTCTTCAGGAGATTCACATGATAGATTTTTTCTTTCCCCTTCTTATCTATCTTATAATTTGTTCTAGACACCTTCTCTAGAACTGTATATGGACCTTGCCATCCAATCTGTAACTTATTCTGACTCCCGGGCAAAAGAAGCAGTACTTTCTCTCCCACAGCCAAATTTCTGTCTTTCGCCTTCCTGTTATAATAGGCAGCATGTTTCTTCCTGGCTTGTTTCAAATTTTCATTGGCAAGTTTCCAGCCAGTTTTTAAACGAGTGGTCAGCTCATTCACATATTGGTATGAAGATGTAATGTGTTCCTCTGCCTTTTCATCAGTCCACGTTCTTAACAAAGCTACATATGGACCTTTAATTGTGTGGACCTATTTGTCCATGCACCGGTATGGTCTCTTCCACTCGAAGCTTTATAGTGATAATTTTTCCTCCCAGAATTATCATTCACAAAACGACCGCTACCAATTCTTTTCCTGGGGCTTTCTCCCCACTTAAAATTCTTGATGAGAGATTTCCTCTCTACATCCTCTTCCTCCAGTCTGTTTAAGTCCGATTGAGGGATTGTCGGCTTATCCTGGGGTAAGACATCTTTTTGCACTCTCCGCATAGTGGCCATTGTAAAACAGTTAAGTGAAGCTTGTCCGTGAAAAGGGGTTTCCCATTCCATTTGGTCCACTTTTTCAAATTTATATCTCTTTTTATTATCAGGCCTAATTTTGCCCCGTGGCGTGTCCAGGTCCTGATCAATGTTCCCACTTGTGGGTGTTCCCTCATGTGCTATGCTACACCTTTCTACAAAATTCTCAATGTCCCATCTTGCTTTGGGCCAATAATAATTGTGAACCACCTTTTGAATGATGGTACCTATCTTCTCATGGTCCCCATCTGGTTTCACATGTAGGCTCCTTATTAAGTCTGCCCTATATCTTTTAGGAAGTACCAGCTGTCCCTGACCGTTGGATCTAGCTCCAGTCTTCCTATACATCAACTTGTTTTTCATGTAAAAATCTCCCTTGCCTGGAGTTGTATGACAAGTTGACAATTTTCTGAAACAAGGCTTGAGTGTTTTATCCCCAGCCTGTGCCTTCCTCATCTCTTCTGGAGTGGTATCCAACATAATATCCTCCTCCTGTCTTGAGGTCGACCTGACCTGAAGGGTTGCCATATACACAGGTTTCCTTCTGCAACGGTCAGTGTCATGATTGTCCATCTGACAATTCTTACACCACCTTTTTCCTTGGTTGAAAGATTTTCTTTCATCATATTTCCTTGCACCCGTGTGTTACCGGGGCCCAAAAGGGGAGCAAAGAATAGTAACACTGTCCCCTACCAAGCATGTCGTAAAAGGCGACTAAGGAGGGTTGGGCATGGGGCCGGTTACACCATCCTGTAAAAAAAAATTTAAACCACAAAAAACTTCAACAAATATGGACAAGTCAAATAAAGAAAATAAAACACAGCCATCCAAGACAGGGGAAGGTCCTCTCGCGGGGAGGCGTATGATGCAACACAGAGAAAGCCGAAAGGAGTCTGTGTTGCTGACTAACCTTCTTTCTTCTAGGAGAACTTCCAGATTTGGCACCTGGAATGTTCGGACATTAAACGAACAAGGGAAAGTGGCGCAAGTAGCAGCAGAAATGAGGGAATACAAAATCGAGGTTCTGGGAATGTGTGAAACAAAGTGGAAGGGGGTAGACAGGAAGAAACTCATCACAGGTGAATTGGTGCTGTCCTCAGGACATGAAGACGAAAGTTCACACCACAGTGAAGGGGTAGTTCTTATGTTATCTAAAGAAGCACAGAAAGCACTAATTGAATGGGAAGCTGTTGGACCCAGAATAATAACAGCTTCTTTCAAAACAGCTAAAAAGAAAATTCATGTAAATGTCATCCAATGTTATGCACCAACTAATGACAAAGAAGAGTCTGTGAAAGAAGCATTTTATACTAAACTACATGAAATTATGGATAAAGTAAAAAGAAGAGACATCACAATTTTGATGGGTGACATGAATGCAAAGATAGGTACAGTCAACACTGGATTCGAAGAAGTCATGGGAAAACATGGGCTAGGAGTAATGAATGAAAATGGAGAGCTATTCGCAAACTTCTGTGCTTCATATCAACTGGCTATAGGAGGAAGCATGTTTCCACATAAGAGAATACACAAGGCAACATGGATATCACCAGACCATAGAACAGAAAATCAGATTGATCATATATGCATAAACAAGAAGTTTAGATCATCATTGCAGGATGTAAAGGTATATAGAGGAGCAGATGTGGCATCAGATCACCATCTTCTGATAGCCAAAGTAAAAATGAAACTCAAGAGATATGCAACAATGCAAAACTATAGACAACAGTTTAATGTAGGACAGCTAAGAAATCAAGAAACAAGAGACAAATTTGCGGTCACAGTATCCAACAAATTCCAAGTGCTCCAACAGCTGGAAGATGTAGAGAATACAGAAGACTATTGGCAGCAGGTCAAAACAGTATGGAAGGAGACATGTGAAGAAATACTGGGGAAAAGGGAAAGACAACAAAAAGCATGGATAACAACAGAAACCATCAATAAGATAAAAGACAGAAAAAACAAGAAAGCAGAGTTAAACACAAGCAAAACTAGAAGCTCCAAAGCCAAGGCTCAAGAAGTGTACACAGAAGCAAACAAAGAAGTAAAAAGAAGTATCAAAAGAGACAAGAGGAAGTATATTGAGGAGTTGGCAAGAGAGGCAGAAGATGCTGCAGCCAAAGGAAATATGAGAGAACTGTATAGCAGCACAAAGAAGCTAACAGGGAAATACAAGCAAACAAGTTGCCTCATAAAAGACAAGAAGGGGAAACTGCTCAGCAATATACAAGAGCAAATGAAGAGGTGGACAGAATATTTTGGGGACCTTCTCAATAGACCAGCTCCACAAAACCCGCCGGACATCCAGCCAGCAGAAGAAGAGCTACAAATTAACGGTGAAAGACCAACGAAGGAAGAAATAAAGAAAGCCATAAAGCTTCTAATAGAGGGAAAAGCGTCTGGACCTGATGGCATTCCAGCAGAGGCCATCAAAGCAGATATCGACACGGCTACAGAGATGTTATATAAATTACTTGGTAAAGTCTGGGAAAAGGAAGAGATACCAGCAGAATGGAAGGAAGGATATCTGGTTAAGTTGCCTAAGAAGGGAAATTTACAAGAGTGCACAAATTATAGAGGAATAATGTTACTATCAGTGCCAGGAAAAGTGTTAAACAGGATTATCCTTGAGAGATTAAAAGAGTCCATAGACAAGAAACTGAGAGATGAACAAGCAGGTTTTCGACAAAACAGATCATGTACAGACCAGATAGCCACTTTGAGAATAATAGTTGAACAAAGTCTGGAATGGAATTCACCACTATACATCGGATTTGTGGACTACGAAAAGGCATTTGACAGTGTAGACAGAGAATCACTTTGGAAATTGATGAGGCATTATGGAGTTCCCCTGAAGATCATTAATTTAATAAAGAAAACATATGAAGACATGACATGCAGAGTTCTTCACGAAGGACAGCTTACAGAACCGTTTGGGATAAGAACAGGAGTGCGACAGGGATGCCTCTTGTCTCCATTTCTTTTCTTGCTGGCAATAGATTGGGTTATGAGATCATCGACAACACACAACAGAAATGGAATCCAGTGGACTCTGACTAAGCAGTTGGATGATCTGGATTTTGCTGATGACTTGGCTTTTCTGTCCCATAGCCGTAATCAGATGCAGGACAAATTGAAAACAGTCGATGAGAGGTCACAGCAATTGGGTCTGAAAATGCACATCATCATCATCAGTTGCCATCTCCACAACGGAGGTTGGCTGTAATGGATCTCCAACGTCTTCTGTCTCTTGTCTTGGTGGTACACTCTGATAGACTCTTTCCCGTCCATCTCTTGATGTTATCTTCCCACTTATAGCGCTGTCTTCCCCTTGCACGTTTACCTTCAACTCTCCCTTCTGTTATGGTCTTCTGCAAGGTGTTATGCCTTTTTATGTGGCCAAAGTATTTTAGCTGCCGAACTTTGACCTCTCTCATTAGTTCTCTTTTCATACCTAGATTTTCTAGGACCTCCTTATTTGTTTTCATCTCTTTCCATGAGATACGCCCCATTCTTCTATATATCCACATTTCAAGAGCCTCAATTCTTTCTTCCAAATGCTTATTCATCGTCCATGTTTCTGCACCATACAGAAATGCAGAATATATATAACACTTTATGATTCTCAGTTTTAATTTATGAGATAACTGTTTGGATGTCAGTATATGTTTCATGTTGTTGAATGTAGCTTTGGCCATTCCTATTCTCTTCTTGATTTCTGTTTCACATCTGCCATCTTCTGTTATTATATGACCAAGATATACGTAGCTCTTGACTTGTTCCAGGATTTTCCCATTTACGCTTATCTTTAATGTGGGTTTATCATCTGTTTTGCTAATTATCATAGTTTTAGTTTTCTCAATATTAATGTCGAGTCCATATTCATGACTTATACTGTTCACTTGCTTCACTAGTTCTTGTAACTCCTGTTCGCTTTCAGCTAACAACACGGTATCATCTGCATATCTAAGGTTGTTTATTGATCTTCCACTGATGTTCAGTCCTGGTATTTCCTGTATCTGTTTGAAAATTTTTTCGGTGTATAAATTAAATAGGCAGGGGGACAGCACACAACCTTGTCTGACACCTCTTTTTATGTCTATGTATGGTGAATAATTCCTTCCCGATCTTACTGTGGCAGTTTGCTCCCAATAAAGGTTACTGAGTATTCTTATATCTTTTCCATCAATACCTATGTCTTTGAGGCATTCAATTATTTTCTCATGATGGATTCTGTCAAAAGCCTTCTTATAGTCAATGAAGCACATATACATACTTTTTTGGACCTCTGTATATTTTTCTGCTAATCTTCTTAGGCAAAATATTGCCTCTCTTGTTCCACTGTTCCGTCTAAAACCAAACTGTTCTTCTTGGATTTCGCTGTCTACTTTACTTTTTATTCTTTCCTGTATGATTTTGAGCAGTATCTTAATTGCATGACTCATCAGGCTGATTGTTCTGAAGTCTGAACATTCTGTTGCATTTGGTTTTTTGGGCAATGTTATAAAAACTGATGTCTTCATGTCGTGTGGTAAATATCCTGTATTGTATATATCATTGCATATTTCTGTGATTGTATCTATACCAAAGCTCTCCAGAGCTTCTATCATTTCAATGTTTATGTTATCCATGCCTGCTGATCTTCCTTTTTGTATCATATGAATGGCATTCTCTACTTCTGATCTGAGAATGTGTGGGCCTTCATTAGAATCTGGTGATGGTTTTTTACCTCTGTTGTCCTCGAATAGTTCTTTTACGTATTCTGCCCATCTGTTTGATATGTCTTTCTCATCAAGTAATATTACACCATTTTTGTTCTTGATACAGCTTCCTCCTTGTGCAAACCGCGACCGATTTGATAATTTCTTTATTTCTTCATGCATATCTCTTGTCATGTGCTTCGCTTCCAAGTCTTCTATTTCCTTACATTTTGTTTCTATCCACCGTTCTTTTGCTTCTCTACACATAGTACGTATGTCATTGTCTATTGTTTTATATTCTGGAGTATTTTTTGCTTTCTTTCTTTCTGCCATTTTATTCAAGATGTCATCTGTCATCCAAATTTGATTTTTCTTAGACTCCTTTTTAGGTAAATTTGCATTTGCTGATTGTATGCTTGTTTTTAAGCATTCCCATTTTGCGGTTGCTTTTTCTTCTGGGTTTTCTCTTCTATACTGCTCCATGCTTTCTGTCAATAACTGTTGGTATTTATTTTTGACTTCGATTAAATATTTCTGTTTTATATCTGGTTGTTTCAGCGCTGATATTTCTATCTGGGGTTCCTCCTGTCTTCTGTTTCCTGCTCTTTTCAGCTTTATATTTACTTTGATGACAACTGGATTGTGATCTGAATTTATGTCGGCGCCAGGATGTGTCTTTGCACTTGTGACACTGTTCTTAAATCTATGTTTTATCATGATATAGTCGATTTGATTACGTGTTACATCTCCTGGGCTTTTCCATGTGTATAATTTCCTGCACAGGGAAAAGACAAAAATAATGAGAATAAATGCAGGTAATGATAACAGGGTTGAACTTGAAGAAACACCAATTCAAGATGTAGAATCATACACATATCTTGGCAGTAATATAGACAAAGTTGGAGGGACAGACAGCGATATCAAAATGGGAATACAGGGGGCAAGAGGAGCTTTCATTGCATTGGGAAATATATGGAGATCAAGAGAAATCGGATACCACACGAAAATAAGAATCTTCAACTCAAATGTGAAGTCAGTCCTATTGTATGGCTCTGGGACATGGAGAACAACAAAGACAACAACCAAGGAGCTACAGACTTTCATAGATGGGTGCTTGCGTAGAATAGAGGGATTAAAATGGTATGACAAGGTTACCAACGTGGAACTGATGACAAGAACTAGACAAGTGCCAGTGGAACAAGAGATGAGAAGAAGACGATGGCGATGGATAGGACACACACTGAGGAAATCTGTTGATAGCATTACAAGGCAGTCCTTGTTCTGGAACCCCCAGGGCAAGAGAGGCAGAGGAAGACCAAGAAGTACATGGAGAAGAGAGTTGGAAACAGAGGTGAAAATGATGAGGAGAACATGGAAAGAACTTGAGATGATGGCACGGGACAGGAGGACTTGGCATGTGTTTGTTGAAGGCCTATGCTCCTTTGGGAGTGGAGGGTTATGAATGAATGAATATTTCCTTTCATCGAATTGTGGGAATTTATTTTTATTTTCATACCGTGGCCTATCAAACTGGTGCTTACCTTTGTTTTGATCCCTAGGATCAAATTTATTAAAGTTCTGTGGTGCCCTAAAGTTATCCACTTGTTTCTTTTTATTACCTGTTACCTCTGCTTGAGCTGCTTGATACCTTTCAGCAACATTTAGCAACTCACCCAGCCTCTCTGCACCTTGTTCCATGAGAAACTTTCTCAGGTCTGGAGCCATGGACTCTCTTAATTGCTCTATAAGGACCATTTCCTTAAGATCTTGGGTTTTCCCCAGAGAAGTCCATTTCTCCAAGTATGTCTCTATTCGTGCAGAAAACTGGTGATAGGTTTCACCTGACAGTAGTTTAGCATTCCTAAATTTTTTCCTATAAAATTCTGCATTCTTTTCATATCTTAACAAAAGAGCCTGCTTTAGCATGTCATAATTTTCCTGATCACCTCTGCTCATTTTTGCAAAAACTTCATAAGCTGCCCCACGAAGTCCTTGAGATAACTTTAAGCTCCACCTTTCTCTCTCTAACCCATACGTGGTAGCTAATAGTTCATACCTATTTAGGTAGCTCTCTATATCATCGTCTTTCTCAACAAAATGATCTAAATGAAAATTCATAGCTGAGGTTGAGGCTCCTTGGCTAGCAGTGGCATCAGAGGCAAAGGGACTGGCACCATTTTCAGGAGCATGGCCTTGAAACTCAAACTCCCTTAGTCGTAACTCATGTTCCCTTTGTAATCTCTTCTCCTCCTTTTCTGCTTCCCTCTCTGCAGTCAATCTTCTTTCTTCTGCTTCCCTTTCTGCAGCTAATTTCTTCTCTTCCCTTTCTGCAGCTAATTTCTTCTCTTCCCTTTCTGCAGTCAATCTTCTTTCTTCTGCTTCCAATTTCTTAGCCTCAGCCTCAATCTGCAACCTCTTAGTCTCAGCCTCAGCCTGCAACCTCTTAGTCTCAGCCTCAGCCTGCAACCTCTTAGTCTCAGCCTCAGCCTCAGATTGTAACTTCTTAATTTCCCTTTCAGCCTCTAACTTTCTTTCGGCTTCAAACCTTCTTTCTTCGCGTTCAATAAATTTGTCACATTCCGTAGTGACATAGGCAACCATAACTTGCCCATCTAATCCTAACTCTTTTGCAGTCTGAACAGCAGCAGATCGAAATTTAGCCAGGTCCGCCATTGTCTATCAGGTAAATTTATACAATGTCTAACCAACAATTCAATCTCTAAATATATATCTAATGGACAACACAGGCACCGTGAGCTCAACCTTATTTAATTCCACCCAAGGATACCTTTGAATTCTTATATTCCCTGAAGTGAATTACCCCCACTATTTTTAATAGGTAAAGATTCAAAATCCCAAGAGCGAGACCCCAATATATGTGGTGAAGTGGGATGTTATAAATATTTATAGGGGACTTAGTGTACTGACTGAGATCAGCTGTGAAGGTATCTATATCTAATAAGAGTAGTGTATTATAGATAACCTTACTTGCTGCCACATATATATATATCTCAGTCAGAATTATTCTGGAAAAGTGTGATGACTACGTTGTATGTCTAGGGTATGTGTATGATGAAGTGTAAGTCATAACAACAACAGACAGATAAACAATTTAATTTATTCCACCACACTTGACAACACTGTGACACTCACATACATATAACACTCTAAAGGATATCTTAAAGGAGTCACTGATAACTTTTCAAATAACAATATGTATTCATTGCTGTCATGAATGTATATGTGTCCTGATTCAAATACAAAGGGAACCAGGAATCACAATCAATTTTAATTACAAGTTATATGTACATAATTTCTCAATATGAATCTTGTAGTGACATGTATTTTTAATAGTATCCTATGTGTGTCAGTGGTGTAGTAGTAATATGAGGTAATACTGATTTTGTTTTGTTCAAGCTCTTTTGGTATTTGTCATCATGACTTCAATAGTTTGTTTCTATGGGAACTAGTATTGGAGATGTTCTCAGTTCCTGGTATTAAAACAATTTACTTCCCCTCTTAAGTTTATGTTACAATGTTATTTTAAGATGGGGGTACATAATGTTGAGCTCAGCTGGCCACATCAGCTTATCTTGTGTGATGGCGGCAGGAAAAGACTCCTCTGCTCGATTTCTCCCCTGTGCTCTGGAGACACCTCACTGATAGCTAAATGGACCAAGGAGTATGCTGTCCGACTCTGGATTCAGCAAAGCTCTGACCAGGTGCTGCTCAATAACTGTAAGACCACGGTCCCTGAAAACAAGAAGGATGTACCTTCTACTTCATAACTAATTTATACTCTCTTTCTACACTGAGCACAATACATCACAAACATTGAGTTCAGAGCGTTAGGCCAACTGTCAGCTTCATCTGAAATACTTTTTACCAGTATTTCCCTCCCTAATGGTTACTACGCCTCTGCAATTCCAGCATTATTTCTGTCTAATTAATAATCTAGGTGTCAGTGTACTGTTTGGCCATTCCATGCAGTTTTACTTCCCTCCGACACCTTCTGTTCAGGCTGGAGCATTATAGGCTTTACATCATGTTTGCTACTGAACTACACATATATACAGGCATAAATTAACAATTTACATTCAATTTTCATTAAAAGATATTGAATATTTCAAACCTACCACAATTCATGGAAATACACAGATACGTTGACTAGCAATGAATTCTGGCACAAATACTGGCACAAATTCCCATCTGCTTATGTTCCAGGCTTTTATTTAGCAAAAATATGAGCTGGCTTCAACGCACTGTTGCTTCATCAAGCTTATTTGAACTAGTGGTCTCGAACTAACGCTCTGAATTGTGTATATTCGCAGCTCTAACCAATGAAACCACGTCTCCACATCTTTTCAAAAAAAGTACCCCGTCTATTCGTTTCCCATAACAACACAAGATAGTATTTATAGCCCGACCAATCGTGTTTAGTCTTATATTTGTTGCGCTCCAATCAATTTGGAGTTAACATGGTAGGCTATTTCCGTACGTAAGGTTTTTTCAAACACGTTAAAAAAAAATTTTATGAGCAGAAATGATTTCATGCTGTCTGGCATCCCCACTATTTTATTTTGGTTATAATTTGGTAATTCCTAGACTATTTGCGTAACGTTTTACATATTCTTTGTCAGCAAGCCCTAAGGAACCCAAATATACAAATTTAAAAGAGCTAAGTGGCTGCGTTCAAAATATGCAATTTCTTCTACCTCCTGTTTCGAAGATGTGTTGTCTGGGTACTGTAATGTTTTCAAACGTAAACCCATCTAATGTCATCTTTTCTAATAAGCGTTTTTCAGGATTTTAAAACCTAACTCTGGGAAGGGTAGTGAATTTTATCACTGTCGATTTGAAATAAAGTTAGTGCATGTGGCCTTACACGCGTGATGGCAGCAATTGTGTATCGCGCGACGCGTGTTTAGTGTTGCACGTGTTCGGCTTTATGCCTCTCCCTTCTCTCTATCCTTTTTGAGTCCATCTGTTCGTTCGTTTTGGTAACGTAGTATAATTAATGTTAGGATTAATTTAGGTCATTACGCAGTGTGCCTCTCAATGTTTTTCTTAGAAATGCAATACCCGTTTTAATGTGTTGTGGAAACGCTTGTATTTATGCAGTGGCTTATATTTAACGTGGAAACGTTACAATTTGCAGACGAAGCATAAAACAAAGGGGGATTTCGAGTACATTCTTTGTGACAGCACTGTTATTTACCATTGCTCTTTTCTTTATTAGAATTTATTTGTTAGGCTTTATATTTACCTGATAATTTATATATGTGGATTAGAATATTTCACGACACTCATGAAACTCCCTTGAGATAGAAGCATCATTATCCTTATATCTACAACTCTGCCAAGAGTAATCTTGTGCGATGGTAGACACCTTTGAAGACCCATATTAGATACTCTTGAGTTTTGGGCCACTGTTGGACCACTACTGCAAAGCAGGGGAGGCAATTCCGTGACACTAATGAAGATAAATGAAGGGAAAACAACATACACAGTGTTCTCCCTCTCAAATATACCATGATGAAAATCCGAACTATTTAGGCATTATCTTTGATCGTTGTTTGACTTGAAAAAAAAAACCAGATTGAAAGAACCCGGATAAGGGCAAGGCAAAGAAAGGCAGTCATGAAAAAAAACTTGCTGGAACAGTTTGGGGAGCAGATGAGAGTGCGCTAAAGAAGCTATACACAGGGCGAGTCTGGGGTTTTTTCTTCAAAAGTGTGCAAATGAGCTTGTGAGCGTGGGTGCACATGAGCTTGTGTGCAAATGAGCTTGTGAGCGTGGGTGCAAATGAGCTTGTGAGCGTGGGTGCAAATGAGCTTGTGTGCAAATGAGCTTGTGAGCGTGGGTGCAAATGAGCTTGCGAACGATTTGGAGGTTGCTCAAGATGTTTTCTTCTTATCCTTATCTTGAATAGGCCTCTTCCTTTCTTAGCAAGCCGAATTCTGGAGCTTATTTCATAAGCCATACCCATCTAAACACCGATCATACTTGCTATATATAGTTTTATTTTTATGCAGTGTAATAGCATATATTCCTGATATCGAATTTGAAATAATATTAAGACCATTGGGCCCCATCAAAATGATCCAAATCGGGCCACGCAATTACCGAGGCCGGCCCTCACTGATGTAGCTTCTAAGAAGCAAGAGCAAGCTCTGGCTCAACCCGCACTTTTGTAATTCAATGCCATACATGCCACACCTCAGACATGAAAAACCTATACAAAAAATCCAAAAACCCTGTACAAAGACCCGCAAAACCTGTACAAATACTGAAAAACGTAACAAAAGAGTTAATTCATGTAAAAATATATTCAATTAGATGGTTCTGACCATCATAGTGACATGCGCCCTTTGCCTTTTTAAGCATGTCTTCACTTGCTTTAAAACCTAAACAACAGGAGTTAGAATTTATTTTGCATTGTAGAAATGCTGTAACTGTATCATCATTTAGTCTATTTCTACAAAAAAAAATTAATACAATTTATGGTGGAAATGAAGAACAGTTTGGTGTCTGTTCTATAGTGCCTAATAAAAGTATAGGTCTAAAGAAACCAGTAATAAGCGTTTTGGGTTTATATATATATATATATATATATATAAATATATATATATATATATATATATATATATATATATATATATATAGATATATATATATATATATATATATATTTTTTTTTTTAAAGCTAGCAATGAAAATATAAACTGGCGCAACTAATCTCTATCAAACTTCAATAATTGAAACAGCCGTTAGGCCTATAGCCCAACTGGTAGCGTAAAATAGACCTACCCATACGACTTTTAGTGTCAATCAAACATTGATAGTAATTAATTATTTAATAAATATAGGCCTAGCCTAAATCATTAGTTGACCGTAATGATGATCACCCAAGGCAAAATCGCATTGTTTTTTAAAGAAACAAAATTAAAACTAAGACGAGAAGTAGGCCTAACTCCAAATAGGCTAAACTTTTCTCTGATCGGGTTAAGATGCAAATTTGCCTTGCTTTTGTGTGTGTATTTTTTTTTTCTTCAGTTTCATAATTTGGTAATATCGAACGCTTCGCATGTATTTTCGTACCATTTAGATTTAAGGTTAGTGTTACTAGTCTAAATGGTACGAAAATACATGCAGATCGTTCGGCGACCGTCATTCTTATATTACCCATTATTTGTATTGTATTATTATTCAAATTTACATTTCTTACGCACTTTCTACAAGTTTTAGTGAAATCAAATAATATGAAGTGGTATCCGCCTTTTTTTTTAAAGCAGCCGTAAATAATAAATTAGGCTATGCTAAATCTTACGGAAAAAAAAGCATAGCCTAGTTATCTGACAGTTAAATCTAACTTCATCTAAACAATGTTATTGTAATACTTTTTAAAAAAATGAATTACTTATCAATACTAAACTGGAAATTAATCCTAAACAATAGGCTCGACTCAGTGCTGCGTAATCGTTCAAATAATCAGTAACCTCGCGCTAGCTTTAGCGAAAAATTGTGAATGAACACGCCACGCACATCCCGCGGCAATTGAAAAATAGGCAGCTTGATTTTCATTGGTTATTTTTTTTTTTTTAATCCACTTGGCTTAAAATTTCGCCGAATGTCATGACGCAAATTACGGAAAATTGTGAAGTGGCACAAAACGATTTATATGTATATTTAATAATTAGGCGAAAAAACCCGTACAGACGGTATGTACGGGCCGTACACATCTGAAAACGCAAAAACCCCGTACAGATTATGGGTAAACCATAGCGTGTGGCATGTATGCAATGCGATTAAGATACCGTATTCATTAATACAAATAATTAATACAAAGAGTCACAAGAATAAATATACACAACATTTTAACACAGACATCCCAGTACAGTCTATATGTATTTTAAGACAATACACAAAATAAAATATTTAAAAATATCAGGAAATTTTAATTGCTGCTATTCCGAACCAATTCTTTTTTTAGCAGTAGCACATGGGAGATGCATGCGCAAACTCTCGTGATTATACCGGCGTTTCGATACCCCACGAGAACTGGGCCTTGACAAACGGACAGGGCTATGAACTACGACAGCACTAATGGTACTAAAATGGACACTTCTGATTCAAGAAAAAGACCCTTAGACGGAGAAACGGATAATGGGGTCAGCAAGAGATCTAACCAGGGTGGAGGTTAGGATTGTTTTTCGATTATTTTTATTTAGGAGCGAAGAATTTGCACATTGTCTTACCCATGAACGGAAAAAAATGGCGGCTTTGATAAAAAAAACCTTGCCGGTGATAGCTATATTGTTATATTTAGTTATTTGTAACAATACTTCGCTATAAATTTTAAAGATAATACAGACTAATAGCTAATTTTAGGGGTGATGTATTGATATACATGACTTTTTAATTGATTAAACAGCAATAGTGTTGTTAACGTCCGGGTTGACGTCGTCACAAGTCGTTCTTGTAGACGTAGTTATTGTAAGAGCATGCCTACGCAGTTGTATAACTTTAAATTTTATTCCCTTTGTAAGCAGATCTATCGTTTTAGAAGAATATATTTTATAGGTATTTAATCTTAAATTAATACGGCTTTAAAATGTGCGCATTAGTTGAAATTTGTAGCCTAGCGAATGCGATCTGACAGACGGAAGTTAACTGCTGCGGTCACCTCAGCTGAGCCGCGAAGGGCATGCATACTAAGCGGAAAATTATGACGTTGACCGACCTAAATTCTCACAAATATCATTTGTAGCATCTACCTGAGTTATTTTAAAATAGACCGTGGAGATTGTTTTGGATGAAATTTTGTAAATTCATGCATAATTGTCAAGGATAAACATATTTTTAGGTCATTGAATAATACGTGTGACATCCTCTTCGTTTGGACTCGACCCAGGATACTTTGGAGATCAAGGCACCAAGCTGCAGAATGAGTGAACTGGAAGCCAGGGTCTTTCAAGGTGATGATGCAATTTTAACATTTTCCCCCTCATGTATCAGACAACGTTTTGCCATCATTCATCGCATCAGCATCGATCATTGATTCAAATCATCTGCATCCTTCAGTGGTTTGGAATTGATTTCTTTTTTTTTTTGCCCGAAGTAAAGGCTCATTCAGTGAGCATGAGTAGGCAGTATTGATCTTAGAGACAAGCACAGCAGGAGACAATGCAGCAGAGTTCATATGAGTGCATTTGTATTGTGTTTTCCTTTTATTTATAAATTTGATTTCACCCTTCTACTCAACAGCATGTTAAAGTTTTATCATTTAAAAAAAAACACTTCGTGACTGTTCCTCAGTGTCCTCTTCTCCACCTCTCACTCCCCAATGTACTTACACACACAGTATAAAAGTACTGAAGCTTATGCACTCATATGACATGAAAGTGTTCTGTTCAGCAGTTAACACAGTTTCAGCAAATGTAGCATTGCAAGAGATGGAAACTGAATCAAGGACCATAGTAACTATTGGAGAAGTTTGTTATTTGTGTTAAAGTATGTTCACGCAGAAAGACTATGTCACTGTGATTTCAGATTATGTGATTGTTAGACTAGGAGAGTGAATAAGGCTGCATTTTTAGTATAGCCTATTCTAGTTGTTAGAATGTGAAACAGTTACACTGGCTTACAAAAACGGTCTTAAATTGAGGTAATTTTGGCACTGGAAACCATGCACAAACCATAACCATTTTTCGGCATTGACGTCATTGCACTTGGCCATATTTATCATTGATGCATCCGGTCATGCACATTGTTTTTCCACCACCGCCATTAAATGCTCCTCCATCGACAACATTGTGCAACTACTTCGTCATTTATACTCCACATTTTCATTTCTTTTTTAGTGTGTGTGTGGTTTATTTGTGCTTGTTACATTTGTGTTATTTCATTAGTAAGTAGTTTACTTTGTCTAGTCACACATATTTTTTTCTGTATTATGAAATGTATGTGGCAGATATGTTCATGAAACAAAACCACCATAGTATTTGATGTTTATTTACAGTATTATAGAGAAGTATTAGAATATTAGGAAATTGTATCATGTTATCTAAATAGAGTTACCCATATGAAATGCTAGTGGTTTGATTTTGGGAACACAGAATAGGATGACAACACTTACCCAAGCATGTTGTGAAAGGTGACACAACGCTAAAAGAAACCATCACTACAAGAACATCTTAAGTGTCACAGACTTCCTGAAGGGAGAAGATTGGTGCAGCTCATACAGTTTTAAAGCACTGTAAAATTGCTGCATATGTTATCTCTCTTCTTTCCCCTCCCAAAGCCTGTATGTTCTTTAATAATAATTATTGCATGAAAATTTATTATCACCTGGGGAGACTCCAGTTTATTGTTGTTATACATAAATACTGTTAGAACAATAGGTAAAGTCTCTTCTTCTTCCGTCCTTTGCCACCGACCGTCAAAGCAGTCAGTGGCCATTACGCCTAGTGGCGTCTTAGGGCAACAGCAGATAGGTTTTCCCTGCCATTGTTTCCCATCACGCCTAGTGGCGTCTTTAGGGCAACGGCAAATCAACCCATTTGCTGTTGTTTCCATAATCGAAGTGACTGGCAAACGGGTGATCAGCCCGTTGTGCAATAGGTAAAGTGGTTGTTGTAAATTATGTTCATCCTGCTGCATGCAGAAATGTGAACACAAAATATAAAGGTAAATGTAAGGTGGAACTGTAATAAACTGGCACAAATAAGTTCAGTATGTGTTTAAAAAAAAAAAAAAAAAAAAATTAGGTACATAGGTGAGGTATGGTCATACTGAATTTATGCACAGTAAAGATTGAGAAAAGCACCAGAAAGCTTTCTTCAGTTGTTAAGAATAATACCACACCATAAAGACGAAGGGAGAGGAAAAGAATAAGTAAACAAAGAAGTTACAGACTTTCATAAATGGGGGCCTATGCAGAATAGGATGAAAATGGATATTTAACAGATCACTAATGTAGCACTGTTGGAAAGAATCAGATACAGGAGGTGAGTAAAACGATATTGGTGTTGAGTAGGACACACATTGAGGAAGTCAGCTGATAGCACTACATGGGGAAAGGAATTAGAGACCGGCTTTAAAGAAAACGTGAAAAGAACTTGAATATATTGCACGTTACAGGATGGTCCGGCATGAATTAGTTAAAGGTCTGTACTTCACAGAAAGCAAAAGGCCGATGGTGGTGTTGATGA
This sequence comes from Oreohelix idahoensis, assembly GCA_024509875.1. Taxonomy (NCBI): domain Eukaryota; kingdom Metazoa; phylum Mollusca; class Gastropoda; order Stylommatophora; family Oreohelicidae; genus Oreohelix; species Oreohelix idahoensis. The sequence continues at coordinate 56,846 of JAMPIV010013135.1, forward strand.
TAAGGCATTAAAGTATGTGGCCCACATTAATAACACTGTAAGGGACATGGGGTCACCACTGTTGTGGTGGTTTCTATAGCGTATGGTTTTGTTGCATTAGGCAGTGTCACATTATTAGAAGGTGGGACAGATGTAGGGGAAAAATGAATGAAGAGAACACAAAGGATGATGACATGTAGAACAGTCAGCAAAGGTGGGGAATGAGCCTTAAAGACTTGGTAGTGGAATTGGAGAAAACAAAATGGGAAGTTCCACTTTACAGGTGGAAAGGAATGGAGATCAGATCTGTTGACATTTGAAATAATATTGATTATTTATGCCACGTTTTAGAAGCTCCTAACTTGGAGATTAAATTATTTTCTAAATTGAGCTGAAGGATTAGAATTATTTGGTAAAGGTGACCAGCAGCGGTGTCATCTGAGATGGTATGATCATATATCATGTTGGCATCTAAATTGGAAAGTCAGATTTTGTGGCTTAAAAGTTGACAAGATTAAACATGTACCCAAGATGAGGTCCAAGTTCCCAAATGTAACACCTTCCTCGTGACTGGCATATAATAGTGTCTTAACTGATACTTCAGGCGGACCCATAGTAGTGGTTTCACATCACCTCTGGACACTAAATTGACTTACAAACCATATTGTTCTATCACTGTTACATTTGAACTCACCGTTATACTCTCACCTTCATTGTTTTCAGTTCCCAATGCTTCGCACATATATATTGTATGGTCATGATCATAGTGGAATGCCAAGAATGCATATTTTAAGTAACTTACTCAAACCAACAGCCTTTGCTGTTTTATAACTATACTGTTCAAAAAAAGAAACGCATAGCTACTGAAGGCACACACATAGCCATAATTTTGACATTCAATAACTTTTTTAATTTAATGAGTTAATTGTTCAAATTGCACACAAGAATACCTTAGGGTTCAACCAATCAATTGACAGTTGTTTTGCATCTGGGTCACGAGAGTTTTGGCGTACGGGCTTTCCCGTTAGTATGGTGTGTGGCCTCCTCTTGCATCGATCAGCGACTGGCATCTCCTGGGCATGGATGCGATCAGACGTCTGATGTGGGCCTGTGGGATGGCTGCCCACTCTTCCTGGAGTGCCTGGAACAGATCACGACGATTGGCTGGAGCAACGTCTCGGTGACAAACACGTCTATGTAGCTCATCCCACAGGTGCTCAATCGGACTCATGTCTGGAGACAGGGATGGCCAGGGAAGGGTGAGAATGTTGTTGGCAGTCAGGAACTGCGTGGTCAACCGTGCACAATGGGGTCTGGCGTTGTCCTGTTGAAACACAGACCTTTGGGCAGCCAAAAGTGGAAGGACATGGAGTCGAAGAATTTCATTGACGTATCGTTGCGCATTCAAGCCTCCTTCAATGTGCACCAGTTGACTCCTTCCGTTGTAACTGATCATTCCCCACACCATTGCACCTCCACCACCGTGCGGCGGAGCTTCATCAACGCAATTTTGGGCAAAACATTCATTTCGCCTACGGTAGACCCTACGCCGTCTATCATGATGCTGCAACAAAAAGAAAGATTCGTCACTAAACCAGACATGTCTCCATTGATTGTCAGCTGCCCAGGGACGATGCTGGTTGGCCCAAAGAAGTCGATTTTGGCGATGGCGGCATATAAGGACAGGTCCTCGGTGAGGTCGTTGTGCCCAAAGTCCCGCGTCATGCAGTCTATTCCAGACAGTTTGATCAGACACATGATGTCCTGGAGGCAATGACTGGGCAGTTTAGGAAGCTGTTGTAAACCTGTCTCTGAGATGACGAAGCCGAATAAAGCGATCCTCCGCTGCTGTTGTCACTCTGGGTCGTCCACTGCGATGCCGGTCTTCAACTGAGCCAGTGGCTTGGAACCGGTGCCAAAGTCGACTGATGGTACTCTGATGACACTGTAAAGAACATTTGAGGCTGGTTTTTATATACCCTAGCACCAAATTTTACTTACAAACTCATATTGGGCAGTGTCTACATTTTGCTATTTTTTGTGAACACATTCTGTTTCTGTGACCATTTAGTGTAGAGCAGCGGTTCTTAACCTTTTCTTTACCACTGACCCCCTTTAAATATCTTTTGTTGCCGCGGACCATCAAGACTTAACTCAAGATCTAAAACCCTAAAGTGCATCAAATATTTAAAGTTGCCCATCAAGGGTCTTCAAATTTGGAGAGAAGGGAGAAATAAGTAAATGCACACACTCCGGAAAATCTGCTTGTAAGTCAGCCCAGAAATTTGGATGGGACTGTTCCTTGAACTGCAATGTCAGAGCACCATCCGTGGATACTTCTATGAGCTTGTCTTCCTCTTGTGCTGTGAGCCCCTCTAGTTCATACACATTAACTGACAATGGATCTCTAATCCAGTTTTTGCTTGCATCAGGAACAGGAAAATATTAACGGAAACTATGCTGCAAATCTTTCAAATGTCGTGCGATAAGTGATGTGTCCTCCTCACAGACACCTCTTCATCAGTGGAACCAAGAAAATTTGTGAGGTTTGAAAATGTCTCATAGTTTCGGTTCGATAGGCGATGATGCCACAATTCCAACTTTTTCATGATTGCTTCGATCTTGTCTTCAACTTGAAAAACTAACTTTTTCTCCTTGAAGATTTAAGTTGAGCATATTTAAATGGGTGAAGATATCTGACAGATATGCTAATTTTACTAACCTGGACAAATCTGTCAAACGATTGCTGAGGTGAAATTGCTGCTCCATGAGGAAGAATCTTATCTCGTCTCTCAATTCCCAAAAACGAGACAAAACTGTACCTCGTGATAGCCAACAAACTTCATAGTGTAGCAAAAGTTGATGGTGTTCACTGTCCTTATCTTTGCAAAGCTGCTCAAAAAGTTTTGAATTCAGTGATTTGCTTTTTTTAAATTGACAATTTTGACTGATTCATTTAAGGTCTGTTTTAGTTTTTCTGGTATCTTCTTAGCAACTAGAGCTTCCCTATGTATGCAGCAGTAGTACCAAGTCACAGTATGATTTCCTTAATCCATGCTACAAGTCCAGTAAGCTTTCCAGACATTGCTCGTGCCCCGTCTGTGCTAATTCCAACGCATTTCAACCAATCCATGTCATGAGATGTTATAAACTCGTTAAAGCTGTTAAATACTTCTTCAGCTGTAGTGTGTACCAACAAGGAGATGAACAGTAAGTCTTCGAAAATATTTCTCTCGTGCTCATATCTAATGTAGCACAATAAGGTCGCTTTGTTTGTTATGTCTGTGCTTTCATCCAGTTTCAGAGCAAAATAGGGGGACATGCAAATTCTTTCTAATAACTGTTCCTTGATATTGGCTGAAAAACCGTCGATTCGCTTTTTAACTGTGCCATTTGACAAAGATATTAAGGAAAGGTCCTTGGCAGCTTTCTCATTGATCAATGCAGAAACCATGATTTTTGCAGCAGATAATATAAGTTCTTCAGCTATTGTGTCCGGTTTTCCGGTTTTTGCTATTAGAGAAACTTAAATGAGGCCCTCACTGCTTTTTAATTGTTACAACCAGTTGTAGTCTTTTTTACCATTTTCTTACTTTCCTGAAGCTCCTGCTCCTTTAAAAAAATCGATGCTCTTTGTGGCATGTTCTTTATGTTTAGTATCGAGATGTCTTCGCAATGTTGACGGTTTCATTGCCTCGTTGGACAATATATCGTAACATAACACACACTGTGGTAGTTGCTTGTCTTCTGGGTCTGTACACGTGAAGCCAATCGACAGATATTCCTTGCTATAACGGCGGCACTTTTTAAGATGACTGGAAGAAACTTCATTTTGCTTTGAACAGGATGCACCCTCATCAAGATCATCAGTACTTTTACATTTCAAATTAAGCCAGCGATCCATCCTGAGGCTCAGCCAAAATGTATTGTTACGAAATTCACCACGATAACATCGAAAGGTCATTTTACCCGACAATAACCAAACGCTTTTATTCACAGAAATCGAAGAAGAAACACGATCATTTTGACTGACTCCGACTCTCTCTTCCCGCGAACACAGTCTTCCTTTTATACATGAATTTCTTCGAGAACATTCTCGACACAGCTAGAGAATTCTGGGAAGCAATAGACGTTCTGAGAATGTGGTGGCGCAACATGGACAACACTAGAGTTCGGTGCAGCTACGAAAGCAGCTTCTGGCTGTATGTGCGGTAGCAAGAAGTGTCACGTGCTTTCTCTCAGCCACTCAGCGTCATTCGTTTGCATGTTCTCACTGCGTGCAGAAGTATAAGTGCTGAGTACATTTTTTGCTATCAAACAGTTATTTTCATAACCGATTTTTTCTTTTGTTTGTTTTTAATAGAGATGGTAGGTTAGAAAAGCCAAGTTTTACACAAACAAGCGAGAGAAATTAAGATTTTGTTCTTCGTTTTCTTTCTTTCATTCGTTCTTTCTTTCTATTTTAACTGTAAAAGCTCATAACATTTCTTCAAGCCTTCGTGGACCCCCTGTGAGGACATCGCAGCCCTCCTGGGTCCACGGACCACAGGTTAAGAACCGCTGGTGTAGAGTGACCTGTTCTCAATCTGAAAATTCTGGTTTGATATCTTCGTTCGATATGGTTGATAGCATCTTCCTTATTTGGGGCTTTTAGGTGTATGAAGAGTCTTCTTCCTGTTTTAGCCTGTGCCCACGTGTTCAGCCAATCTTCTTTACAGTTGTTTTTTATTATTTGTTTTATTGTTAACATGAACATGAATGGTTGGTCGATTTGTGGCATTTTTGCTCCCTTCTTTGCCAGTATATCAGCTACTTCATTCAGTGTGATGTTTATGTGGCCAGGTATCCAATGCATGTAGATTTCTGTTCCATACAAGTTCATAATTTTGTGGCATGTTTCTTGAGCCTTCTGGACCATTATGATTGACTTGGTTTTCCGGTTTTCTATTGCCAAGAGGGTAGCCTGCCAGTCTGAGAATACTACTACATCATTTGGTTCCATTTCATTTGATTCAAAGATTCTAGTTAGGGTTTTCTGAATGGCAACTTCTTCGGCTTCGTAGTTTGTACACCAGGTACCACAGGGGCTTGCAATTTTGATGGGTTCTTCTGTATTCACCCATGTGTTACCAGGGTCCGAAAGGGGAGCAAAGAATAGTAACACTATACCCTACCATGCATGTCATAAAAAGCGACTAAGGGGGGTTGGGCATGGGGCTGGTTACCCCATCCCATAAAAAACTTTTACCAAAAAACTCTTCTGTATTGGGTGGGATGATTATGGCCCCATATTCAGCATTTATGGCTGCTTTAAAACCTGATCTGTCTATGTAAGCATGAATAATATCTTCTTCATATTGGCAGATGGTTTCCATGGCAAGTCTTTTATTTGCGGGTTGCAGAAGGTTTGTACATATTATTGGTCTTTTTAGTTCTATTTGGGGTGGTAAGTCAGGTACAGCTTGAGTAGGCAGTCTAATCTCTGGTGTGTAGTGCTTCCCTGAAAGCTCTTGGTACCTTCTAGCGAAGGAGGTCTTTTTAGTTCGGTACTTGGAGTTGTGATCACTGAAAACATTTTTGCAGGGGTCATCCTTGTCAGCTCACAAGAACCTTTCTGCTGCTAGGATAACTGATTTCTCTCTTAGTTCTAGGGGCTCCACATTGGCAGAAATCTCACATGCGCTGGTCAGGGTAGTTCGCAAGCCTCCACAGATGAATCTGAGTGCCTGGTTTTGTATGCGATCTAGCTTCAATCTAAGTGTTGGGCTAGCAGTGGCTTGCAGGAGTACAGAGTAATCCATAACTGAGCACACGTATCCCAAGTATAGTTGTCGTACGGTGCACTGATTGGCTCCCCAATCAGTGCTTGCCAATCGCTTTATGAGGTTTAGCCTTCTAGAGGCCTTTGCAATTAGAGACTCAACGTATTTTGTATGTGAGTCTGGTATCTAGCTGTATCCCCAGATAAGTCAGATTGTTCTCTTTAGCTAGCTTTGTATCATCAAGTTTTAAATTCATTCTCTTACTGTTTTGTTGCTGAGTGTGAATATATTGTAGACTATCTTACGTGTGTTGTTTTGTTATCACCATTTTCCACAAGCTGCAGTAGGTTGTTAGAGCAGTAAGTGCACGGTTTAGTTTCTTTTGCAGTTGTAAAGGGGACTTCCCTTCTGCCCATAAGACTGGGTCATCAGCAAACAGGGCGCTGGGTAATTCAAGGTGATCTGCCAGGTCGTTTATGTATATGAGGAAAAGGGTGCAGCTTAGGGCCGACCCTATGCATGGAGGCATAACTGGAGTCATCCTTATATGACCACACCAGCTATGCACAATGTTAGAATATATGTACGTAGAAGTGAATCTATGTCTGTGAGGCTAATTACATCCTCATTGACTCTTGAAATCATCCTTACACTTCCAGGGATTCCCCCTGTGGTAAAGCTTGTTGAGAACCAAGCATTGACATTAAGCTTGGAGAAGTCACTTGAGCCCCAGGCGTAATTCTTTTGCTTTGACTTGGTTGACTGCATGCAGAATGATCTCACTGTGGACCCAGTGATAGGCAGGGGAAGCTGAGAAGTGGCTCTGTGCAGGACGTGAGAATTCCTTGGGTGAGCCCAGAACCAGAGCACAGTATTTAGCTCTGCATAGTTGGAGAGCCCCCTTGGATGACGGGGAATGCACAGTATGCTACCCACTTCTTGCTGCTAGCTTGGGACCAGATATGATGATCCTTTAAATGCAAGCCAAGCTGGAGAAACTGGATCTCATGACTTAACTCAACATGTTTCGAAATGGCAGAAAAGCCACAGGAAAAGCCTAGATCTACAGTGTAGATAATACCAAGGAGTCTTCAACTTGGTATTGGCTGCTAAAGAGCGAGAAGCTCAGCAGCCCTAGTTAAACAACAAAAGGGCCGAGCCTTGTGGGAGGCCTTGTTGGATTGATCTTTTTCCTGATGTTGAACATTGTGAAGATGGTTCGATTTGTGAGAAATCTTTTATCCAACGAAACATTCTTCCTTCTATGCCCATCTTCTGCATCTTGAAGTATACTGTTCAAAAAAAGAAACGCATAGCTACTGAAGGCACACACATAGCCATAATTTTGACATTCAATAACTTTTTTAATTTAATGAGTTAATTGTTCAAATTGCACACAAGAATACCTTAGGGTTCAACCAATCAATTGACAGTTGTTTTGCATCTGGGTCACAAGAGTTTTCCCATTAGTATGGTGTGTGGCCTCCTCTTGCATCGATCAGCGACTGGCATCTCCTGGGCATGGATGCGATCAGACGTCTGATGTGGGCCTGTGGGATGGCTGCCCACTCTTCCTGGAGTGCCTGGAACAGATCACAACGATTGGCTGGAGCAACGTCTCGGCGACAAACATGTCTATGCAGCTCATCCCACAGGTGCTCAATCGGACTCATGTCTGGAGACAGGGATGGCCAGAGAAGGGTGAGAATGTTGTTGGCAGTCAGGAACTGCGTGGTCAACCGTGCACAATGGGGTCTGGCGTTGTCCTGTTGAAACACAGACCTTTGGGCAGCCAAAAGTGGAAGGACATGGAGTCGAAGAATTTAATTGACGTATCGTTGCACATTCAAGCCTCCTTCAATGTGCACCAATTGACTCCTTCCGTTGTAACTGATCATTCCCCACACCATTGCACCCCCACCACCGTGCGGCGGAGCTTCATCAACACAATTTTGGGCAAAACGTTCATTTTGCCTACGGTAGACCCTACGCCGTCTGTCATGACGCTGCAACAAAAAGAAAGATTCGTCACTAAACCAGACACGTCTCCATTGATTGTCAGCTGCCCAGGGACGATGCTGGTTGGCCCAAAGAAGTCGATTTTGGCGATGGCGGCGTATAAGGACAGGTCCTCGGTGAGGTCATTGTGCCCAAAGTCCAGACACATGACGTCCTGCAGGCAATGACTGGGCAGTTAAGGAAGCTGTTGTAAACCTGTCTCTGAGGTGACGAAGCCGAATAAAGCGATCCTCCGCTGCTGTTGTCACTCTGGGTCGTCCACTGCGATGCCGGTCTTTAACTGAGCCAGTGGTTTGGAACCGGTGCCAAAGTCGACTGATGGTATTCTGATGCACGTTTAGATGCCTGGTAACCTGACTTTGACTTTCGCCTGTATGCAGTCGGCCAATAGCAATGTTCCTTAACTCTTTCAGGACGTAGGGGTTTTCCCATGTTTTACGCAAGGAATTTTTTGCGACTCAGATTTTTCATATAGTGTTACCATGTAAGTGTCAGTTATTTCAAAGTTTTTAACAAATATAGTCATGTTATATATATTTAAAAAGGAAAATGAATGAGGATTCTGAATATGTTCAGTTTATAATTTAAAAAAAAATTTTATGAGTATAAAATAGTTGGAGACTGGGAAGAAAAAAATTTGACAAAAAAAAAACATATCAGAATTACCCACTCAAGATAGCTAATGCATCACTTATGTTATCCAAGATACAAATATTTGTAAACTACATTCATTTTGGAAATAAAATACATATGGTTCAAGTTTATACTCTAACTACTTTTCAATTGGCTTCAAGAAAAGGAAAGACACTTTTGTCACAAATTTTCTGCGGCACAGGTTTTGCATATAGTGTTACCATGTAAGAGTCAGTTATTTCAAAGTTTTTAACTGAATATAGTCATGTTATAGATATTTAAAAAGGAAAATGAATGAAGATTGTGAAAATTCTCAGTTTTAAAATTTACAAAATTTTTATGAATATAAAGTAGTTAAAGACGAGACAGAAAAATATTTTACTAAACAAAAAACAAAACAAACATCAGACTTACCAATTGAAGACAGCTAATCCACCATCCAATATAGAAATCACTGTAAACTATATCCATTTTGGAAATAAACCACACATCAAGTTTATACTCTAACTACTTTCCATGTGTCATCCAGAAAATGAAATACACTCTATTGTCACAAATTTACAAATAATTGAAAAAGATCACAAAATGTGATATATATGCTGAACTGCTCTCACAAAGAATGCTCATTACACCCCAACTTATATTTACAACTTAACTTTAGTGTGCCATTTTAGGAAACATTCATCTATGTGCAGATGGGGGTGGCCAGTGCATCCGGCACAATAATAGTTTGTCCTTTTCCTGTCATCAGGTGTACTGCAAACTTTACACCTATTGAACTTAGTGCTTCTTTGCATTATATGTTTTGCACCCTCCAGTCTTTCCAATGGGTTATCTGATAATTTACTTGGCCTTGGAGGATTTAGCATGCGGCTGATTTCAGGCATTGAAGATGCGGCCGAAGCACACAATTCTCTGATCAGTGTTTGTTTGAACAACTTTAACGTAAGCTGCGATTTTCCAACTCCAACTGGTCTTGTCAATTTGTACAGAATGTAAGCGTTACAGGTGGCTATTTCTAATATCCAAAAGAAAATCTTCTTCCACCACTTCAAGAATTTTCTGTTGAAGAAGCCGTAATACCCTATCATCTGATCTGCCTTGTCGCAACCATTAATGTTATGGTTATATTCATGAATGATAAGAGGTTTCTCCTTTCCATTCACCATGACAGGCACAGCAGACCCATTTGTGGTAATAATTGTGACAGGTTTTTTAGCTTTTTTGTCCTTCCAAGCAGCAACTAACATCTTTTGCTCAGAATTGATATAATACTTAGTCTCCATATGTTTTAGGTTCAAAGACTTCAGCTGCTGTGGGAATCCGACTCTGTTCGCTTGAAGTGTCCCAGTGTAATATTGTTTCCATTTAAGCATTTCATTTACTAAAAGTTTTTGTAGTGTACCACCTGTCAGCATAAATGTGATAGCCAGTTCCCAGACAAGACAAAAGTGTTCCAAAAATGTTTACCCAAATTTCGTAACAAAAACACGAGGATGCAATCGGAATCGGTTTGAATTTAATAGAAAGAGTGACGATATAACTCTCCCGCTTTAGAAATAATAATAAAAATGGCTATACTTCCGCTTCCCAGTCATCGAAAACTTCTAACTGGGATGAAACGAAACAAAAACTTAGTTCAACCCCACAAGCCAAGATTTGTGGCCTCCCGTCTTCAGAGGCTAGAAACATCGACCAAGAAAACTGGTCGATCGTCCTTTAAGAGTTAAATTTATCGACAGACCCCATAAATGTCTGCTTGAAAATGAACTGAATTTTTTTTGGTGTAGCGTTATCTTATTATAGGGTTTCAGTTGCGTAGTCAGTGAATAGTGTTCACCCCAAATTTTGTTGCTTTCACATGCGCGCAACATGAGCTGTGGTCAAAAATTGCGTCAAACACTATTGACCACTGCGTTGTAACGATTACAAAAACGAACACAATTCAGGTCAACACGTGCATTTGACACTGTAAAGAATATTTGAGGTTGGTTTTTATATACCCTAGCACCAAATTCTACTTACGAACTCATAAAAACGCGCCCTCGGATAGCTATGCGTTTCTTTTTTTGAACAGTATATATACCATCTCTCCATACTCAGTCGTATGCCTGCTTGAGGTCTAAGAAAACTGCTGCCACATGGTTTTTATTCTTGAAAGCATCAGCAATCTGTTGCACCAAACGGATTACCTGGTCAACAGTCTGTCTGCCTCTTCTAAATCCTGCTTGGTTAGGATGGAGGACTTTCCCTTTCTCTAACCACCAGTAGAGTCATGCATTTATCACACGTTCTGCCATTTTCCCAATGCATGAAGTCAGGGAGATGGGCCGGTAGCTACTGACTTCGCTTGGTGGTTTGTCTTTTTTGAGAATTGGGATAATGTTGGGCGTTTTCCATCCTGTAGGTACAGTGCTACTTCTCCACGTCTTGTTTATGAATTCCCAGATCGCCAGTAGACCCTTTTCTCCAAGTTTAACTATCATGTCATTGGTAACCTGGTCTGGCCCTGGTGCTTTTTTGAGTTTGGTCTTTAGGAGACTGGATTTATAGTTCAAAACAAAATGAAAAAATACTCACAAAGAAAGAGGCAGCTAATGTTTTTGCTCAAAAATTCTCACTTGAGAGCCAGATAAATATTCCACTGGACAGAAAACAGGAAATTTCCAAAGAGCAAGAAATTTACCAACATATACCAACTGTTCCAGAAGAGCATATGACAACAAACCTCACCATGAGAGAGCTAGAGGCAGCCATCGTATCCCTTAAGCAAAGAAAGTCACCTGGAAAAGACAGGGTAACAAATGACATGCTTAAAGAGCTAGGGCTAAGGCCAAGAAAGTACTCCTCAAGATTATGAACTATAGCTGGAAGCGTGGAATAGTACCACAAGCCTGGAAAGATGCAATACTAGTTCCAATCCCCAAAAAGGACAAAGACCGAATGGACCCCAACAGCTACAGACCCATCAGCCTTCTAAGCTGCACGGGAAAACTTATGGAGAGAATGATCAATACCAGATTAAGCTGGCACCTCGAAGAAAAACAAATTTTACTGCACCAACAGGCAGGCTTCAGGCAACATAGGTCTACAGAGGACCAAGTCACCTACATTGCACAGGAAATCGAAGATGCTTTCCAAGAAAGAAAGCACACTTTAGCAGTCTGGGTAGATATGGAGAAAGCATTTGATAAAGTTTGGAAAGATGGGCTAAGAGTTAAAATGCTTAAATATGGAGTCTGTGGAAGAATGTATAACTGGATCAGCAACTATCTAACAAACAGAACAGCTAGAGTGCAGGTGCACGGGCAGTTAAGCAAAAAGACTACAATGGAACATGGAGTTCCACAGGGTGGGGTCCTTTCCCCAACACTCTTCCTCATATATATAAATGATATAACAGAAAACATCCACAAGAATGTCCACAACTCCCTCTACGCTGATGACCTGGCCATGTGGACTTCAGAACAATACATCTCCACAGCAAGAGTGCGCATGCAGGATTCACTGCTAGCCCTTGAAAGTTGGTCCAAAAAGTGGTTGCTCAAAATAAATGAACAAAAAACTACACACACTATTTTTACCTTGTCAAATAAACCACAGCAAGCAAAGCTGCAATTAAATGGACAGGCAGTACGAGGAGATGAAACACCAACATACTTAGGAATCACACTAGACCGCCGAATGACATGGAAATCACAGATTAACAAAATACAGCTAAGGGCAAAACTTCGCATGGCCATCATGAAAAAGTTAGCAGGTACCACATGGGGTGCTGATGAGAATATCCTCAAAAAGCTGTACACAGGCAGAGTCAGACCTGCTATGGAATATGGCATCACAGCTTGGTCGACGGCAGCAAAGTCAAATTTTGACAGAGTAAACAGACTCCAAAACCAAGCAGCACGTATTATAACAGGGGCCCTAAAGTCTACACAAATCAACCATATGGAAAACATCACAGGGCTACAGTCAATGGAGGATAGACGTGACAGCAGAGTCTTAAAACAAGCTGAAAAATTTAAGAGGCTCGAAGGACACTCCATGTACCAAAGAATGAATAGGCTAGGAAGAGGCAGGCTCAAGCGAACTAACTTTGTCGCCCAAGCAAAAGAAAAAATTAACAATAATACCATACTAGCTAGCTCAGTTGCAAAGAAAATCCCAACAAGCTCAACTATCCCACTGTGGAAAATAAGATGCTTTCCTGAGTTAAAATCTGATATTCCAGGCATTGAAGGTAAGGGAACACAGACAGAAACACAAAGAAAGTGTATAGCAACCAAGTATATTGACCAAAGATTTCCAGCGAAGCTTTGGACACATGCATATACTGATGGTTCGGCAACAAATGCAGTTGAAAATGGGGGTGCCGGCATCCTCATAAAATTAAAGAATAGAATTCACTCTATGGCAATTGCCACTGGAAAATACTGCAACAACTTCTGTGCTGAAGCAGAAGCCCTGAAACAGGCAGCTGAAACTCTTATTGAATGCAAAGCACAGGCAGAAAAACAGATAGTAATCTTTTCAGATGCCCTCTCAATAATATCAGCGCTGAAGAGCCACCAAACTAAAGGATTGAAAGATCTGATAATCTCCCTTGAAAGACTGGCCGAATGCTTCAAGAAGTGCACTATCCAGTGGATACCAGCCCATTGCAACATACCAGGAAATGAAGAGGCAGATAGACTTGCTAAAGAAGGAGGTGCCTTACAGCAAAATGATATAGAGACAACTTACGCAACGGCAAAGACCACTATAAAGGCTACATTCAAGTCCAAATGGGAAAGAGAGCACCCGGGACATTTGAAAAATGACGCATATCATCAACTATCCAGAAAAGAACAGGTCATCATTTTTCGACTGCGCACTGGGCACAACAGATTGAGATACCATCTGTACCACAAATACAAAATTGGTGCAACAGATCTCTGCACCTGCGGTACCAGCCCGATGACAGTCGAACACCTGCTGCAGTACTGCCCAACCTACAGTAATGAACGGGGTAGCATATGGCAACAACCCACTTCTGTCAACGAAAAACTGTTTGGAGATATTGGGAACCTTGAGTTGACTGCTGCCTTTATTAGAGTCATAAATGTGGAAGTCTGAAGGCGAACGAGGAAGAAGAAGAAGAAGATAGAGTGAATTCCTGATCAAAAATACTGTTCACAGCCTTGAGTGCTTTTAGCATGCGTTTTTAAGTGTCTTGATGGCTTTATCTAGATTGGCTCTTTTATATGTTTTATTAACATCAGCAAAGAATCGATTTATGGCTCGGGCTTTTTCTCTTTTGGAGTTAGCTGTGTTATTGTTTGGAAGTTTTATAGGGGTTGGGTGTCCCCTCTGGGATGTCCCTGCCATGTTGTCAATGAGTTTCCATACTTTCTGAACTTCTTTATTGAGGGTGAGGTTTTCGCATTTTTCTTTCCAGGTTTCCATTTTGGCTTTTTTGCTCGCTAGCTTAACCTGCGCAGTGATTCTGTTGTATATGGTTTTGTTTTCACATCTTGGATTTTTCTGAGCTGTTTTCTGTGCCTTGCATCTTAGTTGTACTAGGTGTTTTAATTCCTCATTCCAGAATATTTGCTCTCATATAGCAACATCTTTTTCTGTTATAAAGTTGGTGGCCTGTCTGAGGCTTCTCATTAACTTACAAAGGGATTGAGGAAGGTCATTCTGTCAGTTCTCACTCATGTCATGTAGGACGTTGTACTGTTTGCTTGTCTTCCCAACATGGAGACATATCTGTCTGCCCAGTGTTTAATTTGTTCAACACATGGTATTTGAGTTTGCATGAAACTGTTCTTAAGTCTGAAAATGATCACTTGATCTCTTTTTTTGGTATGGCATAGGATGCTTCTGTTATGTCTGACACTGGATGTTCTTTATGCTATTTTCCTTTTAACTTACTACTACTTAGTTGTTCCTCTTCTACCCTGGGGTGTACAGGTTTGCCATAGATAGCACCTTACTGTCCTATTGGCCTGGTTCCAATCTAGTCATCGTTCCTTCTTGGATCCTTATCCCCTGACTGGCAAAGCATTCAGTGGCCATCACATCAAGTGGCGTCTTGTAGGGCAGCAACAAACTGTCTCCATTTTGCTCTGTCGGCAGCCATCCTTCGTGCTGTGTTCCAACTCTGGTTCATGCTTTGCATCTCAGCCTCCACAGTTCTCTGCCAGGTTGTCTTTGGTCTGCCTCTCTTTCGCAGTCCTTCTGGGGTCCATAGCATAGCAGATCTGGTGATGGTGTCAGGGTCTCTTCCGAGGACATGGCCAATCCAGTTCCAGCGTCTACCCGCAATGATGATGTGCATGTCTGTTTGACTACACAGTGCATGCGGTTTCTGGTTGGAGATGGTATTCGGCCAAAAAAATTCAAAGAATTTTCCTTAGGCAGGTTGTGTGGAAAGAGGATAATGTGGCCATTTCCTTTTCAATTACTCTGTGCCATACAAAAGTGCAAATAAGTACGCAACAATAATCATAATTTAGTGTTTGTGCTGTACTGAGATTTCCAAATGTTTAGATTTCATTCTATGACTGATGTCTTTGCTTGTTCTGTTGTCTGATGTTACTATGCTTACTAGATATGTAAATGTATTTGTTTGTTCCAGCCTTTGGTTTCTTATTTTTATTGGCTCAGGATATATTACATTGAGTGTCATACTTTCTGTCTTCTTCAGATTGGTATTTAGTCGCACTTGTTGGCTGTATTTAATCTGCCTGTCTGCTTTTTCTTGGATGTGCTGATGTGGATGTGAGAGTAATGCAATATCATCTGCACATTCTAGATCTTCCATGGTGGTGAACATTGTCCAGCTTATTCCTCTAGGTGTATCCTCTGTTGTCTGGCGCATCACTCAGTCTATGGCAGTTAAAAATAGAATGGTTGACAAGAGGCAACCCTGTCGTACACCTGTTTTCACTTCGACAATATGGTTACTTATTCCAACAACTGCATGTAAAGTTAGCATAGAGACTTTTTATGATGGAAACAATACACCTAGGGATCCCATAAGTATTTTCCATAAGCTATCCCTGTGTACGCACTGAATTTTTGGTTGACGGCATCAGCCTCTGTGCCCTCCTGACTTTTGATAGTTTGAAAACGTTTCTTTATATCTGCCACAAAAGCTTTCTTGCTGAGGGGTTCCTACAGCTTGTTAATGTTGTATCTTGTTTTGTTTTCTTACCTTGGGTCCAATAGTTCTAAGCTTCACCTTTATTACTGATACTTTATTACACATCTTGTAAAGAATGCCTCCATCTACCATTGATCATTAAGTGATCTATCTGGTTTCTGTCGTGGCCATTTGGTGATTCCGAAGTTAGTTTATGAATTTCTTTATGACTAAGTTGTTAATACTGCAGAAGCCTATCAGCTTATCACCATTCTCGTTTGCAGTACCCCTCCCACATCTCCCCATTACCCTTTCATTGTATGTATTGTCTGATCCAGCTTTGACATTGAGGTCTCCCATTACTATGATGTCATATCTAGGTGTAGTTTTCATTTCTTGTTGTAGTTGTTGATAGAACTCATCCTTGGCCTGTTTGTCACTGTCATTTGTTGCACGTAGCATTGTATTACAGTGATGTTAGTGAATCTTCCTTTTAGTCTCGCTCTTATCAATCTACAGTTGATCGGTTTTCATTCAAGTAACGGCCTTTCTATTCTCTTTTTTATGATAATGGCTATGCTTTCATTGTGTTGACCATCCTCTCTTCCAGAGTAAAGTAATGTTTCCCCTGTTGCTGTTTTAATTCTAGCTGTCCCAGTCCATCTTCTCTCGCTTATCCCTAGAATGTGTAACCTATAGTTTCTCATTTCCATTGTGATCTGTTTCAGTTTTTATGTCTCTTTCATTGTCCAAACATTCCAAAATCCTATTCTTGTTTCATGTTTTGCGATCAGGGTGTCCATTTTCGTGTCAGTGGCTTCCTTTCAGCTTTCACCACTGGCAGTCATACGAGCTTCAAACTCTGGATGTCCATCCTGCATCAAAGTTTGTTTATTTGTTGCCTGCCATTTCCGTAACTTAATTACTTTCTTTTACACAGACAGGGGTGTCGGCCCTGCACTAAAACCCACAACCTTAGAGGACCAGGTTGTCTGCTTTAGTCCGTGCAGATCTGTCCAGCTTGGTAGAACCTGTCCGGAGTAAAGCTCTCGCTGGCATAGCTCTGAGGGTTGTCAGAGTATGTAAGCCGCCACACCTTGACAAGCCAGTGATGGTAGCCTCGGCCCTTGAGAGATTGTTTAGTGCCCCCAGTGGACTCTGGGTTGTCTTGGAGGTCTGGATCCCTGGCTCTTAGTTTCCCATACATGTAGTGGTAGCTGATCTCCCATTCTGCAGACATGCTTCTTTCCTCATATCCTCCACCAGCTCCTCTTCTTTCCCGTTAATACTCCTTAATGTTCCATGATCCATAAATCATCGTCCGTAATTCATGCCAGTTTGTCGCCTTTAAAATCATTCCAGTTTTCTCTCTTTCATTTCTTGTAATCAGTTTTTAAGGCAAACAGGCAATTGGCTTGCAAGGTGGAGGGGGCTGCCTTTTTATGACCTCCATGTATGCTGTCCCTCCTCACTTTTTCCATCGAGCTAGGGACCAGCCTAGGCGGAGTTTATTTTCCTTTTAAGCTATGTTTTATTACTACTTTTATCGCTTCATGTGTCATCATGCCCTCACTCTAACTTTGCTTCCTCCTTCTTTGGCAAGTCTGATTGCTTCATTTCCGTATATGTAGCAATGGGCAGGAATCCAATCTATGTTAATTTATATATTAGTACTTATGAGAGGCTATCTGATTCATTATTTTTATGGTCCCATGGAGCACCCACGACTAACAGATCTGTGAGAACACTGTCTTGACTTCAGCATCAAAACTTGATTTCCAAAATGGTAATTGTAGCTGTTTTCAGTGCTTCTGCCTCAGCTTTGAAGTTCTTTGACAATTTTCCAGTGGCCAATGAAATGTGGATTTCCTGCACATTTCTTTAGTATTCTGTGCAGTAGATTCTGGTTAATTGGAACAAATCGGAAATAGACATTTTGGCCCAGTTAAGCAGCTGTCTCAGTTATGAGGTTCCATGTTAAGAGTTTTAAAATGTTTGTAAAAAATAAAGACAAACTACCACATATTGATAAAAAAATTGTGTAAATGAATTCTGAACAACTGATAGAGATATAAGAAAAAACATTAATGTTAAAAACTATTTCAGTTTTATATATGTTTCAAACGCACATGTAATTCTTAACAGTTAGCGTTGTTAGAGGAATTTTTCCAGTGTACTCTGATGCATTCTCTTGATGGACCGCAGCTGAACAAAATCAGCAGAGGTATCTAATGCAGATATAGGACTACCTTCATTACCTTCCTGCACGACATAGGACTACCTTCATTACCTTCCTGCACGACATAGGACTACCTTCATTACCTTCCTGCACGAGATAGCGTCATAATCCAGCAATACATTTTCTAGCATCCTGGTTAGTCACTCGCTCAGTCTCATGCGTGTCATCCCCAGCACTTTCCTGGTTTTCAGTCGATGCATGCATACTCTTTGCAGTTCCTGATACGTCCAAAATGGCATCATTGTGACTATAGGTCATATCTGGCATCTCCAAGACTAATTGCTTAGAACCACAGTGAGCAAAGCTTTTCCCAGTTACCAAGTTTCTGTGTATCAATCAGTTCCTGGTGAACTGCATAACACTGTTGCACAATCATTTGCTTTCTTTGAACCCAACATTTGTGTTTATGGCTCAGAGAACTGTCCAGCATGGCACAATAAAACAGGCCTGTTTCATCTGCATTGTAGATGTCATCTGCACAAAATTACTGAAGCAGGTTGGCAGGTTTGTGGATGTCCATTATTCAACCCTTACATCATCAGCACTATCCTTCTCACAGTGTGCTTTCTTCAATTTAATGTCATGCCTAGATTTCTATTTAGATCCTTGGCTTCACGCTTGCGTCTATGAGATGTCCCCCATATCTTTCATCCAATGCCCATTCCTCTTAGAATTTATCTTCCTGCTATATCATGTGTGTGATTGTAGATTTTGCCATTCCAGAATCACTATACTGTTTAAATACATACATGTTCGTTACTGAGTGAATCAGCGATGACTCATTCCGCATGTAATCTAGCAGGCAATGTCCTGGTTAAATGACATAATGTCCCAAAATAGCAAAGAAAATTATGGTTAAGATTTGCTCTAAATAAATGGCCTCATGGCCCAATTAACCGGAATTTACTGTATCTGACTCCTCCTCTATTTCTTTGTAGCTCATGCTGCTGACACCCCTTCCTCCCTCTCTCTGTGTCATACATATATACATATATACACACATTGGGTGTCCCAAAAGTCACGAAGGAGTTTAAAAACCGAATAACATTTCTGATTTTAATTATTTTTTATGATTTACTTTTCAAAATAAAATTTTAAAAATTGAGATTTATTTTAATTGTTTATGAAACACAGTGTTACTTAGGTGCCCACCATTTTCAACTTCACAAAGATGGCTCTTCTGACAACATTTTTCATAACAGCTGTCAATATCTATGGCTGCAGCGCTCTAATTTCTGTACATATGTTGTCTTTGAGCTACTGAATAGTCGGGATTGTTGACGTACACACGCTCCTTCAGGTAACCCCAAAAGAAAAAACTGGGAGCCGGCAAATCAGGCGAACGTGATGGCCAAGGAATTTCTGAATATCGAGAAATTATTCGGTGACCAAAAATTTGCCTTGGTAGCTCCATTGTAGATCAGGCTGAGTGAGCCGTGACTCCATCTTGCTGGAACCACATCTCCAGCCTGTGCTCTACCGCAGGGTGCACTAAATACTCAATCATGACTCGAATATCCCTCACCAGTGACCGTTACTGCACTGCCATTGTCATTTTCAAAGATATAAGGCCCAATGACCCTCTGTGATGTTTCACAGACTGTGCACTTGAGAGGATGAAAACGTCTTATCAAGCAAAAAATTGTGGGATTCCGAGCGTGATTCCCAGACATTGAAATATAGGAGGTATCCTATTTATGTGAGAATAATTGATCGCTGGAATTGAAAATAAAATTCCACAATTTTGGTTCATTGTTCTGTTGTGAATTTTTCCATGGGTAAATTTCCAAGTTATTTATGAAAAAATCTGAAAATAAAATAAAATAATTAGCAATAAAGGTATACAATTTTTAAACCCCTTCGTAACTTCTGGGACACCCACCCTGTATGTGTGTGTGTGTTGTATATATATATATGTGTGTGTGTGTGTATAATTTTTCATTATTTCTGTGGGATTTCCGTGGGGTCTCTAAGGGAACTAGAGTAAGAATAGAAGCATTTCTTCCCTTAGGTCTGTCATAAGAGACAACTAATCTAAGGTTGTGGCTTAGAGTTAACAGGTGTCACCATGTATAATAAATTGCTAACGACAATGCTACAAGAGCACAGAAAGTGTTTTGGATTGGGGCTTCCTACAAGGGAGCCAACTGCAGTATACCTATGCTCCATAAAGGAGCAAAAAAGGGGACGATGAAAGCTGCCATATATACATTCATGTTTAGAATGAAACTTTTGGTTTAAACACTAATTTACATCTCCCAGCTCCCATACTTATCTATTTAAAGAACTGGTTTGTCCACACATAATCTTCATGCAAATCCTGACATCACAGTAGTTGATGAGGTTCAGCTCACAGCCTACCAGTATGGTAGGATCCTTTAACAAAAAATTTCTTGGCCACTCTTCACCTTTTCAATTCTAGCTCATTTTCAGTACGAAATCATAGATCTGGCTCTGCTGCAAAACTTATCCCATTGATGAAGATTCAAATTCTTCAGTTTTT
Source organism: Oreohelix idahoensis (assembly GCA_024509875.1). Taxonomy (NCBI): domain Eukaryota; kingdom Metazoa; phylum Mollusca; class Gastropoda; order Stylommatophora; family Oreohelicidae; genus Oreohelix; species Oreohelix idahoensis. The sequence goes on from JAMPIV010013135.1 coordinate 77,110, forward strand.
CTAATTTTAACTATTTATCTGTTTGGGATGATCAGACCCATGGTTTTTTTAATACTGTTTATACCAATTTTGTGCTGATGATGTAGATTGTTAAACTGAGAGTCTGACATCTTTATGACAACATTTGATATGACCTGTCCCATCTTACTTGGTCACTGAGGAACCGTGGATAGTGAGTGCTTGACTAGTAGTTGCCACTTTTGTAAATTGATTTAGTTGTATGACATAGATTGTTCCATACTTTTATGTTGTCAGTCCTTAGGAAAATTGTTGGTTGCTCGTGTGAGCTTTTTATGTAGCCATATCATCTTCTTCTTTGATCCTTAGCCGCCGACCGTCAAAGCAGTCAGTGGCCATTACGCCTGGGGGCGTCTTGTAGGGCAACAACAAATTGATTCCACTTTGCTCGGTCGGCGGCCATCCTTCGTACAGTGCCCCAACTCTGGTTCATTCTTTGCATCTCAGCCTCCACAGTCCTCCGCCAAGTTGTTTTTGGTTGGCCTCTCTTTCGTTTTCCTTCAGGGGTCCATAGCATAGCTGTTCTTGTGATGGCATCGGGGTCTCTTCTGAGGACATGGCCAACCCAGCTCCAGCGTCTGCCAGCTATGATGGTGTGCATGTCCTCTTGCTTGCTCCGAGTAAGCAGATCTTGGTTGGTGATGATATTCGGCCAAAAGATTCGGAGAATTTTTCTTAGGCATGTTGTGTGAAAAGAGGACAATTTCGACATTTCCTTCTCTGTAACTCTCCAGCTCTCCGCGCCATAGAGAAGCACAGAAAGCACACAGCTCTGATATAACCCTAATTTTGTGCTGTTCGGAGTAACCAAGAGGGCATGCACACCATCATAGCTGGCAGACGCTGAAGTTGGGTTGGACACGTCCTCAGAAGAGACCCCGATGCATCACAAGAACAGCTATGCTATGGACCCCTGAAGGAAAACGAAAGAGAGGCCGACCAAAAACAACTTGGCGGAGGACTGTGGAGGCTGAGATGCAAAGAATGAACCAGAGTTGGGGCACTGTACGAAGGATGGCCGCCGACCGAGCAAAGTGGAATCAATTTGTTGTTGCCCTACAAGACGCCACTAGGCGTGCTTGGCCACTGACTGCTTTGACGGTCGTGCGGCTAGGGATCAAAGAAGAAGAAGCTGTACTGAGAGGACTTCCAGATGTTGTTTAGACTAAAAAAAAAAAACCGTTCTTGCCTTATTCATTCTGATGTTGATGTCTTTGCCTGCCCCGCCGTCTGGTGTTACTATGCATCCTAGGTATGGGAAGGTGTCTGTCTGTACCAGTTGCTGATTCCTTACTGCTATGGGCTCAGGGTTGCTCACATTGAGCGTCATGACCTCTGTCTTCTTTAGGTTGATGTTCAAGCCCACCTGCTGGCTATACTTATTAAGTCTATCCGTTTTTTCTGGATGTGTTGATGTGAATGTGCTAGTAGTGCAATGTCATCTGCATATTCCAGATCTTCCAATGTAGAAAATGTAGTCCATCTTATTCCTCTTGGATTGCCCTCTGTTGTCTGGCGCATCACCCAGTCTATGACTGTTAAAAATAGAGTGGTTGATAAGGGGCATCCCTGTCGTACTCCTGTCTTCACTTCAAAGGTTAGGTTGCTCTGCCCAATGCTACACGTAAAGTTGGCTTTTTTGTAATTGACACTATGCAGCTTGGAATTCCATAAGCCCTCAGTATTTTCCATAAACTGTCCCTATGTATACTGTCAAAAGCCTTTTTTCAAAATCAACGAAATTAATGTACAGCTGTCTTTGCCATTCTGAGCACTGCTCTATAATGTTCCTGAGGGTAAATATATGATCTACACATCTGTTCTTTCTAAATCCTGCTTGTTCTTTCCTCAGTTTGTGGTCTACTGCTTTTGAGATTCTCTGTATAATTATCCTGCCTAGTATTTTGCTGGGAACTGAGAGAAGAGTTATTCCTCTCCAATTATTGCAGTCTGCAAGATCTCCCTTCTTGGGCAATTTGACAATTATTCCTTTTCTCCACTCTGTTGGTGTTATCCCTGTTTTCCAGACTTGTGCAAATAGTGGTTCTAATAGTTCTGCTGCTAGCTCTGGGTCTGTCTTAAATAGCTCTGCATTTTAAGTTATCATGACCAGGAGCTTTTCCATTCTTTAACCCTTTGATTGCTGTGATGATTTCTTCTTTTCGTGGGATGTCTGTATTAACATCTAGATCATTTTCAGCCTCAGGAACATTCAATTGTGTCTCTGGTGGTTCCTTATTCAGAATTTCTCTGAAATGCTCTGCCCATCTTGTTTCCTGTCCCTCTACTGTCGTGATGAGATTTCCGTGCTTATCTCTTTACTAAATGTAATATTGTTTGCACTTCGTTTTCCACTGATGATTTTTAGTTATTTTGTGTATACTGTCTTTGTTCATTTCTCAGTGCTGCCTCTTCTGCCTGTCTTGCAAGGTCATCCAGAAATGTCCTTTTGTTAGCACGGTTTTGACGTTTAACTTCCTTGTCCAGCTGACTGTACTGTTCACTATATATTGCTTTTCAAACCTGGGAGACTTAGCTTCTGTTTTCTTTCTTTTCATTTCCCTTCTCTTCGCTCTTTGGTGTTTAGCGTAACTGGTGTTATCCAGTCTTGGCTCTTTCTTTCCTGGAATCCCCCAAGCATGACTTGCTGCTCTCCTTGTATATTGTTGAGATGGTGTTGAATCTCTGGTCAACATTATCAGTCTCTGTTCTTTCCTGGCTTTTGATAATCTCATATCTTCTCTTTACGTCGACCACGAAAGTTTCGTGATGTTGTATCTTTTCTGTTTGACTGCAACTGGTCCAGCAGCTCTGAGTTTCACTTTCAGTCTTGCTACTACTAGGTGATGATCACTTCCCACATCTGCGCCTCTTCTTACTTTCACGCCTTGTAGTGCATGTCTCCATCTGCCGTTGATCATTATGTGATCTATCTGGTTTCTGTCTCGTTCGTTTGGTGATTCCCATGTTAACTTGTGCACTTCCTTGAGTAAAAAATGTGTTCCTCCAATGACCAGGTTGTTAATACTGCAGAAGCTTATTAATTTGTCCCCATTCTCATTTGCTGTTCCACTGCCGCATTTCCCCATTACTCTTTCGTTATAATTATTGTGTGCTCCCACTTTCGCATTTAGGTCTCCCATTACTATAATGAGATCGTACCTGGGTGTAGTTTCCATTTCTTTTTGTACCTGTTGATAGAACTCGTCCTTGATCTCTTCATCGCTGTCGTTTGTTGGTGCATAGCATTGTATAATTGTGGTGTTGGTGAACCTCCCTCTTAGTCTTGCTCTTATCAGTCTGTTGTTGATGGGTTTCCATTCCAGTAAAGACCTTTCCATTCCTTTCTTCAGGATAATGGCTACACCTTCGTTGTGCTGACCATCCTCTCTGCCAGAATAAAGTACTGTTTTCCCCTGTAGCTGTTTTTATTTTCCCCTTACCTTGTCCATCTGCTTCTCGCTTATTCCCAGGATATGTATCTTGTGTTTCCTCATCTCTGCTGTGATTTTGTCTCAGCTTTCCTGCCTCATTCATAGTTTCTGACGTTACCAAAAAACCAATTCTGGTCTCGTGTTTTGCTGTCGGGGCATCCGTTTTCATGCCAGTGGCTTCCTTTCGGCTTTCCCCCCTGTCAGTCATACGAGCCTGAGACTCCCGGATGTCCGTAGTTTTTCCCAATAGCAGTTAATGTTTTTCCATTTATTGTTGTTTCCGTAACATGTGCGATTTTTTACATAGACAGGGGTGTCGGTCTTGTGCTAAAACCCCCAACCTGGAGGACCAGAGTACCAGCTTTTGTCTGACCCCTACCCACGCAGAACAGTCCAGCTTGGTTGAACCTACCAGGAGTAAATCTCCAACTGGCAAAGCTCTGCGGATTGTCAGGGTACACAAGCTGCCATACCGCTACAAGGTATAGATACCATTGATTGGTAGAGCCATATCATGGCAGCTTTCATTCCTTAGTTTTTGCAGGGTTTTCATATGGTCCAGTAGCACTTGTAACTTTGTGTCTTATCTATTCATTGGTTGCACTATCCGTTTATGATATTGTGAGGAACTTCTCTGTTTAAATCTACTTCACATGATAAAGTAAGAGACTGTTATCTATCAGATATCGAAAGCAGTCAGTCAAATCATGTGCTGCCATGTAAATAGCACTCACCATAAGAAACCAGTCACAGTACTACACTTTGATTGCGAGTATTCTTGTTTAGTCACTTTAGAAACCCAAGAACGCTTTTAATTCTCTGACAGTATTCAGTTTTTGTCTTTTCTTCACCACAGCCCTGTCCTTTTCTTAAGTACGTGACTTCCTGAGCTGCTCCACATTGCTACTCATTTGGCTTGTAGGTTCATTCCCTATATATGCTGTTCTGTGGTCTCTTGTTTCTTTTTTTTTTTTTTTTTTTTTGGGGGGGGGGGGGGGGTGTGTTCTTGTTTCTCCATTTTATGTGCATTTTTAACAGTGCATACTTTTTCGTTGTCCACTTAGCTAAGATTGTTATTATCCCCACTTAGCTGTGTCATCATGATCATCAACATTCATCTTCCTATGGAGCATAGGTTGTCGGCTAGTTCATGCAAAGTCTCCAGTCCTGTGCCGTCTGTTCAAGGTCTTTCCATATGTAGTGGATTTTGATGGTATTGTATGGTGGTGTTATCACCTAGTGTGATGCGTGAGGTCAGCTGTGAAGGCTCCTGAGATAATTGTAGCTGTGAATATACAGAAGGCCCTTTCGTGCTACCACTTTATGACCTCACACATATCTTTTTTTTTTACTAATGAATGTGGCTACGTTAAAATCTAGGGTACTGAATGCAATGTGTTGTATATGGACATATACAAACACACACAGAATTATTAAGTAAGTCTAATACTATCAATAAAATTTATAACACAATGAACTAAATTCAGCTGGTTAAATTTAGAATAGAAAAACTTTTTTTAAATTTATTTGTTCTGAACCAAGGTTTTATTTTGGCCAGAACTTATGCAAAGATTTTGAAATTTATGAATGAATGGCATGAATAAATGGCATGTTAAATGAAAGATGTTTACATATGCAATCTTCAGATTAATTATAGTATTACTGTTCGTAATGTTAATTTTCCTGGGAAAACTATGAATGGATGTGCTGTTGGGTGGCTTCATCCCTCCCATGTTTATGCCTACAAAAACATTGTTCATTAATGATGGAAGGAAATGGGATGCTTCAGTAGTAAATTCTCTTGGGTGCTAGTGTTATGAAGTTGGTGTAAGTTCAGCAGGCCAGCTAGCCTACTTAACTTTTAATAGATTTTGTTCTGGTGCTGGAATCTGATAGCCCCACCTCTCCATGCTTGATTCAAATACAAACAACATGCGTTCATGCAAAATGTACACTGCACGGGTTCCTCACTTTCAAATTCATTAATCAGCATTTTTGACACCACCTTAGTGTCAAGATCGAACTCACAGCTCTGAAATAAAGTATTGGTTTTTGCTCAGAACCTTACCTAATAAGCCACCCTTTTCTACAAACATAACACATTAAAATACACCACATAAACCAGGGTCATGTTCTCTCTGGGACCAGACAGCACATCTTACCTAGTTGGTTTCGCATAGGGGGTAAGTTTCCCCCAGGTATCTACAGATTCTGAAATAGGTGCATTATCTCACTGCCATAACAATATAGGATAAGTGATATGAGTTTTCACTGTTCTCAACACTCATTTGATCACCCCTTCCTAAACCTTGCTGTAGTTTAATATTTTATTTTGTCCCTAGACCCTGAACTAGGGCGGGGGGGGTCCAGAGCGGAAATCCTTACTTGTTTTGTAAGGCTAGATTTCGATATGGCAGTATCAAATCACTTTAAACCTTAAACATATTCAAAACATACAAAAGAAAAATTTTCAATCTTACCAAGATTAATGAATAAAGAACACAGAAATGCTAGCAAAACTCAGCTGAGCTGCTGGCTAATTAGTATGGCGTCCCTGAACCTTATTACAATTTATTTCATTTGGAAAATCACCAACACTTGAAATTTACTGTGTCTATCACTGGACAACTATTGAGGGAATGGCAAAAAAATCTCGTCTGAGCGCGGATATAATATGATTGTCTGGTGGCCAATCAATGCCTTGGTATTTTTTAAATTCAAAATTTTCCTACACTAAAGTCATTTCAGTTCATGCTTCATTTTCAAAGTATGGATTTTTATCTGTTTTTCCTGTCTGTCCGTATGCTCTACTTGCGTTTTTTACAAATTTTTACTTGATTTTTGATGAACCAACCTTTTCTCTTCCCACCTCCAAATTTTATCGTTAAAAGTTATTTTTAGACACAGCTCCCACCAAATACACCCTTCTCTCTTCCATGCTAAGTTTTTTTGAACACCTGCGTTCAAGGTCGTTTTTTTTGTGCAAATAGCGGACACTTTTTGATTCAATGCAGTCTTTTGGCAATTGCCATAATGAAACAACACTGTCTTTTTGTCACTTACTTTCACATATTAAAAATCCGTCTATTTAAAATTAAAATTATATTACACTGCTGCTCAAAATGGGTCATCCGGCCATCTAATTTTTTACCCATATTCCTAAACTTCAATATTGAAGAAAAAGTTACTTTTTAAATTTGTAATATTATCACTAAGCATCAGGTGCGTTTAGTCCCGCTGAATCAAATCAAAGGCTTGGTAATCGCGCGCAAAAGCGTGAAATCGTTTCCGTACCCGTGTAAAAATTGGGGACATGAATCAAATTAGTGTTTCAACTAAAAAAAAACTGCTCTTATGGCCCCCCATCAAATTCCAATTTTGATTTATCCCCCCCCCCCTTAATCCCCCCAATTGCGTCTCCTTTAGCCTTTGCTATTTCTCATTCAATTCATTTTTTCAGTTTTTAGTCAGAGCAATATTTTTTCCTTATGATCCGTCCGTTCAATTTTATGGAATGAGCAGTGATTTAGAACCCGCGTGGAATCAGGGCGATCATGTAAATCAGCAATCTTACGCATTTGTTTTTATCCTTAAAATTTTATCCTTTGGAATATTTTTACGTTGTATCACTTGTAAATTTTATGAACACATCTCTCCCACTTGTAAAAACATGCCTACGGCAAGTTCTAAAACCAGTGAGTACGATAAACATAGATTAAAAACTCTCTCCTCACGTCTGCCATGATCTCTAATTTTGATCACGCTGGGGTCGTCCCGACTGAGGAAAATCTGGCACTTCGACATTTGGTTTTGCCTCCAAAAATATATTGATACTAAACTGATAAGGTTGAAAGCAATAAAGACCACCTCACGTATACGCCTTGCGTTGTCCCGTTTTTTTTTTTTCCCGTGTCCCAAAGCGGCGGAATTTTTTAGCGGGACGGTCAATTTTTTTTTTTCCTCGCAAATAGGTTTTTTCACGCTTTTGCACAAATTCAAATTCTTTCACGGCAATCCGTTGTGCCAACATTTTTTTTTTTTTTTTTTTCGCAGTTTTTCATCAAATTTTTTTTTTTTTTTTCCTTTTTTCCTTAATTTCCCTTTTTTTTTCTAGGGCCATCCCCAGCTAAATTTTTTTTTATTTTTTTTTTTTTTTTTTTTGATTTTTCCCGTTCCCATCCCCCCCCAAGTTTCAAATTACTTTTTACCCAAAATTTTTGTAGTATAGGGTTTTGTTTTGACACTTACAGGGCGTTTTCATTTGTACTTTTTTTTGGCCAAGGGGGGGCCCTTTAACCCCATTTATTTTTTTTTTTTTTTTTTTTTAACATTTCCCCCCCCCCCCCTGAGATTTTTTTTTTACCAAGCCAAAAAGGAGCCTTGTTTCCCAAATTTTTTTGGGTTTTTTAAAAATTTTTTTTTTGGCGTAACCACATCCTTAGCCCCCTTGCTAGTCTCGATTCCTTATTATAATCACAAATTTTTTTTTTTCAGTCCCATTATATTTTTTTTTTTTTTTTCCTTTGATGCCCGCCTCACCAATTTGCTTCCATAATCCTTTTTTTAAATGTGTTTTTAAGTACGCTTTTTTGATTTTCCCGATTTTTGATTTTTTTTTTTGCGGAGGGAGGGTTTTGCAACGACCTGAGGAACTCCGCAGGTCCGATCCAATGCTTTTTTTTTTTTCTTATGCCCACCAGCTTTTACATTGTTTTTTCATCATTACATTTTAACCTTTGTGGATTATATTTTTTACGTATGTTTTTATTTTTAATTTTAATACATTTCACCCCAATTAATTTTACCGTAAGGGGGGCAGAGTTCCACATTTTTTTTTTTTTTAGCTTTAATTTTTTTTAATTTTATTTCCCTCATTAACTTACAATCCACAGATCTCCTGCCATAACACTATCATACGATAGCCATTTTTGGATTCGTCAGTCCCACTATGTTTTTTCTTTTTTTTTTTTAAATTTTTTCTCACTTTATATATTTTAACTAAACATAAGATTTTTGAAGTAAATAAAAAAATGACCACGGCAAAATCTATGCGTTTTTTATTTATGCTGACCACTGATTAAACGCTATATACTAAATACTCTATCTCTTTTCAACTCCGCTTTTCTGGTTTTAGTCCTTGTTTACCATACAGACTTTAATTTGAACTTTTATTTTTTGAAAACACAGCGGGGTGGCCGACTGATTAAATACTCGGCAGTTTCAGTTTTATCCATTTTTTCGTTTGAAAGGATTCAATCCTTTTGCCCTGGGATATTCAATTTTTAGGCATCCTTTTTAAATACTATAACTTTTTTAACGGTTTTTCTCATCAGTGAAGAATGAACTTCTCTTTTGGGGTGGCCTCCTCACCCAGCTAAATACTACTTCTTCTTTTTTTTTTTTTTTTTTTTTTTATTACATCGCCGCTTAGCCCCCCTAAGGGAGAATACGAAGGCTTTAGATGAGTTTTTTTTTTTCACCAAAACACTTCTTGCATCACCAACCAACCGCTTTAGGTTTCAATACCCTCTGCTTCACCCTCGACCACCGGGTTTACCAAAACCCACCACCCCAAACCCCCACGCGCTTTTAAGACATAAATAGCCGTTCCACTTGGCAATCGAGAGGTCCACGGATTTCCCGTCATTTCCACCATAAAAATCCTACCATACAGATAGATTTGAAACTTCTTTATTGCCCAGATTAACGCTAAACATTCTTTTTCGCTTGTGGAGTATCCTTGTTCCGCCTTATTCAATTTGCGGCTTGCATAAGCGACTGGTTTCAGTTCCCCATCAGGTGAAGATGATCTTTGCAACAAAGCCCCTCCGAGTCCTACATTACTTGCATCGGTTCTTAAGACAAAGTCCTGTGTCAAATCAGGCAGTTTGAGAATAGGCCTGCTAGTGAGTTTTTCCTTTAACTCTTGGAACGCTAGTTCACATTGTGCAGTCCAAATAATTTTATCTGGAAGTCCCTTGCGAGTCAAATCAGTCAGAGGAGCACAAATAGCGTTAAAATTTTTGATGTATTTCTGATAAAATCCGCATAACGACACGAATGATCGCACGTCCTTTTTTGTTTGTGGTCTAGGTGCTCTCTGCAGTTTTTTCCAAGTTCTTAGGATCAGGGGTCATGTTACCCTGATATACAGTGTGTCCCAAGAATTCCAACTCTTTGCATCCAATACAACATTTTGTTGGCCTAGCAGTTAAGTTCGCCTCCCGAAGTCTATTAAATAGCATTTCTAGAGCTTCAATGTGTTCTTCAAATGTCTCTGTGGCGACGAGAATATCATCCATGAAATTCGTGATACATGGGTTATTCAGGGGATCCAACAATTTTGCGCATCATCCTTGAAAAACACTACATTGAGCATTTTTCAGTCCGAATGGTAGCATATTGAATTCATAATGTCCATCCGAAGTGCTAAAAGCCAAATAAGGTCTCACTTCAGGCTTCACTGGGATCTGGTAATAGCCTTTACTAAGATCCACCTTTGAAAAGTATTTTTGCCTTGTTCAGTCTGGCAAATAACTGTTTTGTGTCTGGTAATGGATCCACTTGTCCTTCTGTGACAGCATTCAGTTTCCTGTAATCTATGCACAGTCTGTGTTCCCCAGACGGTTTTCTCAACAAAACGACACTAGAACTAAAAGATGATTCACTGTGCGAAATAATCCCCTCCTTCAACAAATACTCTATTTCTTCCTTCAATGCCTTCTCCTTCGCGAACGGAATAGAATAGGCTCTCATACAGATTGGGTTTGAGTCTACCAGTTTCATGTCATACTGTAGCAAATTTGTATGGCCTGGTTTATCTGTTAATACATCTGTATGTTCCTCCAGAACCTGTTGAACTCTCTCCCTCTGGTTTTTAGTCAGGTGCTTACTGACTTTTACCTGTGCTGCTGTTTCACAAGGATGTAATGGGTATTCATGTGAGGTGAGTGGTTCTTTTTGCATCTGGGTTGCAATAGCCAAGGTCAATAAGGGGGTGCTTTCCTGGAGTGGTCTGTCCAGATACTTCTTTAATAAGTTTACATGATAAACTTTCTCCTTCCCCTTTTTGTCAATTTTATAGTTTGTTCTAGACACCTTCTCTAGAACCGTATATGGACCTTGCCAACCAATTTGTAATTTATTCTGGCTTCCGGGTAGTAGAAGCAGCACCTTCTCTCCGACAGCCAGTTCCCTGTCCTTTGCCTTCCTATTAAAATATGCTGCATGTTTCTTCCTGGCTTGTTTCAAATTATCATTTGCCAGTTTCCATCCAGCTTTCAAACGAGTGGTCAGTTCGTTCACGTATTGATAAGATGAGGTAACAGTCTCTTCCGCCTTCTCATCTGTCCAGGTCCTTAATAAAGCTTCTAAGGACCTTTTATTGGCCTCCCAAATAGCAGAGTTGCGGGAGCCATCCCGGTTGAACTATGTGGTACCTCCCGATACGCAAACAATGCGGCGGGCAGGAATTGATCCCACAGATCCGGTTTTTCGTGTGCCAGCTTTCTCAGGATAGAAATGAGAGTCCCGTTGAACCTCTCTACCTGGCCGTTCCCTTGTGGATGGTACGGACTACAATGAAAGTGTCTGGCTTGAAATAGTTTAAAAACTTCTTCCGTTAGTTTCCCCTTGAACTGAGATCCATTATCCGTCAAGATTTGATGCGGGAATCCTAATCGGGTAAATATTGTAAGTAGTGCCTCTGCTACATGTTTTGAATCAATTGATGGCAGGGCTACCGCCTCTCCCCACATAGAACAAGTGTCCACCAGAGTAAGGATGTAACTGTTCCTCCTCTTGGTCCGAGTGAGAGGTCCTACAATATCCACTGCAACCCTCTCAAAAGGTGTTCCCACTATGGGCATTTCCCCTAGAGTTGCAGGAGCAGTCCAGTGCTTTGGAGCTACCCTTTGACATTCTGGGCAGGATTTGACATATCTTTTTTATATCCTCCGTTATCCCTGGCCAGAAGTAATGACAAGCTATACGCTGTCCTGTGGCGCTGATCCCCATGTGACCACTGAAGGGAATCGCATGCCCGAGTTCCATCACTTTATCTCTATATGAAGTGGGAAGAACCAGCTGGTTGTGACCATTTGTTCCAGTTCCGGCCTTCCTGTATAATAGTTTGTTCTTCATAACATAGTCCCCAAGAAGACGTATCTACACCCCAATATCAGAGGGTAGATTGGTTCATCTATCACTGCTGCTCTGATTTCTCCTTCCCCATAGCGAGTTTTCACCGTTATCCTTGCGATGGGAAGTGTCATGAGTGGTATGTCCTTAGTCGCCCCTTGTATTTCCACTGTTTCTGTGGTATACTGACTTGGGTCCACTAGGCTAGACTTCACAACTGAATCATAATCCAAACCTGTATCATAAAGGCACCTTATGGTGACCCCATTACAAATAACATCCTCACAAACTGGGGGGTGATAAGGTTCCTGTTGTCCATTAGGATTAACCTTTAATCTTTGCGTCCCCGACTTCATTGCAGCAATGTTTGAAGGTTTCCTTCTACAAAATTCGGTGTTATGGTTATCCTTCTTGCACCATTACACCATCTTTTTCCTTGGTTCAACGGTTTTCTTTCATTGAACTTTTGGTCATTGAACTGTGAGTTTCTGTCGCGATAGTCATTTCTTGGCCGCCTCAAAGTTTTGTCCTACCTTTATTTCCCTGCTCTCTATTATCAAATTTATTAAATTGCCTGTGGAGCTTTAAAATTGTCTATGTGCTTCTTTTTAGCACACACTTACCTCTGCCTTGGGCTGCCTGATATACCTCTCAGCAAATTTAAATTTCTTTCCCAACTTCTCTGCACCTTGTTCCATGAGAAATTTTCTCATGTCTGGAGCCATGGACTCTCTCAATTGCTCAATCATGATCATTTCTTTAAGATCTTGGGTCTTCCCCAGAGCCGTCCATTTCTCCAAATAGGTTTCTAGTCTAGCAGAGAATTGGTGGTATGTCTCCCCAGACAACAGTTTGGCATTTCTAAATTTCTTACGATAAAATTCACCAATCTTCTCGTACCTTAATAACAAAGCCTGCTTTAACATGTCATAATTGTCTTGGTCTTCCCTGTTCATTTTAGCAAATACTTCATAAGAAGTACCTCTCAATCCCTGTGATAGCTTTAAGCTCCACCTCTCTCTCTCTAACCCATATGTAGTAGCTAATAACTCAAAACGTCCTAGGTACCCCTCTATGTCATCGTCTTTTTCAACAAAATGGTCTAAATGAAACCCCATAGCTGAGTTTGAGGCTCCCAGACTGGGCGTAGCATCTGAGGCAAAAGGGCTGGCACCATTTTTTCAGGAGCCGGGCCTTGTAATTTCAGCTCCCTTAGTCGTAATTCGTGCTCCCTTTGTAACCTTCTATCTTCTGCCTCCCTTTCGGCCTTTTTATCTTCTGCCTCCCTTTCGGCCTTTTTATCTTCTGCCTCCCTTTGCTGTCGTTTTTCTTCTGCCTCAATCTGCAGCCTCTTAATTTCTTTCGCTCTATCTTCTCTTCTCAACCTTTGTAACCTCTTCTTTCAGCCTATTTTCTAATCTCCTAATCTTCCCGATCAATATATTTATCACATTCAGCCGTTACGTATTGAATTAAAATCTGACCATCCATTCCCATCTCCTTTGCGGTCAGCACAGCAGCTGATCTAAATTTTGCCAGCTCCGCCATACTTTTTAGACAATATAATAATATACAAGATAAATCTCTAACCAGTAAATACACTAAGTACTTCTTATGACTATAGTCTAACTAATTCTAACTAACCAGTTAACTAATTAATTATTACTGGCTGTGAAGATTCACCAACTTCTAATTGCCCTTTTAATTTAAAGGGACACTTTTAATTTTAAGGGACTTTTACAATTTTGTTGCCCCTATATTATTATTTTCTCCCCCAGGAGATCCTTATAATTACTGTTTATGCTAATATCCTGGACACAAGACCCCATATATGTAGTGGATTTTGATTGATGGTTTGTGTTTATCGGTTGTGTGTTATCGAGCCTATGTGTGATGCGTGAGGGGTGTCAGCCTGTGAAGGGACTCCTGAAATGATAAGTGTAGCTGTGAAGCGACTACAGTATGACCCTATCTTGCTACCACTTTTATGACCTCACACATATCTTTTTTTTTTTACTATGAATGTGTGCTACGTTAAAATCTAGGGTACTGAATGCAATGTGTTGTATGAGACATATATCCAAACACACACACAGATTATTAATTTATCGAATACTATCAATAAAAAATTTATAACAGTATATTGAAGAATTAAATGTCAGCTGGTTAAAATTTAGAATAAGAAAATCTTTTTTTAAATTTTATTTGTTCTGAACCAAGGTTTATTTTGGCCGCAGAACTTATGCAAAGATATTTTGAAATTTATGAATGAATGGCTTATGAATAAATGGCGATGTTTAAATGGAAAGATGTTTACATATGCACATCGATTCAAGTATTAATTATAGTAATCTACAGTTCGCAATGTTAATTTTCCTGGGAAAACTATGAATAGATTGAGTTTGCGCGTTGGGGTGGCTTCATATACCCCTCCCGGTTATAGAGCCTTACACAACATTGTCCATATTAATGTATGGAAGGAAATGGGATGCTATTTCTAAGTAGTAAAGTCTCATTTGGGTGCTAGTTTTATGTAAGTTGTGTGTAAGTTCCAGCAGCGACCAGCAAGCCTTAGTACACTTAACTGAGTAGTGGATGTCTGGTGCTGGATTTGGTTCTCCGTGCTGGAATATGGATAGCCCCACCTTCTCCGTGCCTTGAAGCAATTACAAAGATGTTCAGGCCGAAATGTACACTGCAACGGGTCCTCACTTCAATTATTAATCAGCATTTGACACCACCTTAGTGTCAAGACCGAACTCACAGCTCTGAAAATAAAAGTATTGTTTATTGCTCAGAACCTTACCTAATAAAGCCACTCTACTACACCTAACACCTTACCATAACACCACATAAACAGGGTCCGTACTCTCCTGACTCAGACAGAGGAGCAATCTAGTCTGGTTTCGTCGCATAGGGTAAGTTTCCCCCAAGTCCCCACAAATCTCACTGCCATACAAAAGGACTAAGTGATATGATTCACTGCTCACACACTTGTTCACCCCTTCCTAAACCTTGCATTGTAGTTTTATATGGTCCCTAGACCCTGACCTAGGGGGGGGAAGGGCGGGGGTCAGGGCGAATCCTTACTTGAATGGCTTAAACCTTAAACAATATACAAAATATACAAAGAAATAATTTCAATCTTACCAGATTATGAATAAAGAACACAGAAATGCTAGCAAAACTCAGCTGAGCTGCTGGCTATAGTATGGCGTCCCTGAACTTATTTCAATTTATTTCATTTGGAAATCACCACACTTGAAATTTACTGTGTCTATCACTGGACACAACTATTGAGGAATTGGCAAAAAAGCTCGTCTGAGCGCGGATAATATGATTGTCTGTGTGCCAATCAATGCCTTGGTTTTTTTTAATTCAAATTTCCTACACTAAAGTCATTTCAGTCATGCTTCAGTCAAGTATGGATTTTTTATCTGTTACGTTGTCTGTCCGTCTCTACTTGCGTTTTTTACAAAACGTACTTGATTTTTGAACCAACCTTTCTCTCCCCTCCAAAATTTTATCGTTAAAAGTTATTTTTAGACACAGCTCCCACCAATATCCCTTCTCTTCCATGCTAAGTAGATTTGAACACCTGCGTCTCAAGGTCGCGATTTTTTGTGCAAATAGCGACACTTTTGATTCAATGCAGTCTTTCGCTGCTGTGAACAACACTGTCTTTTGTCATTATCTTCATTATTATCTATCCGTCTGTAAAATTAAAAGTATATTATTTCACTGCTCAAGATGGGTCATCCGGCCATCTAATTTTTATATTCCTAACATCAATATTAAGAAAAAGTTACTTTTTAAATTTTTTAATATTTCAAGCATCTGCGTTTAGCCGCTGAATTCAAATCAAAGGCTTGGTATCGCAAAAGCGTCCGGTTTCCGTACCTCGTGTCAATTTGGGGACGTGAATTTTTTCCTCCATTTCCCCCCATTGCGTCTCCTTAGCCTTGCTAGTCTCACGCAATTTTTTTCAGTCATATTTTTTTCCTTTTGATCCGCCGTTCAATTTTTATGGAGGGTGATGACCCGCGGTCAGGCGATCATGTACTATCAGCAGCTTACGCATTATGTTTTTATCCTTACATTTTATCCTTTGGAGATATTTTTACGTTGTATCACTTGTTAATTTTATGACACCATATCAAGTCAGTCTTCAAGTCCATTCTCCATGTGTTTTTTGGTCCCCTCTTTTTCTCATACCCTTGGAATGTCAGAACAAGGACTTCCATGAAATGCTATTTTTCCCAGCAGTTCTGCAGGGATATTTCTACAGGTGATTTCTTTCCATCATCTGCCCCCTTTATTCTCACAATCTTGCACTTGGGGGTCATCCACATATGACTTCACGCAGGGTGGGAGGTGTCAAAATTGAGTGACGTGATGATAGGGGCAGAGGGGTTTGGAAAAATGTGATGTCACACAAAAGTATGAGTCATACTTGCTTCTTGCATAAAACTTATCAGCAATAGTTTACTTTTTTATTTGCAATAGATAACAAATCCCTTGTGGACGACTGATATCCCCTGACGACTGATATCCCCTGTATTATATGTATAATTCTCTTAGGTGTCCCCTCCCGGCACATGCGCTTCTGGCCTTTGCACTAAACCTCATGACGCTTAATATAGGGCACATCTTTTTTCCCCACAACAGTTGCAGTTATGTTTTAAATAATAAATAGAAAACACATAGTAAAGTGTCAAAAATCTACCCATTTTTATTATTATTTTTTGGCTGTTTGATCATTTCCCTTTGACAAGGGAAGAGGATAAATAACATCCCTTGAATAAAAGCCAACATAATATTTGTTATTCAAAACTTTGCAAAAATGGGTAAAATAGCTTCATTCAGAATCAACAAAAAGAGTTCCACAGTCTTCTAAGTGTGCTACAGATGCTCAAAGGTTAAGACGTTAGCTTTAGTTCTTTCCTTGTCATTATTTTGATGGGTATATTTACTAGTTAATATATAATCTAGTTAATATATAATAAAGCTACATTCATCAACATGAAAAATATACTGACATCTAAACAGTTATCTCACAAATTAAAACTGAGAATCATAAAGTGTTATATATATTCTCATTTCTGTATGGTGTAGAAACATGGACGATGAATAAGCATTTAGAAGAAAGAATTGAGGCTCTTGAAATGTGGATATATAGAAGAATGGGGCGTATCTCATGGAAAGAGAAGAAAACAAATGAGGAGGTCCTAGAAAATCTAGGTATGAAAAGAGAACTAATGAGGGAGATCAAAGTTCGGATGCTAAAATACTTTGGCCACATAAAAAGGCATAACACCTTGCAGAAGACCATAATAGAAGGGAGAGTTGAAAGCAAACGTGCAAGGGGAAGACAGCGCTATAAGTGGGAAGATAACATCAAGAGATGGACAGGAAAGAGTCTATCAGAGTACACCACCAAGACGAGAGACAGAAGACGTTGGAGATCCTTTACAGCCAACCTTCATTGTGGAGATGGCAGCTGATGATGATGATGATATAATCTCAGCTGAAATTACGGATAGATTAAAATAAAAAACAGTAACAGGTTATCAGAATCGCGACAACAGTCTGATTTCAAAGAAATGGATGGAGATCAAAAGAAGTCACGTCCAATATAAAAATCAGAATCAACTCAAAAGTCCTATTGCATGGCTCTGAACACAGAGAACAACGAAAACAACAACCATAAAGCTTCTGACTTTCACAAATAGGTAAATAAGGTAGGCTCATAGCAGATGCTGCTGTAGGGGAGTGAAGTGTTAGAGACTTCACAATACTAGATCAAGTAATAACTTCCCCTCTACGCTGCCTTTGCCTTGCCTGACCCAAGAGCCCAGTCAAATATCCATCTACAGATGTTAGACTGTAGCATGGCGTCACCATGGTTCCAACCCGCTACCTTTGCTGTGAGAGGCCTGCACTCTAATCAAGGATGCTCTCATAAATAGGTGCTTGCCTAAAATACAAAGATTGTAGTGGTATGACAAGATCACTGATGTGGAATTTATGACGTGAACCAGACAATTGCCAGATATGACACACATTGAGAAAACCTGCAATAGATTGACCAGGCAGTCTTTCTTAAGAAATCTCCAGGGTAAGAGAGGCAGAGGAAGACCAGGGAACACAGAGAAGAGAAGACAAGATATGAAAGGGATGAAGATTTGTCAAGACCTTGAGCATTTGCTCCTTAGGCAGTTGAAAGGTCATAATGATGATGATTAGGTAACTAATTTACATTAGATTACTTTGTTACTTTTCAGTATTACCAAAAAAAAAAAAGGAGTAAGAGATTTGTGCAGTCACGTAGGGGGAGGGGGTTAAAAATTATGTGACGTCATGTGTGGACTTATCTCTGTATTTTCATACCTTAATGATCTCTCATCCAATATTCTCATTGTGTCTTTCATCTGGTTTTGATTATGGGCAGAAGGGCAAAACCATCAGTAAAATCTAGATTGTCAAGCAGTTTTTACGAGTATACTGAATTCCATTTGTGACAGTTGTTTTCGTAATTCAATTTATAGCCGGAAGAAAGAGAAATGATGACAAGAGGCATCCCTGCAGCATTTCATTTCTTATCGCACATGGTTGTCTAAGTTGTCCATTATGAAGAACCCTTCATTTCATGTCTTCATTTATATTTTGCTTCATCATATAAATGAACTTATGGGGGATTCTGTAGTGCTGTATCAGTTTCCAAAGTGATTGTCTAAATTGCTGAAGGTCTTTTCAAAGCCCGCAAATGCAGTGTAAAGTGGTGAAAACAGTTCCAGCTCTGTCTTACTACTATACACAGTTTAGCTATCTGAATAGGACTTGTGTGGTCGAGAACTTGCCTATACTTCCCTAAATTATCTTCTGAAAGCCTCTTAATCTCACAAGGATTATCCTGTTCCCCCGGCACCGATTATAACAGTATCCCTCGATAATCTTTGCACTCCACAGTAATTTTTGCACGCATGCTAATATCCCTTCTTTGACTCTCTCCTTCCAGATGTTTATGTTTCACAATATACCAAGTACCTAATTTGTATAGTATCTCTTTGGACGTGTCAGTGTTTACTTCGGAGACTTGCTTGATCATCATCTGTGCCCTTATCTTTTCCATCTCTTGGAAGCTTTATGGCTTTCTTTATTTCTTGCTTATTTTTTTCCTCCCTCAGTTAACTTGTAATTCCTTGCCTGCTGGCTGTATGTTAAGAGATGTGTGGCTGGTCTGTTTAGAAGTTCCACAAAACATTTTGTCACAGAAAAAAAAAAAATAAAAACTTGTTTGTGTCTAAGTATATTTGATGAGCATTGGCTCAGGAACTTCTGGTTTTGCTTCTGTGTCAATTTACTTTTTTTTGTTTTTCAATCTTATGTTTCATTGATGGTTTCTATTAGTATCCTTGCTAAATTCTAGCAATACCCTTTTCCATATGTCATTTCATGTATTTTAAAAAAATGTATATGTTGCCTTTGGTCTTCTATATTTGCTTTTGTTGAAGTGCTTGCCACTTCGGGACTTTATACATAATTTTCACCCCAGCATTCTCCAACTTGCCTCTGCTTTGGTTTAGATGGTCAACTGTATGAAACCTGTATTTACATTCATGTCTTATGTTGTAGTTTAGTTCAATTGCTGATGGAGGCTTTTTATATGAATACATTCCAATTATTTTCTGGTGTTTTTA
This sequence comes from Oreohelix idahoensis, assembly GCA_024509875.1. NCBI lineage: Eukaryota > Metazoa > Mollusca > Gastropoda > Stylommatophora > Oreohelicidae > Oreohelix > Oreohelix idahoensis. The sequence continues at coordinate 96,401 of JAMPIV010013135.1, forward strand.
GTAAGGTACATCTGACCTGTTTATTTGTTCGTTCGTAAAGTGGTTTCTCTCCTTCACTTCATTTCAGTCTAGTAGTGGAAGATTACAAGTAATAGTAAGTTCACCAGTATTTCTCATTTAGCAGTCGTGCATCATATGGCTCTTCGTTTATTCAAATGTATTTGAATCACCTAATTCATGTGGACAAAATCAGCCATGATAGATCGATCACCAGCTATAGATTTAGAGGTGGTCAGTCAAGTCTTTAGCATTTGTAAATACTCTTGACTACATCACAGAGACAATCATCAGAGCTTGTCAAGGTAGCATCACAAAGGATGTGGCATTTTTCATTATTTAAATAACTCCATTTACAGTTAATAGCTGGTAAATTTAGTGGTGCCTTAGTTGTACTGAATTATTTGGAATTCACCATTTACCTTTTTCCTCCTTATGGGGCATGGAGCCCTCACTGCAGCTGGATCACCAGGATGCCTGCATCAAAGCATTCATGTGCTCTTGCAGCTGTAGCAATTTGTTTTACATGATGAGGTAGCCAACCACGTGTACAGCCTATTATGACATGCCTGAGGAAGCAGTTGTCCTGTTCTTCGTTCCCCCCTCAGAGATGTCCGGGAACCACGTGCGGCATAAACTGATCAACAGAGTATTTCATAATCAAGAGGAATAGATATTGTGTTATCTTTGATATAAATTCATTATAACCATCTAGCTTACCCACTGGTACCATCGGTTCCTTTAACAGCTGTCTTGTGAGCACTGCAGAACTCTCCTGTTTCCCAGTCATCATTTCATATTTCAGGGTCTTCCCTGTCTGTCTTTCTGTGTTGCTTTTGCCGCCAGTGTTTCCAGTTTTCATCATGTTTTCCCAAAACATCTTTGCTAAGTTAGTATCTAATGAATTTTTTCCATCTTTTTGTATACTTTTCTTAGCAGTGATCTTATGTTTTCCTCTGCTGTTTCCTGATTTTGTGGAAATCAGCACGTTATCAGCACGAATGTCGTGGGTTTGTTCCCCACACTGGCCACCATGTTTTCTCTGTTATGCATTGGGGTTTGAGAGATCGTGCTGATTTAAATATTTTATATTACGCCGTGAGTGTCCATCAACATTGCATCCAACTTGGATAAAGTTAATAACAACTAGTCGTGGTTGAGTCCACGAATACCATACATTTAATAACGAATCATCACAATAGTTTTTCATGTAATCATCTAGTTGTACATACATAATTCCGTCTCCTGCAGTCAATAATGCATCGTCGCATGTCAAGCCTGTATACTCGCAATGTCGGCGTGTAGTGATAACTGACTGCTGGCGATGGAAATATATAATGATTCTCCCAGAACTTCTTTCTTCAATAAACTCCTCATCAAATTAGGATGCTCAAATACTGCATCAGTAAAAATTAAAGTGGCGACCTTCGTTACAATACTAAGCCACACAGGAAGACTGTAAATTCAAAACGTTGGGAGCAATAATAATCTACGTCTTGCTTAGACGGATTCACAATGAAGAAGGGCCAAGAACGACCGTTGTCTGCCTAGTGCAGCACCCTTACTACGTCACCCTATATTTAGTGATGTCTACGCATAATCGCGTTCAATAACTATCTCTTATAGTGTAAAATACATCATGTTGACTTCAGATAAATATGTTAGCGCGTAAATTTAAACTGGTGAAACAAAATCTAAATGAGGCCAACATGTAATAGACATAAATATACCTTAGGCAAGTGTGGTTGATAACAATTATCCTCAGGGAACCACATTTCTGGTGTTCCCACATTTTTAAGGAAAATCTTTGTTTCTGTGTCTAAATGGTTGCGTGTTGGCAGTGTTCAGATTGGGAGGCAAAAGGAGTTCATTAGCTGAAGATCAAAGTGAGCGAAGCAATTTATATATGCCTGATGATTTTACAATAAAAATAAAAATCTTCTTTCACCAATCGCAAATGTAAATAGACTTTTTCCCATTTTTTCCATTAAACTGTTAAATTTAAAAATGGCTCTGCTATTTAATCAGTATTTGTTGTTTCATGTTTATTTTGATTCGCAGTCCTACATTACGGAAATACATGCAGGGGGTACATGGCAGACCTACAGAAACAATGCAAGGTGACACGTTGGAACAGGCGAAGGAGATATGTCAGCTACAGATGCAGGACGTGAGTGGACTAGTATTTTTGCTTGCAAACTGTTTTTCCTCTTGGTAACTTGTTTTGGTGTTGATCAGCATTGTTAGCCAAGATGGCTTACTAAGGTCTTAACTAAACAGTAGGTGACTCATGGTGTGCTATAGTCAATCATGCTAGCCCTACATTCAGTCTTGTTCTCATTCTCAGGCCAACACTCGGTTCTGCTTTCTTAACTGAGGGCTGATTTTTTACAAGCCAACATCCAAGCTTATGACACTACTGGGCATCTATCAGATGTGGTAATGGCCCCATATGTTAGGCCCAGCCTTTTTTTTTGTGTTTTTTTGTGTCTATTGCTTTTCACTGTGAGCTATCACCAAGCAAGGCTTGGAAGAAACTAGAGTAGTCCTTTTCAGTGCTTATTATTTATCAATGCTGGACTACGTTGATTAGAGCTCACTTATTTTTGTATGGCAGCTGCGCTGTGATACAGACGATTGACCTTGGTCAAGATTGAAAATGGTTTTGCCTTACCACAAGGCAATCATCAGTGAAATCCACAAAATCATATTGCTCAGTTAACATGGTGTAGCCACAGTGATTCTGTATGTGTGGTATGCCATCCAGGATTTTACTTTGGTACATTGTTGATCAGCCATTATCAAGTTTGCTCACAGCAATGAATCAGCATTGACATTTCCAGTCTATAAGGCATAAGCTTTTGTAAATGTGCATAATTTAACTTAAAAGAACCTTTTTGTGTTTTTGTTTTGGTTAGGATCATACCGTCAGAATCATTGCAATCTTAGTGGTGTTAACACATTTGCTATTCTGAACTTAAGAGCTGCAGGATTGTAACAGAACAAGGACCTGATTTCCCTTTGGTGCATAAGACAGTCAGCAGGTGAACATTTCTGTCTTTCTGTGGCTGCAGGTTTAAGACACCAGAAGTATTGAAATTCCTTGTCTCGTGGCAGTCATCCATCAAGAATTAATTCTCTGGTGCAACTTTGGCCTCAACCAAGGAGTCAGCATTGTTTGAAATAAAACACACATATCCTCTGGCTGAAATGGGAAGTTTGGGCAAAGATTTGTTGATGCACACTCTTGGCATATTGACAAAGAATGCAAGATTAATCATGCTCCTTGACTATCTGAATGTGGCTGGAAATAGATGAATAAAAGCACTAAGTGTATCATTGAGTCTAAGGCTTGCAGTATAACTGTGTCCATGTGAATAGGAGCTGGTCAGCCATATATTCCCTCTAACAGTTTGATTTCAATGTCCTTATTGTCTGATAATACAGTGTGTCAGAGTTTGTTTCTGGCTACTTTTCTGTTTTTTAAAAAAACTTCCGCGCAAAGTTGCTTTTACTGACGGAAATTTAAAAATTAGGAACAACATTGGTTGCTGTGAATAAGTGGAAAGGGGCATAGTAAAATGTAGGCTTTTATAGCTCAGTACAGGCCAACCTGGAGCAAGCAATGCAATCTTTAATGTATGTCAAGGAACATTTACTATCTCATAGGCTAATTCCAGGCTAGGTTATGAAAAGAAAGACCACAGTACACCACATTTTTTCCGTTGCCGATGTTTATGTTTTGTGGCCCCTGGCCAATTGGCTTTAGCACATGATGGCTTGGTTAAATAACTAACAAAATTCTGGATTCCTTTTAATTTACAATGTCCTTTGTATCCCTAGTGATTGTATCTTCTTGTAATTGAACTTGAGTCATTTGAACTGTTATATTTTGTTCAGTGTTAATGACTTGTAAAGATTGAAAATTGTTAGCCAGTTTCAAAATTTCTGTTATTATCCCCTTACCAAAAAATTTTTGTTCCTGAAATAAGCTTTTGAATGTTTTTTCAGTAACCCTTTTCACCAGTTAATTTTGGTTGGTTGGTTTTTTTTTGGGGGGGGTGGGGGGGGGGGTGGGGGTGGGGGGGGGGGGGGAGGGGCTCACCTAAACCCCACCAATCATCCAACAGGGGGGGGGGGGGGGGGGGGTGTAATATGATTGGGGGGGGGG
>JAMPIV010013136.1:0-120000 GCA_024509875.1 Oreohelix idahoensis
GCGCTCAGACGAGAAGTGGGGCCATTCCTCAATAGTTGTTCGATGATAGACACAGTATTTTAAAGTGTGGTGATTTCCAAATGAAAGAAAGTGAAATAAGTTCATGGACGCCATACTATAGCCAGCAGCTCAGCTGAGTTTTGCTAGCATTTCTGTGTTCTTTATTCATAATCTGGTAAGATTGAAATTATTTCTTTGTATATTTTGAATATTGTTTAATGTTCGAGTGATTTGATACTGCCATATCGAAATCTAGCCTTACAAACAAGTAGGGATTTGCTCTAGACCCCCCGCCCCAGTTCAGGGTCTAGGGACCAACAATATACATAAACTCCAGCAAGGGTTAGGAAAGACAGATCAAGTGTTGAGAATAATGAAACATATTACCTATCCACTTTTAGGGAAGGAAACTAATAAATATTTTTCAGAATCTATAGTCTGGGAGGACCTATCTGATGTAAAAACCACCATGGTAAATGTGCTGTTTGGTCAGAGAGATCTGACCTGTCTGTATGATGTGGTTGTTGTGTCCGTGTTGTGTCCAGACGTGGGTAGAGAATAGAATTTTGACACATAGCCAATACTTTGATTGCAGAGCTGTGAGTTTCAGTCGTCAACAAGGCGGTGTCTATTCAGTTGGTGATTTACTCGAGTGTATCTGTGCAGTACGTTGTGACAGAGACCACTATTATTGCCCGCCAGCACGGAGAGGTGGGACCACCAGATTTCAGCACCAGAGCTACTTCTTCAAGATGAGTGAGCCTCTGGTCTGCTGGAAATTCACCAACGCCTTTTAGTTACTAATACCCCATAAAATTCCTGCAATTTACTGGACACTGTGTAGTCAATATAGACAGGTGTGATGAGGCCACCCCAACAGCACAAACATTAACTATCCTCCCAAGTAGATGACTACTAGAACATTTTAGTAAAACTAACTAGTCTAGTACTTATATATGTACACTCTTGCATTTATTATGTAATATACCATGCATTTCTTTCATAATTTCTAAATCTTTTTTTAAAAAAGTTCTGGTCAACATAAAACTTGATCCAGAACAAAATAAATGTAATATAATTCTATCAAAAATTTTACACACGTGAGTTAGTTCAGTGTATTTTAACATTTGTTAATATTATTAGTCTTCTTAAATATCTGTGGGTGTATTTATAAACTATCACACCACACTACATATCATTACCCTAGACATTTTACATAGCTACATTCATTAAGGAAAAAAATTGAGTGTGAGGTCGTAGTGGTAGCAAGAAAGGCCTTCTGACAATTCACAACTACATTTTATCTCAGGAGCCTTCACAGCTGGCCTCATACATTACATTTAGTAATATCACCATCATACAATAGCATCAAACCCACTACACAAACACGTTATAAAAAATTTTATGAGCAGAAATGATTTCATGCTGTCAGGCACCCCCACTATTTTATTTTGGTTATAATTTGGTAATTCCTAGACTATTTGCGTAACGTTTTACATATTCTTTGTCAGCAAGCCCTAAGGAACCCAAATATACAAATTTAAAAGAGCTAAGTGACTGCGTTAAAAATATGCAATTTCTTCTACCTCCTGTTTCGAAGATGTGCTGTCTGGGTACTGTAATGTTTTCAAACGTAAACCCATCTAATGTCATCTTTTCTAATAAGCGTTTTTCAGGATTTTAAAACCTAACTCTGGGAAGGTTAGTGTTTTTATCACTGTCCGTCTGAAAAAAAAGTTAGTGCATGTGGCCTTACACGCGTGATAGTAGTAATTGTGTATCGCGCGACGCGAGTTTAGTGTTGCATGTGTCCTTGTTTTCATTCGCCCCTCTCTCTTTCTATTTGAGTCCATCTGTTCGTTCGTTTTGGTAACGTAGTATAATTAATGTTAGGATTAATTTAGGTCATTACGCAGTGTGCCTCTCAATGTTTTTCTTAGAAATGCAATACCCGTTTTAATGTGTTGTGGAAACGCTTGTATTTATGCAGTGGCTTATATTTAACGTTGAAACGTTACAATTTGCAGACGAAGCATAAAACAAAGGGGATTTCGAGTACTGTCATTGTGACAGCACTGTTCTTTACCATTCTTCTTCCTTTTATTAAATTTATTTGTTAGGCTTTGCATTTACCTTTTAATTTATATATGTGGATTAGAATATTCCACGACACTGCGTAAGGATTGAAATGGTATACCAAGATTGCCAAATGTGGAACCGCTGACAAGAACCAGACAGATGCCAGTGGAGCAAGAACTGAGAAGAAGACAAGGGCTTTGGACAAGACATTCATTGAGGAAAACAAGTTGACAACATTACCAGGCATTCATTGAGGAAAACAAGTTGACAACATTACCAGGCATTCATTGAGGAAAACAAGTTGACAACATTACCAGGCATTCATTGAGGAAAACAAGTTGACAACATTACCAGGCATTCATTGATGAAAACAAGTTGACAACATTACCAGGCATTCATTGAGGAAAACAAGTTGACAACATTACCAGGCATTCATTGAGGAAAACAAGTTGACAACATTACCAGGCATTCATTGAGGAAAACAAGTTGACAACATTACCAGGCATTCATTGAGGAAAACAAGTTGACAACATTACCAGGCATTCATTGAGGAAAACAAGTTTGACAACATTACCAGGCATTCATTGAGGAAAACAAGTTGACAACATTACCAGGCATTCATTGAGGAAAACAAGTTGACAACATTACCAGGCATTCATTGAGCAAAACAAGTTGACAACATTACCAGGCATTCATTGAGCAAAACAAGTTGACAACATTACCAGGCATTCATTGAGCAAAACAAGTTGACAACATTACCAGGCATTCATTGTTCTGGAATCCCCAGGGTACGAGAATTAAGGGAAAACCGAAATAGACACGGAGACGGGACAAGGAATTCAAAGAGAAAAACAAGACACGGAAAGACCTTGACCATATCGCAAAGGACAGGGAGGATTAGCATCGATGTGCTGAAGAACTTTGCTTCTTATGGTATTGGCGAGTAGTAATGATGATGAATAATACGTCCCTACACATCAGATGGACCTTGTGTACAAGTTGAATAGAGCAAACTTTGCCAAAATGAGTCAAAGATCTTTATAAATAAAAATAACGAGACTGTATTTACTCACACGAAATCTACATCGTTATGTCTTCTTCCCCACGCGTGATAAGTTCATTTCATCATCATCAGGTGCCATCTTCACATCGAAGATTGACTCCAATGGATCTCCAACGTTTTCTGTCTCTCCTCTTGATGGTGCAATCTGATAGAATCTTTCCTGTTCATCTCTTAATGTTATCCTCCCCTTATAGCGCTGTCTTCGTCTTGCACGTTTGCCTTCAACTCTTTCCTTCTACTATGGTCTTCAGTACGGTGTTATGTCTGTTTACATGACCAAAATATTTTAACTGTAATTTTGATCTCCTTCATTTCCTTAATTCTCTTTTCATTCTACGCTGTCTATGACCTTTTTGTTTGTTTTCTTCTCTTCACATGAGACGTGTCCCATTACAGCGGTTTAAAATGCTCCTATAAGGAATCCGATGTCACACACACTATTGAACATACGTAAAGTGTTGCCACTGACGGTGTTATAATGCATGTCGAGCCGACATTATTAAAAATACAAATGCTTCGTGCGTTCTCAGAATGTTTGTATAGTCAATATGCAATATAGCACCGTGTAGTTAAGGAATCTGCACCATCAGGCATGTCGTATAAGGCGACAAATATGAAGTTGTGCATAGGGCTAGCTACCTCATGGTGTGAAACAAATTGCCGCATAAACCATGGCTGCAAGAACTTATGAATGATTGATGTAGTTTTCCTGAGAGAAACCAGCTGTCGTGGTGGCTCCATGCTCCGTAAGGACCACACATAAAAAAGGAAGATAATAATTAATATCCAAAATAACAGTTGAGGTTTAATGAAGATCATTAACTCGATAAAGATAACATACGAAAATATCAACTGCAGAATTCTTCATGACAGGCAGCTTAGAGAATTCTTTTGTATAAGAAATGGAGAGCGGCAGGGATACCTTCTGTCACTATTTATCCTCTTAATGGTTATAGAATGGGTTATGAAAAAATTGACATCAGCCAGCACAAAAAGAATTCCATGGACTCTGATTAAACAACTTGATAATCTAGATTGTTATCTTGCCCTTCTATCCCATAACCGTAAACAAGATGCAAGACAAAATGAAATGATCAGAGGTTACATCAGTTGGGTCTAAAAATGCACAAGGAAAGGACAAATATTAGGAAAATAAGTGTCGCAAATGGTAACAAAATTTCACGAGAAGAAACAAACTGCAGGACGCAGAAAACTACATATATTTTGTAAACAACATAGATTATGTTGGAACAAACAGCGATACCAATATAAAGAAACAAACGGCAAGAGAAGAATTGCATTATGAAATATTCATAAATATAAAAAAAAACAACCATCCAAACAAAAACAAACACAAACAAAAACAAGCCCAACACAAAAATTAGAATCTTCACCTCAAATATCAAGACGATCCTATTGTTGGGCACTGAAACATGTAGAACCAAACAAACTAAATCCAAGAAATAAATTATTGTCATAAATGGATGCTTGCGTAGATTAAAAGGATTAAAATGGCACAACAAGATCACCCATGTGGAACTGATGACTAGAACCAGACAACTGCCAGCGGAACAAGAGATGAGAAGAAGATGCTGGCGATGGATAGGACACACATTATGACGGAATCTGTTTAATAGCATTACCAGGCAGTCCCTGTTGTAGAATACCCAGAGAAGAGTGGCTGAGTTAGACTGAGAAAACGGGGAGTCGCGCTGGTGTAATGATTACCACACTGCGCTGGCGATCGGGTGATCCAGGTTCAAGCCTGGGCGAGGACATTTGAACGAGTGTCGTCGACCGGGACTTGGACTGGATTAATTCGAGCCCTGGCGAAGAGATTTGAAGGAGTGTCGTCGACCAGGGACTGGCGGCTCCTGAGCCGACCCAGCTCTAATGGGCACCCTCCGAAGACGGCGAGTATCTGCCTGAATGGCGAGTGGACACCTGTCAGTGTACAGGGAAAAAAGGGATACTTTCGTAAAAATCAGTCTCAGGCTAGATATACTAACCGGAGATTCTCGCCTCGAGTAATAGCGGGCCTCGAGTAATAGCGGGCGTACGTTTAAAAAAAAAAAAAATAAGGAAAAAAAAAAGACTGAGAAAACACGAGGAGAAAAAAGCTGGAGATATAAATAAAAATGATGAGAAGGAATGGAAAAATCTTGAGAGGATGTCACCGGACAGGCGGACTTGGCTTGTAAATAAATATTAGACAAACATGAAGGTATGTTTTCAGGCACTCGTAAGAAATAAAGAAGTAGAACGCTAGACAACAGAAAAACAACAGACCTGAGTGGCTTACCCAGAACTCGAACCCAGGACCTTCCGTGTGACAACCCCGCCTAGCTATGCCAGCGAATCACACTATCCTCCCTGCCATCTAGGCATCACCAAAAAATGATGCTTCGATGACTAGTCATTAGTGCGAACCGCAAGTCATAACACCGGAAGTTTACAATGGGCAGTCCAGCCTATTAATGACGCAATCACTTCTGTTGTTTCCCTATTATACAGTATAGGTCAGTCCACATAAGGCACAGCTCGGTCAATGGTCGTAATTTAGTCCTGCTAATTCTTTTATGTTCTTGGCAATATCTTTATGACTGGAAAAACTTTCAGCCGTCATTTCCAGATATCTATTTTAATTTTCTGTTTTTTTTTCCCCACATAAAGCGCCTCGTAATTGAGCTCTTCATTATTGTAGTTTAGTAACGTGCGTTCTTTATGTTGTTAACCTAATTATTGTCTTCCCTGCAGAGTGCACATATTTGTTCTCTTTCATTTCCCATTATAATGTTCTAGAAGTTTAATTGTCTTATCGCAATAAATCGAGGTATGCCTGTAATAAGAAACTTAAACTACATCTGGGAAAAGGTTATTTCAGAATAGAAGAACCTTACTGTACAGAATGTATTCAAGACAATAATATAGAACATTTCTTGATAAAATGTAAGAGGTGTGAACAGTAGAGAATACCAATGAAAGTCAATTAAATATCTAACTAAACTCCCTATGGGAGCCGCGCTGGTGTAATGGCTTCGGCGTTGTACTGGCGACCAGGTGTTCATGGTTCAAACCCGGGCGTCGGCGTTTGAAGAAATGTTTACGGCCGGAAATTTGACTGAATAGCCTGAACGGCTCCTGTGATAAACCCTCTGTGGATGGGAAGGAGCGAAGCTCCTGACCGGGTTGGAAGGAAAGTCCTCAGGTTCCCCAGCCTCGCAATGACATGTCATTGGGCCGAAGGGCTGAAAGCCCAAGTGCCGCTGGTTTAAAAAAAAAAAAAAAAAAAAAAAAAAACTCCCTAGGCCTTGACACACCTCTCTTATTTAGTATGTTAGTTTGGTGTTTTGTGTGTGTGTTCCTTTTTATGTTTTGTTTTGTTTTGTTTTATCCACTTTTTTTTTGTTAAACATTACGCACAAATATAGTAATTTTGATTTACCCTAACTGCAATAATTGGAGAAGAGACGTGATGCCACTTTCTGGTATCGGCCATTATTCATATTATTTGAAATTGAAACAATGTATATCATAATTATAACCCATCAGAGGTTGAGCGGGATGTTTCTCATAATCCAGTTACAATTTTTTTTTAACTGTTTTAGATTCTGTAAACCTGATGTTTCTTTCCAGAACAGCTCTCGTGAACGTAAACACTGTGTGATTTACAAGAACTGTTGTGCTCTAAATCACTCTCCTTGAAACGTTAATTTCCTCTGGTCTCTTTGAACAACTTTCCAGCAATTTGTATTGAATGTTTTATTCCTGTCATCTTTCTCTTGATTCATTCATTATGTTATTAACTCTTTCGTACATTCTTTTCCTATGTTCTGAATTCCTCTCTTCAATCTTCCCTTCTCCCATAATATACGTCATCTATGCTACCAAAAGTCTTTTTATATACTTTTTTTTTAAAGTGTGGGTTTATTTTTTAAAGCGCTTTCTGAACTTATGTGCATGTCAGCGGAGTTAAGAAAACAGACGCCTTCAACTGGTGCCAAGCTAAAAATTAATTATTTAAATAATAACAAATAAACCCCTATTCAGTCGTGTACAAACTTCAGGCCCCAACATCTCTACGATACCAGACCTTTGAGTTAGCTGGGCGTGGGTGATTTATCTTTCCTAATCAACCCCACGCATCTCTGTAACCGCCCAGGACCAGGAACAGTACAGTATCGCTTTTAATGCAGTTCTGTTCATCCTAGGCACAACCTGGAGTCGAATATTTACACGTTTTCTACTCAATTAGCTGTTGACTCCTTCTATAACAGTGGCGTCACGAGGGTTGGTGTCACCCGGTGCGGTAGCTCATGGTGTCACCCCCATCGACCTCCTCCCGCACCAGACCATACAGAATCCTTAGTAATGGTTTTTATACTAATGTTACTCGTAAATGCATATGGAAATATCCTCATAAATGAAATAATACCCAAAAAAAAAAAAAAAACAGGAACAAATACACAAGCATTTCAGCACTTAGTGAACATCTCGACTAAATCATAATGCTCATTAGAAGGTTCAAAAAGTAAACTTTCTTAGAGTTTTAGCCTTGTAGGTATATTGATACAGTACATGTAAGCTGGGCGCTGGGCTTACGAAAAATGTTTTTGTGGTTATAACTAACTACAGGGATAATTTTATAAAAAATAATAAATATCTGCTGAAATACAGCACAACAATTTTATAGACAGTCATTTTGGTGTCACCCCCTCTGATTGTGTTACCCTGGTGCGGTCCGTACCCCCGCACCCCCCTATTGACGCCTCTGTTCTTTAAGTACCATACCTCATGGCGTAGCTGATAATGTTTCTCCAGAACTTCCTGTCTCCAGTTGTTTATCAATTTCTGGTGTTGACATCTCTCCTTGTCGTGATGTCAAAGTGTCCAGTACTTTTTATCTTTGTTGCCTTCTATCTTTTTGTTTTCTTCTTCAATCTTTCTTGTTGTCTCAATATCTTCAATCTTTCTTGTTGTCTCAATATGGTCCAGCTTCCTTTTTCTCGAGTGTCCGATTGACAGAGTGGTTGGAGCGCTGGTATCTTGCGGCAAAGGTGCCTGGTTAGATTCACGGTACCCACACGCTTCTGTCTACCCAGCTGTAAATGTGCACATGACTTTGTATTTGAGTTGGGGAGGAAAAAGCAGCGAGGAAGGGAACTGGTCACCCCCACCTCTCGATGCTGGACCTAGCATAATGAAGTCTCGAACACTTCACTTCCCTACGGCAATATCTGCTTTGTGACTACCTTTCTTTTTTCTCGCAACATGGTAGACGTAATATTTTTGTCAGTTCTGTTCATGAAGAGCTAGTCATCATCACCGTTTAGCTGCCCAAGGAGAATAGACCATCAACAAACCTATGCTAGATCTTACCGTCCCGTGCCATCAGCCAAAGGTCTTTCCATGCCTTCTTCATTCTCGTCACGTCTGCCCACAGTTCTCCTAGAAGAAAGAAATGCTAGTCAGCAACATAGACTTCTTTCGGCTTTCTTTGTGTTGCTTCTGGTTTGGTTTAGTTAGAAGGACTATCTTCCTTGCACACGGACAACTCCATCAGTGCTCCGATTTCCTCCCTTAGATCACACAAGGAGGATCTCAGCACAGTACACGAACTCCAGCCGTAGGTGGCAGAAACCTACATGAAACACATAGCGCGAGAACGGCCATGTCGCATTTCGTACATCGGAAATCAGTGAGCGCTCTCAAATAAGACGGTTCATGTCTTTGGAGTTTGTGTTGCATCATGCGCCTCCCTGCCAGAGGACCTTCTCCTGACTTGGTTGGCAGAGTTTTATTTTCTTTAGTTGACCTGTCCATGTTGATGGTTGAAGGTTTTCTGATTTTACAATTTCTCCAGGTGGGAGGGGGGGGGGGGGGGGTGTATCCGTTCCCACGCCCAACTCTCCCAAGTCGCCTATTACGACATGCATGGGCCACATGGCCCACGTTGAGAAGCACTGGTGTATACAACCAGCGCGCTTAGAAACAGTTAGCATTCATACCCTTCGACATGTACTCTCTCCTACCTCCATCTACAGCAACTAAGAAAAAAACTGTTACTACTACTACTACTATTACTACTACTATTACCACTAATACTACTATTACTACTACTGCTACCACTATTACTACTATTACTACTACTTTTACCACTACTACTACTATTACTACTACTGCTACCACTATTACTACTATTACTACTACTATTACCACTACTACTACTACTACTACTACTACTACTATTACCACTACTACTACTATTACTACTACTGCTACCACTATTACTACTATTACTACTACTATTACCATTACTACTACTATTACTACTACTATTACCATTACTACTACTATTACTACTACTATTACCACTACTACTACTACTATTACTAATACTATTACCACTACTACTACTATTACTACTACTATTACAACTACTACTACTATTACTACTACTATTACAACAACTACTACTATTACTACTACTATTACCACTACTACTACTATTACTACTGTTACCACTACTACTACTATTACTACTACTATTACCACTACTACTACTATTACTACTACTATTACCATTACTACTTCTATTACTACTACTATTACCACTACTACTACTACTACTATTACCACTACTACTACTATTACTACTACTATTACCACTACTACTACTATTACTACAACTATTACCACCACCCCCACTATTATTCAGACCATAAGGTCTTTTATATTTGGACACGTGCCCTGATACATCCGGTGGATCATGTGTCAAGGTTGAGCGTGGCAAACATTACCAAAACGAGGTAAAACGTCTAAAATAATAATAATGTACTACTAATTTTGTTTAAATGGTATTATTTTGGCAGCCGGTTATGTTAGGGCGCATGTCCCAATATAAAAGACCTTTCGGTCTAGTTTGATATTAATGCTTCCACCACCGCCTGTACAAAAACAAGAAAAGTTACCACCACTACCACCGCAACAGATATTCATACAACTATGCAACATCTCACATACAAGTATATGTATCCGTTATGGTATGTGACTCAACTATACAAATTATGTTCATTCCACAAACACCTTCAAACTGAATAACATAATTACGCAGGCGACTTGACACAAATGGGAATGCTTCTCTTCAAAAGTCGTGCCAGCTTACGTATGAGCGCAGGTTTCTCTAAAACTTCAGGTCCCGTATTGTAAGACAATAAGAAAACCTTTCTGTCTTTCTGACTATTTCTTGTACTGTTGCAGTTAAGCGCGGTCGTGGGAAAGGCAAAGGTAAAGGTAGTCCCATAGTAGATTCTGCCGTAGAGGAGTGAGATTTCGCTACACTAGATCCAGATGTGTGAATTGGGGTGATCATTTCCCTTCCTCGGCGTCTTTGCCTTCCATAACTCAAGAGTAAATTTAGGTACCCATTTACGCTTGGTAGAACTGGAGAGTGACAATACCTGGTTTCCATCCCATAACCTGGTAATTTGTCGTGAGAGGCAAGCCCGTTCAAAGCCAAATTCTAGCGGTCTTAGCCTGGTTGTTTCATTGATTGTAGTCTCGTTCTGTAACAGGCAATCGTTAATTGTCCCTAGTATCTCTTATCCTTATACAAATCAGACGTGTGTGTGTTAAAGGGGCGTTTGTCAGTTGTTGCAGGATCCATTTGTCAATGGTTGCATTATCATTGTCCTTTATAAGTCAACGCCCAACTTGTAGTTAATAAATACTATTGCAAAGTCTGGCCATGTCTATTAATTCCTTAATTCTCATTCATTCCTTTAATCATCGTGCTTCTGTTGTCTATTATACGAATGCTGGGTACTGGTTAGAATTGGTGATCAATGGAATAATATTGACTTGATAAGTCCAAGTATTCGAGTCCACAAATCTGACATTTATTGACGATCACACATCACAAGTATTATTCATTACAAGCATACATCTGCAATTAAATACATTTGAATCCATATGATATTCTCAGTCCGTGTCCAGTAAATGAATTAGTATAGACAGAACAGCATAGCTATATGCACGCGCGGTTCGGGATTCCAACAGCCGAAAGTGAGCGTATGAGTCTGACGAAATATAATATTATGGACTGGTTAATAATCTTTCCTTGAAGTCGGTTATATACTAACCTTATTATCTTATTTACCAACGGGCTGATCACCCGTTTGCCAGTCACTTCGATTACGGAAACAACAGCAGATGGATTGATTTGCCATTGCCCTAAAGACGCTAATAGGCGTGATGGGAAACAGTGGCAAAGAAAACCTATCTGCTGTTGCCCTAAGACGCCACTAGGCGTAATGGCCACTGACTGCTTTGACGGTCGGTGGCTAAGGACGGAAGAAGAAGAAGAAGAAGAATTATCTTATTTCCTTCACATAACTTTGGACTGACCCTGAGTCCTTACTTCGAAGTAAATATACATACAGTATATGCGGCAATACAATGCCCAACACTGGACGGATCTAGGACGCATCTTCACAGCTTGACGGTCAATGTAAAAAGGGTCTCGTATCTAAGTCACGGTGCGTGACCTATCAACGCTAACACGTCATAAATCGTTCAGTAGTCCGTGAATTCTTAACATCAAATTATATTAAATGCTGTGACCCTAGAAATAGCACACTGCCAACCATAGCAGACGACTTCAATAAAATACAGTGTAACAGTGTGATAACACGATAGTTTCAAAATATATATATATATATACATTATTCATTCATTACCCTCAGTTCCCCATGGAGCAAAGGCCTTCAACAAACACATGCCAAGTCCTTCTGTCACGTGCCATCATCTCAAGTTCTTTCCACGTACTTCTCATCATTTTCACTTCTGTCTCTAGCTCTCTTCTCCATGTGCTTCTTTGTGCACCTCTGCCTCTCTTGCCCTGGGGGTTCCAGAACAAGGACTGCCTTGTAATGCTATCAGTAGGTTTCTCCAGTGTGTGTCCTATCCATCGCCATCGTCTTCTTCTCATCTCTTGTTCCACTGGCACTTGTCTGGTTCTTGTCATCAGTTCCACATTAGTAAACTTGTCATACCATTGTAATCCTTCTATTCAACGCAAGCACCCATTTATGAAAGTCGGTAGCTTTTCGGTTGTTGTTTTTGTTGTTCTCCATGTCCCAGAGCCATGCAATAGGACTGACATGACATTTGAGTTGAAGATTCTTATTTTCGTGTTGGACCCCATTTCTCTTCATTTCTATATGTTTCCCAATGCAATGAAACCACTCTTGCTTTTTGTATTCTTTTTTTTTATATCACTGTTTGTCCCTCCAATTTTGTTTATGTTGCTGCCAAGATATGTGTATGATTTTATATATATGTTAATGGTGTTTCTTCAAGTTCAACCCTGTTATAATTTCCTGTTTTTATTCTCATTACCTTGTCTTTTCCCCGTGTATATTCATTGTGTCTTGCATCTGAATATGGTTATGGGACAGAAGAACCAAGTCATCAGCAAAATCTCGTTTAAGCAGAAGTTCTGTCTTTACCCCTCTCATAAAACCAAGCCATAAATATGTGCGAGAGCACAAATTTTTTTGACAAAGATGACGTTACACTGCTAACAATTGTTAGACCATCTGGCTGTTTAGTCAAATTCCAGTGGATTCCATTTCTGTTGTGTGTCGTCGATGTTTTCATAACACAGTCTATTGCTAGTAGGTAAAGAAATGGAGACAAGAGGCATCCTTGTCGTACTCCAGTTCTAATCCTAAACGGTTCTGTAAGTTTGCCTTCATGAAGAACTCTGCATGTCATGTCTGTATATTTTCTTGACTCACATTATTCTTTCTATCTGCCTCCTCAGTGTCAATTATTCTTCTTCTTTGATCCTTAGCCGCCGACCGTCAAAGCAGTCAGTGGCCATCGCGCCTAGTGGCGTCTTGTAGGGCAACAACAAATTGATTCCACTTTGCTCGGTCGGTGGCCATCCTTCGTACAGTGCCCCAACTCTGGTTCATTCTTTGCATCTCAGCCTCCACAGTCCTCCGCCAGGTTGTTTTTGGTCGGCCTCTCTTTCGTTTTCCTTCAGGGGTCCAAAGCATAGCTGTTCTTGTGATGGCATCGGGGTCTCTTCTGAGGACATGACCAACCCAGTTCCAGTGTCTGCCAGTGTCAATTATTAACAGGCCCAAACCACTGACTTCCAATTGTCCGCTTCTTGCACACTGCATCCGCTTTTTCCTCAAGCCGGTCGTATATGCTCACTTCTCATTCATGTCATTTTTCTTATTTTTCCCCGGTTACTCTTGAACACCCATGGTGCGAGCACAATTTACTAACAACGAAAATTGACGCTCACTCTCCAGTGTGCAAAAGTACATAAATCACAACAAGGAGGTTCATACCTAATATGCGTGACCGCATTATAAATAGCTCCTTTTTACTTTCTACTAACCCTATATGGGCATATATTTAACTAACAAACTTTATAGCCGTTTTGATCATTGCCTAGTTCGTTAAGGTGTCACTCGCGCTTTCTGTGTTAAGTATATGCATATAGGTAAAATCTTTCATTTAGAGCAGTTTGGGGGCTTTTTTCTTTATCGAGATCTGAAGGCAGAAGCTAAGGTCGTAGGGAAATAGAACATTTTGCATGATTTATATGAAAACATTTTCTAGTGGAGGGTATTCGCCTTCCCTTCTTCTTGTCCTTATCTCGAATAGGTCTCTTTCTTTCTTAACGAGCCAATTTCTGGAGACCTTCTTGATAACATTCCATAGGCCATCCCCGTAGACAACTACTGATGTAGTTGCACACGATACGATAGCTAGCAAAGTTCAAAGAGTAGATAAGAAGAAATGCTGATATTTTTTTAAACTGTTACCGAAATGAGCTGAGTCTAAAACATGAACAAGTCACGGAAATCAAGTAATTCAGCAGTCAAAATTGGAAGGCGGCCCTCAATCATTGCGAGAGAAGGCTGGGATGCTGACACTCATTTTTTCGTTATGAAATCTGCAGCTTGGGGATCTAGAATGTTCGAACACTAAACGAAAAAAGGAAGATGGGTGGCAGCAGAAAAATAAAGCCGTGAAACTGACATCCTGGGGATGTGAGAAACAAGATGGAAGAGAAGGAATAAACTGAATTCAGGACAAATGGTTCTGTCCTCAGCACATGAAGAAGAAAGAGCATACCACAATGAATGTGTGGCTCAAAATATGGTCAAGGAAGTACAGAAGCGACTCATAGAATGGGTATCACTAGGACCCAGGCTAATATCAGCGACCTTCAAAACTGCTACAATGAAAACAACGATAAACATAATCTAACTATTAACATAGAAGATTTCACTAAAAAAGAATGTTACGCTAGATTTCACAATTTTATAGATACAAAAGAGACGGAAAGTCGTTAGAAGTATGAACAACAGAGAAAACCAATATTAGATTATTTACAGGCATGCAATTCATCCATAAATGTGGAACAGGTGTTGAGAATAGATAGACCTAGAGAATTGCACAATATAGCAAATCAGTATATAACAAAACATAAATTAATATATAAGGGTCAATGATGGTGGGAGGAAAAGGGGTAGTCTGGTGTGGTGCTCGTGTGGGTGATGGCAGATATTTGTGTAATCTCAGACACCCTCGGGCTTTCTCGCTCCTTTTCACCTTGTTAACAACAGGGCAGTTATGAGAGACTTTACTTTTTTTTCAGTTTATTTTTTCTTTTTTTTTCTTCTTTTTGTGGTTGTTGTTTGTTTGTTTTTGGTTTTTTTTATTGTTTGTTTGTTTCTTTGGAGGTCAAACACACATAAACAGTTTTGGTTTTTATTCACTCTATTTGGACTGAGTGGAATGGGAAGAAGTTACTGTATTGTCTTGAATTTATTACATTTTTATATAATAATTATAACCCACAGAGGGTTGAACGGGATACTTTGTTTAAAAAAAAAATCTCTCAGGCTTCTCTCATTGCCATACAGTTTCTCCGTGAACGGAACTGACAAAGATCATGTTGTCAATTTGCTCCTTTCTTGAAGGATATGTTCTACTGTTTTCTTGTCTTCCCTACATGGACACTGCACGCGCAATTTTAAGTTTATTGACCAGATGATATTAGAGTCTGCAGTGGCCGGGACCTCAGTCGATCTCTCCTTGGTAAAGATTATTTTGCTTGAATTGTATGTGGTATCGGGTGTTCTCTATGCCAGTCTTCTTGGAAGCAATTTTGATGTTATTGCCGTGATCTCTTAATATACTGTCCTCTCTTCAGTTTGAAGAACGTGCCTTCTTTGGCACGTTGTTTTTCCATTTCATTTCCATATATCTTGCAGGGGTAGGTTTAAACTGTAATATCACTGTGTTGAATCGTTAACCAGACTCCTTTGTTTTTAGTTAAACGCCAAACCCGAGCCAACAAAAGGAAATTCCTAGACGATCTTGCATGACAGGCAGAATATTAAGACATGCGCCCGAATATAACTGACGGACCATGTGTCTAGGTTAACATCGATGGTTTATAATTATTATATAAAGTGTCAAACGAAGCAAAATTATAATGAAAATGAAAGCTTTGTTGAATTTATAGATGGTTTCCATTATTGCTTCTGACAGGCTGTCTAATTCATGTTTGAAAGATCTCTGAAAGCAGTTGCGACTCATAGGAAATCTGCGAAGAGCACTATCTTGATCTTATTATAATCTCTGTTTTCCACATTTATTCATCGAACTGTATTTGTTGCTTCTGCCTTAGCTTTGAAGATCTTTAAAAATTTACCAGTTCTTACTGAAATATGAATTTCATGTTCAAATTTGTATTTGTACGCGCCGCGTACTCCACTTTTTTTTGGCTCGGTTGCAGACCCTTTTACAGTGCAGCCCGGATAAGTATAAGTTGCTGGCACCATCTAATATACTTCTACTTACCCGAAATTCGGGATACCGGAAGTTATAGCATAGCATTATTTTTTAACCGTTTCTTGCAACTTTTTCATTGTTTAAAAAAAAAAAAACCATGTAGGATGTTTTCCACTTTTAAAAAAGCAAATTAACACAAACAAATGGAATTTTTCAGTAGCATGGTTGAAAGTACAAAAACATTAAAAAGTCTGCACGTCACATTTTACCAATCTCGGATCTTGCACTGTGTTGTCAGAACATAACACAAACAAGCCCCATGTGGGGAGTTCACGGGGTCTTTGGGGAGCCACATAAAGAAAAGGACGACTGCTACGTCAGACATGTCATAAGAGGCAACTGAAAGCTGCTTCTACACAGGGATGACAGCCTTATTATGCAAATAAATTTCTATAAAAATCCCCGCTGCAAGAATACATGACGTCTTTATTGCATTATTCCTGCGAGGGGACCAACTACAGTGGTGGCTCCATGCTCCACAAGGAGCAAACAAGGGAAAATAAAACAGTAACATCTTCTTCTTCTTCTTCCTCGTTCGTACTGGAAAGGACGTTTGGTTACGTTGTGTCGCCGTTTGCACCTTTCGGCCCGACCTATCCCACTTCCGCACGGCATTTTTTGGGACTGGGTTTGCTCTCCCTCTTCGATCCCTACTCTCTCGGCCAGACTGCAGTGATGCAGCCGTTTCCAGGACCAGCACTTGGAGGTGGAGTAGGGTCTTGATCAGCTCTGGTTCGCTGACCCTGACGCAAGCAGTCAAGTTATGAGTCGCTGGCTGCATTCATCTCTCTTGCTGCTTCTTCGGTCCCAAAACAATAACATGAATAATAAAAGCCCTGAATCACAAGAGACAGTAGACATTAAGTTCATTATAAAATGGGCACATGAGAAGCGAAATGAAGAGTTATTACCCCACCACCATTCAGCCGCGGTAGCATAGTGGTTAGTGCACTGGCTTCCTAGAGCAGTGGTCTATGGTTCGATCCCCAATTGAGGTGGGATTTTTTTAGGCCGCAAACGTCTCCTGGGTCGACCCAGCCCCAATTGGGTACCAGAGCAACTCTGGGAAGGTTAAGGCGGCCGGCGTGATGCTGACCACATCACCCCTAGTGTGCCGATGGTCAAGAAAATATGGGCCTAACACCATATTCCCAATATGCCTCAATGGGCGTGTAACGGGATCCTTTACCTTTACCTTTTTACCATTCAGCTGATGGACACTCTGAGAACTCGACTTCTGTTCTGGCTTTGCACTTTGAAATCTAGTGTTTGTGAAATCTCTTAATATTCAATACTCTCCCACCACCCGTTTCTGTCAGTATCTGTCACCGGACTACAGATATATATTTTTTCATATTAACTTTGCGGTTTCTACTCAGACTTTATTTATAGCCAGGGATACAGAGAAATCGTTAGTATGAGTTACTGTCCACATCCTAGGTAATTTCCAAAGCCTATGATCGTAGACGCTCGTCATGATGCCGTTTTTTACACGCTTTTCTTTAACTTGACTTGTATGTCACTGTCGTGTCACCTTCAAATCTTGCAATCGATTTTTCAATCACTTCCCAATGAGCGATAGCTCTGAAACTTGGCAGTGTTGTGTATTTCCCATGACAATACAATAATCAGTCGTAAAAATAATAAAATGAATACAATTAAAATTAATAATCATTTTTTGCATTGTTTCAGTAGGAAATAAACGATAACTGCAAATAATCTAGGTGTCTTCTTTCGAACAAGATTGTCTCTCTTGAGAGAAATGTGGAAACGTCTCCCACCCCTTCCACACAGACACTATCGCTCGCACGTGCACAGACACACAGACATACACACAACTGACAAATATATTTTAAAACATGTAATTTACATCTCTTATCAAAATATAAAAAAATAAAAATATTAACTTTCCGTGAAATTTACTGAATAATGAAATTCGCCTCCTGTGCTCTGAACTCGTTTATTGCAAACTGATGATGTCATTAGCGGATCGATTACATTTGACTTAAATTTAAAAACAAAAAAACTTAACACTAAAAAGAAAGAAACAATTTTTTTTTTTGGGTTTAAATACACGCTTTTAATGCATTAAAAAGCCACAAATAATTTTTCAAGGAGTTTATGGCTTGCAGTCAAAAAATGTAACATCAAATTGAAAATAAGCGCGTGGCGCTGATTCTGCATGAAATTAACTTCTGCTTTATTCTTCATTAGACACTCATGGATAAAATATATGATAAGCGCTTAAGCGCCCCACGCTTTTTGTCAATTTGATGTTACATTTTTTTACTGCAAGCTATAAACTCCGTGAAAAATTATTTGTGGCTTTTTAGTGCATTAACAAGCGTGTGTTTAAAATATTTTTTAAATTATTTTTTTCTAGTTCTACTTCGTTCGATGTCATAAAATCACGTCAATTTCTTTCTTCAACTTAACGACATGTCTTCTATTGTAATAACGCTTTCGGCGTTAACCTATTAACATTCCCCGAGTCGGGTCGTTCACAAACATCTAAATACTGGTGCCCGAAATCAAACAATTGTTAGGAGTGTATCGCCATCTTTGTAAAAAAATTATGTACTGTTGCACATATTTATAGCTAGGTCCTCTGAGAGGGGAAAAGACAGAAATTCTGCTTAATTTAAGTGAGACAAAATTTGATTTGGGACTGAAAAATTACCTTGACTCATCTGAAAATTCTAGTTATCAGAATTGGACTGAATTAAATATTTTAAATAAACTTACTTAGTCGTTCCTCTTCTACCGTGAAGTGTAGAGGTTTGGAAGAGAGAGCGCCAGACTATCCTATGGGCTGTCTTCCTCCTGGCCTGGTTCCATTCTAGTCCTAGGTCCTTCAAAGATTGTCTAATGTTATCCTCCCAGCGGACTCTGGGTCGTCATGGGAGTCTGCATCCCTGGCTCTTAGTTTTCCATGCTTGACGTGGTAGCCGATCTTCCTCCCATTCTCCCATTCTGCAGACATGGGCAAACCATCTTAATTGGGACTGTTCTACTTGGGTCTCCAGGGGTTTGGTTTTTAGGCCTTAACGTATCGTCTGGTTGTGGACCATGTCTCTTCTTGTTACTTCAACCACCTTCCTCAGATACCTCATTTGTGTTTGGATCTGGCTTTTGTGGGTTGTAATCATTGCAAATGACTAGTTTTTTTCCCAAGACTGGGACATAGGTGGAGCGGTATGCAGCCATCTTTGTCTTCTTACCAACTTCTCTTTTTCTGAGGAATTCTCGATTTATAGCTTGAAAAAGTCTCCCAGCTTCTGGTCTTCGGGTAGCCAGCTCTTCTTTGATGCATCCCTTTAGGTCTATGAGGTATTTTAAGTGCTTGACCTGCTCCATGACCTGTTCTCCCAGCTTAATCTGATGCCTTCTTTCCTCGCGTGGTATCCCCATGGTTTTTGTTTTAGAGCTGCTTATGACCACCCCTCTTTTCTCCAGCTCTTCCCTTCAGACTTGCAGTTTGTATTGAAGATAATAAAGCCCAAGAATACTTTTGGCCGAGACCTTCAGAAATGCTTCTTTTTAAGCGAAATTCGATTTAAGCGAGTTCCACTTAAGTGAACTGAACTATATATATATATATATATATATATATATATATATATATATATATATATATATATATATATATATATATATATATATATATATATATATATATATATATATATATATATATATATATATATATATATATATATATATATATATATATATATATATATATATATATATATTTTTTCCCCCTCTAACCAGCGGCACTCGCGCTTTCCAACCCTTTTGGCCCAATGACATGTCATTGCGAGGCTGGGGGGTCAGTGGACTTTCCTTCCAACCCGGTCAGGAGCTTCGCTCTTTCCCATCCACAGGGGGTTTATGTGCAGGAGCCGTTCAGGTTATTCAGTCAAATTCCCGGTCGTAAACATTCCTTGAAACGCTGACGCCCGGGCTTAAACCTTGAAAACCTGGTCGCCAGTACAACGTTGTAGCCATTACACCAGCGCGGCTCCATGCTTAACTAATAGCTATTTAATTTCATCCACTTTATAAAATAAAACCCCTATCATTAAACATCTTCATATATTTGTACTCGTAGATCTAAACTTTACACTGTAAATTCATTCCTATCATTTACAAACTGGCACATAGATACTTGTACATTTAGAAGGTATCATCACCGGGAACAAGTGAAACATTATACAAATTATGTTCATTGCCCAAACATCATCAGCGAAAATAATATAATTTGACATGCAATTTGGAGCAAAGTGGAACTTTCTCTTCAGAAGTCGGGTCAGTTTTTGCGTACGAGCAGGTTCCTCCAAAACGTAGACCTCGAAGAAAAACGTATTTCTGTCTTTCTGAATTTTCCTTTTATTGTTAAATCTTTTGTTTGTTTGTTCGGTTTTTGCCTTCTTCTGCCGAGGCGCGTTCCTTTCAACCTATTTGGTTATATCAGATATTGTTAAATATATATAAACGTGCTTACTGTTCTGTAGTAGTCACGCTTTATTTATTGTATTCCACAGCATTATGATTGGGCTGACAACCTCATCATGTAAATACAAATTGTTACATAAACCATTGCTACAAAAACATGTAAATGTTTGGCGCAGGCTTTCTGAAAGTGTACCTGCTGCAGTTATGGCCCTGTGCTCTGTAAGCAGCTGAAAGGAAAGTTATGATAACTGTATACTTCATTTATGGATATATCAGTCTGACCTTTTCCATACTATGATATCAAATTGTGTCAATCAAACTCTGGAAATTTTTCCCTCCGTCGTAGTTGGAATTTGCTGTTTATCGTGAGAGACTGTGTCTTTGTCAGTAGGTTCTATCACAGCGGGAATGACATAAGATAGAAGAATTTGACACGAGTTGATTGATGGCGTACCCTCCACAGGGCGCAAATGAGTAATGACAGAAAGGTAAAAAAATGTAATACTTCTCAGTGTGCAACAAATGTGAGACATTTAATGTTCAAATCACACAGCGCTTGTCTAAGTTATGGCATATCGTCTAAATCATTCTTCTCTGTCAAAGATAGAGATTTATGATAAACTGCTTATCACAAAAAAATGTTCATTATGAAGTTTCTGAAGCTGAACTATCAACAGCATCTTATAGCAGAGAGCGTTGAATTATGGGGGGAGGGGGCTTCCATTGCGAGAGATACGGTATCCGAAAAAAAGCAAACGTATCAGAAAATTTATCAAAATATAAAAATGTTAACGCTGTCAGCAAGGTAGTCACGGAATTTAAAAAGTAAAACTCACTGGTAGGGCATTGAACTTGTCAGTGAAGTTATTCTTACAATATCACACACATTTTTGTTGAATAACAAAAATTACAACCACGAATTTACAGACTATTGTAAATGTTGCATAGAGTAGAATGATTGAAAGGCCTTTAAAACTGCACCAGAGGTTCTAATGACAAAGGAAAGCACTGAGAAACAAGTTGCTTTTTTCACAGACGCACTGTCTGTATTTGCAGCGCTGAAGAGTCAGAATAATGCACACCTACATGACTTAAGAGTATATTCCATAAAAAACAGGCCTTGTTCTGTAATCAAGCGGGTAAGATGAGGATGGGTTTAAAACACAGTAAGAAGAGACGGAAAAAACATACGGACGACGAAAGTGGTGAGAGACGTGAAAGTCATAAAATAAACATGGAAATATTTTGAATGGATGGCACAGGACAATGATAGCTAGTCATGAAATTTGTGAAAGCCTATGCTCCTTAGGAAACTGACGTGTAATGATGATGATGACAACCACTGTTACCTGTATTCTAGGAACCTGTTTTTCAAAGTTTAATATGACTCACTTATCCAGCATGTACTTGCTATGTTATATCTTTCACAGCATCTCCACGCCCAAATTTCCGAACACACCTTTGTTGTTGTCGATATCACATTGCTGCTGAGCATGTCTACTCTAGGCAGACATACACCTTTCACTAAACAACTTAACACAGATGAGAAACACAAGAATATAGAAACAGAAAATAATGCATAATTGAATCTGGCCATTTCGATTCGTCACAAAGGGAAATGAGTCATGGGCAAATATGTAGACATTAAGGAAAATCCATTGAGGCCACAGATATGTGGTCTTAAAGAACAATGTTAAGAATACTATCAACAGCTAAAAAAAAAAGTAACTGAGGATGTCCTGAAAGAAAACATTGCGCAAAGGAAACTTATTACTTATATTAGAAGGAAGCTTATTACTTATATTAGAAGGAAGCTTATTACTTATATTATATAGAAGGAAGCTCATTACTTATATTAGAAGGAACCATATTACTTACATTACTTATATTAGAAGGAAGCATATTTCTTATATTAGAAGGAAGCTTATTACTTATACTAGAAGGAAGCACATTACTTATATTAGAAGGAAGCTGATTACTTATATTAGAAGGAAGCTGATTACTTATATTAGAAGGAAGCTTATTACTTATATTAGAAAGAAACTTATTACTTATATTAGAATGAAACGAATTACTTATATTAGAAGGAAGCTTATTACTCATATTAGAAGGAAGCTTTTTACATATATTAGAAGAAAGCTTATTACTTATATTAGAAGGAAGCTTTCTACTTATATTAGAAGGAAACTCATTAGAAGGAAGGTTATTACTTATATTAGAAGGAAACGAATTACTTATATTAGAAGGAAGCTTATTACTTATATTAGTCGGAAGCTTATTACTTATATCAGAAGGAAACGTATATTAGAAGGAAGCTTATTACTTATATTAGAAGGAAACTTATTACTTATATTAGAAGGAAGCTTATTACTTACATTAGAAGGAAGCTGATTACTTATTTTATAAGGACGCTGATTACTTATATTAGAAGGAAGCTTATTACTTATATTAGAAGGAAACTTATATTAGAAGGAAGCTTATTACTTACATTAGAAGGAAACTTATATTAGAAGGAAGCTTATTACTTATATCAGAAGGAAACCTATATTAGAAGGAAGCTTATATTAGAATGAAGCTGATTACTTATTTTAGAAGAACGCTGATTACTTATATTACGAGAAGGAAGCTTATTACTTACATTAGAAGGAAACTTTTTATTTATATGAGAAGGAAGATTATTACTTATGTGACAGGGCGCTAGGTGTGGTGGCGGTGAACTTATGTCGACTGATGAGCTACCTCACACCCAAGACCCATGCACTAAGAAAATTTATTAAGGATCGTTTGACAGGGGTTGCAATTATTGGTTGCTTGCAACCCTCTCAGCGGCAGACTTAGCAATTCAAACAACACAAAGCCTTATACAGATCAACATTTAATACTACCGAACATAGCAAACACCAAACAAACACCCAGTCAGTGTTCATAAACTTTGTGCTCAAGGCATCTACAGATTGACACAGATTGACTCTGGTGTCTAACTTCGTCTGTTCTCCTCTGGGCGGCTCTCTCAAAAATAGGCCTGTGCCGCTTGCTATCTCTTTTATAAACCCTAGGCTAATCACTCAACTTACTGCGCGCTGCGCGTATTAATTTGCGCCACGCAAATAACACACGCGATTATTGCTTTAGAAGGCATGAAAACACAAATATACACAACTATTTCTAGAGCAAAAACACAACTAATTTGTAGGCTTTATTATGGCCTTGTAATAAATCTTGAAGATAACGTGGTGAAAAGGCACTAAACCACAGAGACAATATGGTTGACAAGATGGGTGTACCACGGAGACAATATGGCTGACAAGATGGCGCGGTCACAAATTCCCCGCCTGATTTTGTTGTCGTCCCGACAACTGCACAGAATCAGGCGCTCCAGTCGTATCTACCAAATCTGGAGAATCATCTTGTCCTTCACTTCGTCTCAGTTCGTTGCCAGTGACTCTAATGCTCGGGCTCGCTCTGTCTGTTCGTTGGATGATATATGGACCCCCTGTCATTGTGGGAGCACGAACAACAAAGTACTCCTCTTCTGACCACATACCACGAATTTAGGATCTCTCAGCGTTGTGCATTCTTTTCCTTACCAATTCTCCCACCTGTAGTGGCATAGAACCCGAAACCTTGCCACATCTCTCTTTCCGGACTGCTGCAAAATTCTGCAACGGTGCCTCTGCTCTTACGGGCGCCCCTCTTAGCCTGGAAACGTGTCCTTCAGCGTGTTTTAGATGAGTCTCCTCCTCTAAATGTCGACAACTTTTCCTGGCGCCCTTAGGGTGACAGTTGCCACGGCCATCTCTTGGCTTGCACTGTGACGGCAATCTAGATGTGTTGGTACGTCTAGTGAGGGCGCTCTTTGATGGACAAACCGATATCAAATGGCCTGGAGACTTACAATGAAAGCATCGCTTAGGAAGCAGGACCTGGGGACACTTGGCTGCCATGTGGTTTGAAAAGTCTCCACAGTTGAAGCATCTTATTTTCCTAGGCTTCCTCTGTGCCCTGGGTCGCATCCTGCTACCCTTACATTCCTGGCCGCCTTTGACTTTCTTTCCTGCAATAAGTACCTCACACTCCGGTCGACCACCAACCATCTTTATCTTTGAGTCATTCTGCTCCCCTTCTGTAACCTGACTCCCAGCCGCAGAGGGGTCTAGTATAGATGCCTGTGGACATCGATTCTGTACGTAGCCTAGTTCTCTGCGTCTAAAACAACGAACTGTCCTGGTACGTCTCCCCTGCTCCTGAGTAATCGCATCAATTTTAGCCTCTAATTGAGCCACCTGAGTAGTAGAGAATGTGCAGGCGGCGCGCCAGGCGGCGCGTGACTTTTATATAGCAAAAACGCCAGGCGGCGCGTGACTTTTATATAAGCGCATTAAGGAGGCGCAAGATGGCGGACTTGAGATAACAAGAAGACGTTATATTTAGACTTGAGATAACAAGAAGAGGGTATATGGCGCAAGATGGCGGGATGACTTTTTATATAAGGAAAATGTGGCAAGATGG
Organism: Oreohelix idahoensis; assembly: GCA_024509875.1. Classification (NCBI taxonomy): domain Eukaryota; kingdom Metazoa; phylum Mollusca; class Gastropoda; order Stylommatophora; family Oreohelicidae; genus Oreohelix; species Oreohelix idahoensis. Next base: position 24,998 of record JAMPIV010013136.1, read on the forward strand.
CGGACTTGAGATAACAAGAAGACGATATGTTTTAGATAACAAGAAGACGACAACAAGAAGACGATATATTTAGATAATAGGTATTTTTAGATAACGAGAAGACTTTGAGACAATAGGAAGATATATATTTAGACAATAGGAAGACGAACAGTTATACGATATATTTTACAACAGTTAGACGAACAGTTTATACGATATATTTAGACAAACAATTAGACGATAGACAACGGACGATATAGGTAACAAAAGAAGAATTTTAGTTAATATATTTTTATTTTTTCAAATACTGTTTTGTAGTAACAAAATATATACAAGCATTTAAAAAAAAAATCAAATGATATTGTATAATTGACAAATAACACATAGTGACAAGGTACAATATAGCTTATATTGGAAGATGGGAGGTGTTCAAAATAACATTATCAAACATTGACATTATCAAATAATACATATGAATATACAATTGGTAAATAATACATATTTATATTGGAAAGCTAGTGTTTTGTTACAGTAGTAATATTTTCACAGATTTTTTATACAATATCACCGGGGTACATGCCAGACCTTGAGGGAGGGGGGTTGTCACGTCGTAAGAAATAGAGGTGTGTGGTGTATATACCTGTGGGTATCTGTGTGTTGGAGTGGCAGACAGTTTAAATGTTGAGGGGTGATGTGGTGACGTTGTCGGGATGTACCTGTCTTTTGATGTAAAAGTAAGATAGGGCGTTGCGGTGTTGTTCGTAGGTGTAGATGGAGGATTTGTGTGCTCTGAATCCGATATTTTTCCCACCCTGTGCTTGTTGTGTGTTGAGTACGTCTAAGAAAGTGTGTTTGTCTACTTTGTTGTGGTGTTTGTTGAGTCCTTTGGTGGTTGTTTTGTCATAGTCGCCAAAACAGTGATACGTCTTGCTACAGAGGGAAACCATCCCTCTGCCTTCGTACTCTATTATTGTACCACGTTGCGCGATTTTCTGACGTGGTACAATAATAAAGACGTGGTCCCCTTCCTGGCAGCGTTAGACCGACAAGTTAGTTTTTACGCGGATCTAGGTGTAGACATATTTAAAGATGCAATCTCCGTGCCCGGTGTCACGTTAAAGTACCTCTTCAAAACACTCCCGTCCAACGTCTTGTTTTCTTTATGTTCAAAGCGGGAGGCAGATTTGCATAACACCTTGCGCCAAAATATAGTTGGGGGACCCTCAATTATTTTTCACAGGTTCCACGAGCAAGGCAAAACCCGCATTAGAGGTGGCAAAACGGTTCAATCCATTAAAGGTTTTGATGCCAACGCCCTTTATTTGTGGGCGCTAATGCAGAAAATGCCCACTGACTTTCCCGTTAGACGGTACAGGGAGGATGGTTTCAAGCACCACAAACTTCATAAATATACCGTGCAGTGCCGCGATTATTTGGCTTGGGTCTCCCACCAAAATAACGTGACCTTAAAAACCCAGTTTAACGGGTGTGAGAAGGCGTTGGGTGATATATGCATTAGGGTAGATGGTTGGGACAAATACTCTCGTACCGCCTATCAGTTCCATGGGTGTCTATTCCACGGCCACCCTAACTGCCCACTAACCACAGGTCGTGACGTTAACCCAGTCAACAAAAAACCTTTGTCTGAGTTGTACGCAGCGACACTGAAAATTGGTTCTTGTTTGCGGGACGAGTGCGACGTCGAATTGGTCGAAATGTGGGAATGCGAGTGGCAGGCCTTGAAGAAAACCGATCCATCAATCCGTCGTTTTCTGAACGCCACCTTCCCTACCCAGAAACCATCTTACACCAAATGTCGGTACCCGCTATCAAAGGAGAATATTCTCGCCTCGGTGTTAGACGAGACCTTGTTTGGTCTAGTCGAGTGTGACATACATGTCCCCGACTCTTTAAAAGAACATTTCTCGGAAATGACGCCAATTTTTAAGAATGTTGACGTCACGAGGGAAGATATTGGGTCTTTCATGCGGGAATACGCCGACAAACATAAACTCCTGACTACCCCTAGACGGACGTTGATCGGGAGTTATGTGAACAAGAAAATTCTGTTGACAACACCTCTGCTTCGGTGGTACCTAATCAAAGGCTTAGAAGTCACCTGTATCTACCAGGTGATTGAGTATACACCTGTGACGTGTTTCAAACGGTTTGGGGACACTGTTTCGAACGCGCGTCGACAAGGTGATACAGATCCTGCCTACGCCATAACCAGCGAGACCATGAAACTGTTGGGTAACGCGGCTTATGGTAAAACATTGACCAATAAGGCAAAGCACGTGGATGTCTCGTACACGATGGGAGAGGATGCGTCTGACCTAATAAACTCACCCCGATTTAGGAAAATGACGTTAGTGACGGACGACATATTCGAAGTAGAAAAACTTAAACAGACTATTAGTTGGGACCTCCCCGTCCAGATAGGTTTTTTCGTCTACCAATACGCGAAATTACGCATGTTATAATTTTATTACGACTGTCTAGATAAATTTGTAGATAGGTCAGATTTTCAGTTGTGTGAGACAGACACCAACAGCCTTTACTTGGCCCTTAGCGCGAATAACCTAGCGGACGTTGTTAAGCCCGCTATGCAACGAGAATTTTATAGCTCCTACCACCAGTGGTTCCCCGCCGAAGTATGTCCCGACCATAGACCCGACTTTGTAGCTAGCGAGGGTAAAACGCGCGCCCTTTGTCACAAATGCCGCGAACAAATATTATTCGACAAACGGACACCGGGCCTTTTTAAATTAGAGTACGAAGGCAGAGGGATGGTTTCCCTCTGTAGCAAGACGTATCACTGTTTTGGCGACTATGACAAAACAACCACCAAAGGACTCAACAAACACCACAACAAAGTAGACAAACACACTTTCTTAGACGTACTCAACACACAACAAGCACAGGGTGGGAAAATATCGGATTCAGAGCACACAAATCCTCCATCTACACCTACGAACAACACCGCAACGCCCTATCTTACTTTTACATCAAAAGACAGGTACATCCCGACAACGTCACCACATCACCCCTCAAAATTTAAACTGTCTGCCACTCCAACACACAGATACCCACAGGTATATACACCACACACCTCTATTTCTTACGACGTGACAACCCCCCTCCCTCAAGGTCTGGCCTGTATGTACCCCGGTGATATTGTATAAAAAATCTGTGAAAATGTTACTACTGTAACAAAACACTAGCTTTCCAATATAAATATGTATTATTTACCAATTGTATATTCATATGTATTATTTGATAATGTCAATGTTTGATAATGTTATTTTGAACACCTCCCATCTTCCAATATAAGCTATATTGTACCTTGTCACTATGTGTTATTTGTCAATTATACAATATCATTTGATAAAAAAAAAAAATGCTTGTATATATTTTGTTACTACAAAACAATATTTGAAAAAATAAAAATATATTAACTAAAATTCTTCTTTTGTTACCTATATCGTCCGTTGTCTATCGTCTAATTGTTTGTCTAAATATATCGTATAACTGTTCGTCTAACTGTTGTAAAATATATCGTATAACTGTTCGTCTTCCTATTGTCTAAATATATTATCTAAATATATATCTTCCTATTGTCTCAAAGTCTTCTCGTTATCTAAAAATACATATTATCTAAGTATATCGTCTTCTTGTTGTCGTCTTCTTGTTATCTAAAACATATCGTCTTCTTGTTATATCAAGTCCGCCATCTTGCCACATTTTCCTTATATAAAAAGTCATCCCGCCATCTTGCGCCATATACCCTCTTCTTGTTATCTCAAGTCTAAATATAACGTCTTCTTGTTATCTCAAGTCCGCCATCTTGCGCCTCCTTAATGCGCTTATATAAAAGTCACGCGCCGTCGTGGATGCGATGGGAGAATTCCCAAAGAGACTCCCTTGCACCTTGCCGGGTAGAGTAAAAAGTGGCCATTAGCTCTGGGATGCTTCGACGCTCCCCATATACCCTAAGAATGGAATGTAGCATTGCTCCTGGGTCTACGTCATTAGCCTGAATCATCAGCTCCCTGCGGACACTTGGGGTCACACTGTCAAGAATAACATCTGCCTGGTCCTCTTTACTCATCATCCCTACTCTCCAGGCAGCTCTCACCTCTCTGACATATTCCTCGGCCGTAGGACCCGTGCGCTCCCCAAAGCACCGCACTCTCTTGTGAGTAGGTACCACGATGTACTGTACTCGTTCTGGTTGACGATCCAGCCCCACTACAGGGTCATCCACCTCAGCCACATCTTCGTAATCCAATCTACTAGCAGCACGTGTGTTGCGTGCCGCCATCTTGTTGCTAGTAGAGTTGACTAGAAATATTGACAAACTGGATGATCCCGTCCCTCGCCTTGCACTGAACTGGGTGTTCTACTGTTTCGGCTGTTGCTACTCTGATTGCTGAAGAGTTGCTTTACTGCGTGCTGTCTGTCAATCCTGCCGACGAAGCCACTTGTGACCGGGCGCTAGGTGTGGTGGTGGTGAACTTATGTCGACTGATGAGCTACCTCACACCCAAGACCCATGCACTAAGAAAATTTATTAAGGATCGTTTGACAGGGGTTGCAATTATTGGTTGCTTGCAACCCTCTCAGCAGCAGACTTAGCAATTCAAACAACACAAAGCCTTATACAGATCAACATTTAATACTACCGAACATAGCAAACACCAAACAAACACCCAGTCAGTGTTCATAGACTTTGTGCTCAAGGCATCTACAGATTGACACAGATTGACTCTGGTGTCTAACTTCGTCTGTTCTCTTCTGGGCGGCTCTCTCAAAAATAGGCCTGTGCCGCTTGCTATCTCTTTTATAAGCCCTAGGCTAATCACTCAACTTACTGCGCGCTGCGCGTATTAATTTGCGCCACGCAAATAACACACGCGATTATTGCTCTAGAAAGCATGAAAACACAAATATACACAACTATTTCTAGAGCAAAAACACAACTAATTTGTAGGCTTTATTATGGTCTTGTAATAAATCTTCTTGAAGATAACGTGGTGAAAAGGCACTAAACCACAGAGACAATAAGGTTGACAAGATGGGTGTACAACGGAGACAATATGGCTGACAAGATGGCGCGGTCACACTTATATTAGATGGAAGCTTATTACTTATATTAGAAGAAAGATTATTACTTATATTAGAATGTGACGGTATTGCTTCCCCTGCTTTGCAATAGTAGTCCAACAGTAGCCAAAACTCAAGAGTATCTATTATAAGCTTCAATGGAGTCTATCTTTACACAAGATTACTCTTGGAAGAAATGTAGATAGAAGAGTAGTAAAGCTTCTATCACCCGAGAGTGTTCACAAGATAATCAGATAAGCGTAAACAATGCTGGCTGTCGCTAAGCACGTTAATTCTATAATCTGCCGACACTTTTATGAAGAATTTAGCAATGGTTTATTCAAGCTCGTTAAGCCCCCACCGCTGAGTTAATCAGTGGAATTATTATAATAATATGTATATCTAGCTCTGTTTAGAGTGTGTGTTTATTAACTTTGACTGAGACAAACATGTAGTACATGATTAAATCAAAGTTAAATTTGTAAGATTACAAATACAGTAGAACTCCATTTATCCGAACCCCATGGGACCGAGCATCGTTCGGATAATCAAATGTTCGGATAATTGGATTACATAATGTATCGAGTACATGTACACATATTTCTAAAAATAATTAACCATCACAAGGAAAATACACTATAAAACATATTTAATTGTGCTGTAATAATAATACCCACACTGTATTAGATCACTGTATCACCAAAATCTTTCATTACATTGCAGTGCATGTACTACTTGTATTAATTATTATTTTTTAAGAAAGAGAAATGTTTTCAAAATAACATTACAAACGATTCAAAACCAGGCGCAACTTACGTATACATGTACTTGCACAGATGTAGCCCACTATTTAAAATAATGAGGAATCCTCTTTTGCACCAAACTGGATAGTCTCCTTTTGGGTGCTAAGTCCCGCATTCTCTTCAACAGCAGAGGCTGTGTAGGACAGCTGTCATCTTCTTGCTCGTACCAAGCCATCGCTGTTTCTAGTGCTATAAAGGCCTCTTCAGGACTTGGTCGACGTTTTGGGTTTTCTTCATAATCTACAAGTACATCATGTACTTCTGAGGAGTCTTTATCATCGGTCACTACATGCATTTTTTTTCTTCTTGCACAAAAACAACATTTCTTCGTCATTCAAAAACGGAAAACCAGAATCATTATCATTTTTGGAAAACGCTACCACACTTGTCTTCATCTTTCAGCCACAGTCCAAAAACTGTCCAGTAGAAGAAATTCGTTTCCAGTTTTCTTTTCTTGTTCTCTCAGCCTCTTCACATTTGGGATGAACTGATTTGTATACCAATCAAGAAATATTTCACTATTCATCCAAGCACTCTTCTGTGCTTTGTGGCACAATGGGAGACATGTCACATTCTTTAAACAACGTGGTTTTTTTTGGCTTCGCTGATCATTAGCACCGCACCGGTGAACGATGACTTCCACTGGCATTCGCGGCTACCAAAATTGCACTTTTTAAACCCAGGGGCAGATGCTTCGTGCTGAGATGCAAGTGATTTTTGAGGCAATGATTTCCAGTATAAGCCAGTCTCATCGGCATTATACACATCATCGAGTGAATAACCTTCTTCCAAAAAAGCCAAGAGTGTTTCTTTAAAATTTTCAGCGGCAGTTGCATCGCTAGATAAAGATTCCCCTTGAATCTCCAATTCTCGTATGCCATGACGAGATTTAAAGTTTCTTAACCATCCCTGGCTAGCCTTAAAGTCAGGAGGACCTCAAGTTGATTGTTGAACTGAAGTGCCTTTTCACACAATAGAGAGCCAGAGACAGGTTCCCCTTTGCTTCTTCTTTGCACAAACCATATATACAAAGCCTCTTCCAATTTCAAATCTTTCGCATTTCTCATGGTTTTACGTTTCTTCGACCCATTTTCACTATCCAATTTCGATGCAAAAACTCATAATTTTATCCTTGTTACTTTTGATGTCAGAGACGGTAGCTTTCCCAACATTGAAAATCCTCGCAAGTGAAGACACAGTTTCACCTTTTCCTAGTCTCTTGATAATTTCTGTTTTCGTTTCAATTTACAAAACATTGCGGTTCCTTTTATATGCTTTAGGCCTACTGGAAGATGCTATATCGCACAGAGAAATACTTGTACACTAAAATTATTCTGCTGTAGTAGCAGACACAATTATTTTAAGTTGAACTGTCTGTTTAGCCAGTGTTCTGCCTAGAACGCACACGTACACTGGATTGGTAAACCAGATATTAACTGACTTTATGATTTAACTGACTTCTTGTACGTAAGCGACCGACCATTAGCCCATCATATCCTCTACAAATTGTTCGCACACATTTGAAGCTTGCCGCATCAAAAGATTCAGAAATGTAGTCTAACATGACTGGTGGCTCCTGATTTTTTTTTTTTTTTTTTTTTTGAAAAAGTGTTCGGATAATTGGATGTTCGGATAATTGGGGTTCGGATAAATGGAGTTCTACTGTAACAAAATGTAATAATCACTTTAAGTTTTAACAGTGGGAAAATAATTTGAATTGTTATGGAAAAGGTTTTAACACTTGGATGGGATTTAACTGAATAAAGGAGATCACTTTTGGCAGCAGCTATTTTCACTTAGCTGCCAATGGTAGTTTCTTCTCCCGCTGGGTCAGTTCCTTTCCCCTCTGCTCTCGCTCGTCTCTGATCAAAGTTCAGGCGCCGCACGTTCCCAGAACGTTCAAGGAGTAACGGCTAAGTTGGTTCTGCGTCTGTCTGTAAGACCCTCTTATGATGGCGCCTCGCAAAACGTCAGTCCACTTCTACAAGTATCTTCACTTGGTTCCAGAGATAGTACTTTCTGCTGGTACCACCAATAACTGGTAATAGAAATAGAAACGAAACGCTCTGTTGAGTATGGCGTTTTCCAACCCATAGTTATGGGTTCCTGTCTTCCCATACCACCATCCCATGTCAGAATTTACCCTCGATGAGAATTAAATTTAATCCCTCGGGATAAAACTTCCTTTACATTTAAACTGAAAATCTTTAGCTTGACATTACATTTAAAGGAAAAGGTTAAACATATAAGATATATTATGTTTTACATTTACATCTCCACTGTTTGAAAAGTGTTCACAATATAAATTCATTTATGTTTTCTTTATATTTACACTTATGGAAAAGTTTGAAACTTCTTTTAATTTAAAATGAATATTTTCACATAGACATTTACACTGGTTTGAAAATGTAGGTATTATACTTAGAATGTACATCATTTCTTTCATCTTTCCCTCCCTGCTCCATAGGGAACCTGGAACTAGTTTATGCTTTTAGTTCTCTTTACAAAACTATCAATAAACAATCACCAGCCCGTGCAGTGGTGGTTCATGAATCATCATTCTAGATACTGAAGTTGCCAGCCTCAAATGACTTTGACATCCAATCAAGAAGCTGATTACTTTTATTAGAAGGAAGCTGATTACTTATATTAGAAGGAAGCAGTACCCTTTCTTTGAACATGTAATGAGTAGAGGAAAAGTAGAAAATGTGTGACATCAAGAAATACTGAAACAAAGCGAGATCGAAGACGACGTAGACAACAGATCCTTGACATTTTGACATCATGGCTTGGAAAGAACAACAGAATCGATTAACATAATTGGGAATATAAAGTTGTGGTTAGACATGATCGTCTACCCTAGCTGGCATGGTATTTGAAGAAGAAGAGGCTTGGGCATTTGTTATGAATTCCTCATCACTGAACCAGAATGTGCGAAGTGGTTGCGGACGTCTTGCCGTAAACGTCTTTAGTCATGTCGAGGATTGGTAATGTTGAGCGCTGTAACCACTCATCATAGCTCACGTGCCTTTTGCACAATGAAGATTGACTATAATAGATCTAATAATTTCTTCTTCTTGGTAGTACTTTTGTCATTTTTCCGTTCGCGTGGATTTTCCATTGAAGTCAAGTCCCTAATTGTCGCGGATTGTCTCCCTTGTTCTGCAGTAGTGGTCCACGAATGGCCAAATATTTGAGTAAAGGGATGAGTTGTCCGAAGATAATCATTCGCTCAAAATTACTTTTGGCAGATATGTGAACATGGGGTTTTCTGCCCCTATTTTATGGAGTCTCACAAGGATTTTAGAATGGGCTGTAAAACAACTACTTCGTTTAAGTTAATTGTCAACTTCATATTCTTCACCCACTTCTGTGAGAAGTATATTTCTTACTCCTATTTATTGAGCCCCCAGCTGAAGGTAATTCAGCAAAGTATTAATTTAATAGCTCTGCATATATCTATTTTAAAATACGAGTGCAGACATCAAATTAACTCAACCAATTTATTAATTTCAACTAAGGATTTATAATTACATAGATAACAGGAGATTTATTTATGAAAAATTTGATCAACAGGTTTAAAATGAATAAAACTGATTTATCAGAAAAAGTTCATGGCTTGTGTATCTTCTTCGGAAGATATTACTGTATGGTGGAGTTTTTAAAAAAGTAGTCAATTCACTCAGACCGGTAAAATGGGACTTAGCTTTGAAGATGGCTGCAGTGAGTTGTTTTTGCATGCTGGTTCTAAGTGAAATCGTGACTGTTCCTTCTCAAGCCAGGAGTTGAATAGCGTGATGGCATGTTCGCTGCTGGATAAATATCGCCTCTTCGAGTGTTCTCTAGACCCGTATGTTGTAGATGGTGTTCAATGTTAAATTCTAGTAACAAGTACCAGAAACTGTGAGAGACAGCAAAAATAATACCTCTCTTAAGTATTATTTCTCCTGGTGTAAGGATCAGCTCCGCTTTCTTCCACCATTTCAACTTCTTATGAATGTTTCTGAAGTACCTGAGAATAAATTCTCAGGCCATTGAGACAGATGAAAGAGTGTTCATGAGAGAAAGAAGACCAATGCATCATTGTCAGATACATACATAACACATCTGAAATAAAATTGTTGACATAAAATGTATATATACCATGATGTCATCATCATCATTTTTCTGCTTTCTATGAAGCCTGGGACTACGTCTGCTATCTATTGGTTCCTTGTGAAGAAATCTGCAAGAAGCTGTCACCACCTCTTGCAATGGTGGTTCATGTGGCACATTATTTTATATGATGAGGTTGTCAGCTTCATACACAACTCTACAGAAATAAGCATTTCATACATGTAGCGGTATGGCAGCTTGAGTACCCTGACAACCCTCAGAGCTATGCCAGCGGACGTTGTATTCCTAATAGGTTCTACCAAGCTGGATAGGTCTGCGCGGATAGGGGTCAGACTAAAGCGGCCACCCTAGTCCTCCAGGTTGCTGGTTTTAGCTCAGGGCCGACATCCCTGCATATGTAAAATAAACAATCACCTTACGGAAACAGCAACAGGTGAAAAAGCTTTGATGCAAGACGGACATCCGGAGTCTGAGGCTCGAATGACTGACAGTGATGAAAACCGAAAGGATGCCATTGGCATGAAAATGATGCCCTGATAGCAAAACACGAAACCAGAATTGATTTCTGGAACGTCAGAACAATGAATGAGGCAGGATCGAGAAAGTAAATTCTAAAGGAAGTACATAATGACAGTTTGCGGGCCTACTATGATGATGGGCGGTATGAGATGCATATTCACACAAACACTCACTTTCTGATACACACATGGAGCCACCATCTTGTGTAATGTTCCATAAATAAATACACATAGACAGGTAATAGCAAGCACTCGGACGGAATAACGAAGTAGAAAACTTTACAATAGAGAAACAACAGAAGTGATAGGCTTACAGGTGACACTAACTCAGGACTATCAGAACGGCAACACCGCCTCGCTACCGGAGGGAATCGTGAATATCCACCTTGTCAACTAGGCACCATACAATAGTGCTTCGTGAGTTACGTTGAAGGTTCGTGCTAATGACCCCTGTCCACGAATCCCTGTTTTGTGGTGCCTAGTTGGGCTCACGGTTCTCTCTTTACTATGTGTAATGTTCCCAAAATTACTTGCACTTTCACAGTTCATTTCCCTTCATCATTATCGTGAGCGAAGTCATCTACGTGATCATACGTATTCCGCGCACACCTGCCACTTCAGGTTACTGACACCGAAATCAAACGTACTTGATCATCACCAAAACTACTACATTACATTCTGCTTTACCTGGTAATGGGAAACAGATGCTGGAAAATTACTTCGTATGAAAGGCTGTATAAACAGCTGGATTCTTTATTAAACTCGGTAAAACAAAGCGGGGGTGTGTATTTTACATATTTTCTGAGAAAAGCCGGAAAATTCTGATTACTCTTATCGTTGCCTTCAAAGAAAGCCCGAGCTAGAAGCTATTAAAATACATCCATTTTTGAGTGCTTGAGACTTTAAGGTGTTTAAATTATCAAATTTTTTTGTCTTCCTAAAATTTTCTAGTTTTTAAAAATCTCTTCTTCGAGATCCAGACTAAGCAAGACTAGTGGCAAAATTGTGTTTTGGTGAGTACATATTTCTTTCAGTTGTTTTCTTGGATTTCAAAATAAGATATAAATCTGGCATTGATAGACACATACTCTTCTGTTTATTGACTGTGAGAAAACAAGTGCCGTTCAGTAGTACGGATTCGTTTTCATATTTACTTTTAATTATTTCAGTGTTATATTTGTTTGTTTGTATATTTATTAGCTTGATTAGTCTTCATTTGATTTTTTTTTTAAATCAGCGTCTCCAGGCAGTCTCGTGTGTCGGTCCGCCGGACGTCTTTTTAGCTGTGCAATTTCTAGTCAAGAATTTTGTTGTTGTTTTTGTTGTTGTTGTTGTTTTGATGAGGTGATGGGTGGAGAGCGGGAACTTAACAGCTGACCGTTATTGCCTCTTCTCGTTCCATCTTGGTCTACTCTGTTCAACCTGAAATTTGGTTATAATTGGGGTATTTGGTGTCATTTTATTTTTAAATTTTGTATTCAATTTAAATAGCTATCGTCTTTAGCAGTTGCTGATTTTAATTTTTATTAGTATTTGTCCATTTTATTTTCTCTTTTGTATTGTTTCTTGATAACTATTGTCCTTTACACTTGGTTTTACTTTGTGTTAGTATTTGTTTTTTTTTTGAGTTGTTTTCTATTTTATTTAATACCTTGTTGTCTTTCCTTGTCCTATGAGTAGTTAGTAGGTTTTTAAAAAAAAAATTATTTTGTGTTTTTTTGGTTTTTGTTACTAACCTTATATGTTTTCCTTTGTATTATGTATATATCTTTTAAGTATTGATTGGGCATCTCTTGGGGCATCTATACTTAAAACCTTATCTCCTGTCAGGTCTATATTGTGATTTCTATAGTAAGTTTTTAATTCTAACCTTTGTTGTTCATACTTTTTACAGTGGATCAGGTAGTGGTCTATGTCATTCTCTTCCTGATATTCTTGGCAGTATGGTTCTTCTACCATGAAGTATGCTGCACCAAGACGGAGACGCCACAGTTTTTTGTTTGATGGTATCTTTAATTCTTCTCTGACCTGGAACGTCCTCGTTGGTTCTTTCAGCAGTTTGAACGCGTGTCTGCCTTTTCTACTTTTCTTCCATGTTGTCTTCCATTCCTTGTTTATAGTTATCTTCACTTGGCTCTTGATCTCCGACCTTCCCAGTCCTGCTCTTATATTGTTTTTACTTATTCTTCCATTCTTGGCGTTCTGATCTGCCAACTCGTTACCAGCAATACCTATGTGTGCTGGAACCCACACTAGCCTTACACTACATCCTCTGTTCCCTAGTGATGTATTAATTGCTAGAATTTCTTCCTTTATGTCTGGCCGGCTACATTTACCTGGGTGTTCTAGTGCTTGTAGTGATGATAGTGAGTCTGTAAATATCGTAACAGCTTCTGGTGGGTTATCTTCGATTATTTCTAAACTTTTAAGAATTGCTACCATCTCTGCGGTAAAAATCGAAGCCCCTTCAGTTACACTGTAGCTCTTTTTTATTCCCCACTGCGGTATTACAACTCCGGCACCTAGTTGCCCACTATCACCTTTGGATCCATCAGTGTAGACGGCCAGACTTTGTTTAGTTAGTTGATCTATGAACTTTCTACTTATCATTTTGGCTTCCTTATCTTCAATGTTTTGTTTGATCCTTTTAGTAAGTGAGTAGTCTATGATTGGTGTTTTTAGTTCTCAGGGTGGTATTTTGTTTCTATATTTATTACTATTTTTAATTGTGTTTGATAGTTCTTTGAGCTGCGTTAGATCTTCTATAGTTCTCCACCCTGTTGGATATCTATCTTTATTTAAGGGGACGTCCCATACACTTGGTTGGTTTTTGACAAATGCTTTGCTTTATGTGCTGGGTGGGTCGCTTCTTGTGCTACTTTACTCCAATAATTTAATCTTAGTTCTTTCCGTCTTAGACCAAGGGGTGGTATGCCAAGAGCTACTTCTAGCGCTTCTACTGGTGTTGATATAAATGCGCCTGTAATGGTTCTCATGGCTGCATTTTGAATTTTGTCTAGTTTTGCTTTGTTAGAAGCTGCAGCTGATCATAGACTATGCTGGCATAATCCAGTTTCCCCCTGATGAAAGACTTGTAGAACATAAGCATTATTTTATTGCTGGCCCCCCCCCCCATCCATTACCTTTTACAATCCTTAGTATATTTGGGGGTCCCCTACAGCTTTCTACTAAATTGTCTATATGTTTATTATAATTTAGTTGTTTATCTAAAGTTGTGCCCAGACATCTTGTTGTTAAGGATGTACATATTTTCTTACCTTTAATGGTTATATTGATTTTTTTTTTTTTTTTTTTTAAATTTCCTTTGCTGAATATCATACCTACTGTTTTGTTTACATTAATTTGGAAGCCCCAACTTTTCATCCACTCTGAAACTTTGTGTGTTTGATTTTGAAGTTTTTTGTAAACATGGTCCAAATTTTTTCCAGATCGCCAAATGGCACAGCCATCTGCAAATTGTGATACTGCATTCTTAATGTCGTTAAATTCATCTGCTAAATCATTTACAGCTAAAGTGAAAATTGAAGGTGAAATCACTGATCCCTGAGGAATCCCATTCTGTTGTTCATGTATATCTGACTTATCATTGTTTACCTGTACAGCAAAATAACTGTCCTATAAAAAGTTGTCTATATACCTATAGGTTTTACCAGTAATGCCAATCTTTTTCATTTCGTAATGAGCTCCATCTCGCCACCATTCATCATATGCTCTAGCTACATCTAGAAAGACTGCTACTGTTTTCTCTTTTCTCTTGAACCCTAGCTTTACATCGTGTTCTAATCTTACAAGCTGGTCTACTGTACTTCTGTCTGCTCTAAACCCTGAGTGGTTTGGGCTATATAACTGATTTTTTTCCAGGTAGAATTTAACTCTTTTGTTAACAACAGTTTCCAGTATTTTACCTAGTTGTGATTTTAAGGAGATAGGCCTATATGAACTTACATCATTTGCTTCCTTATTGAGTTTTAGGATGGGTACTATCATAGCTACTTTCCATGCTTTTGGTATCTTTCCTAAGCTCCAGATTTTGTTATAAAGGGAAGTTATTATGTTTATAGTTTTTTTTTGGTAATTTCTTAAGGATTTCATAACTAAGTATATCTTGTCCCGAGGCAGTATTAGATTTATCTTTTATTGCATTAGTTATTTCTTCCTCTGTTATATCAGCATCTAAATAGTTTGTTTCATCTATCTGGTCTGGTAGTTCTTTTGAAAACAGTATCCTAAGTCTTTCTCTTCTCTCATTTTCTTCCTGTCCAAGACTACTTTTTGCACTGACTTTATAGAAATACTCGGCAAGGGCATTAGCTTTTTCTTTATCTGTTTCTGCTCTCTTTGGTAGTTTGATTGTTGGCATTATTGTTTTATTATTGTTCCCATCGATTGCCTTAAGCTTTTTCCATACTTCTTTAATTTGAGTGCTAGGTTTAAGTGACTGACAAAACTCCTTCCAGTTAGTTTCTTTGGATTTAAATATTATTCTGTTAGATTCATTCCTAATAAGTTTATACTCATCATAGTTTTCTTCTGTTCTGTTATTTCTATATTTTTGTAAGGCCTTTTTTCTTCTCACATGAATTTCTGCACAGCTTTTATTCCACCAGGCAACTGGTTCTTTATTCCACTGAGTTTTTCTTTTCTTATTAATGTTATTTATTGGTTTAAGGTGTGTAGTAAAAATCTGTGAGATAATCGCTTATTTCCGTAAGATTTTAGTCATATGATGAATAAATACACCAGCCCTCAGGTGTCTGACTGGTTTCATCTTCATCGCCAGTAGGGCGATGCCTTTTGTGCATTAAGAATACTAAGAAAATGACCCGCCGTAAAAAATCTAACACGCTTTAGTTTCGGTTTCGAAAACGTAGAAAAAAATAAACCTTTTAACATCTCGCCGATCTGCTGCACGAAACGGGGGTGGGGGTGGGGAAAGCTTGTAATTAACAACTTGCCAACTGTGAGACCAGACTGGCATTTGAATTAACGTAATATGTTAACTTTAACACTAACATTTGTAATAATTAACGCAAAGCACTACCAAAGTTTTGAAAAAACCCCTCTTCGTTCTGCACGCGGTCTCTTTAATATATACACGCTGTGGGCAAAGCCAGCAGAGGCAAACACACAGACAAATTTTCCAGTTGCTCCTAGCGGTAGTATTCTGACGTCACTCAAACTAGTTGGTTTATTTGAATAGTGAGGGAAATGTTAGAGACAGGGAGGAAAGATGGCCGACTTGTGTAAAATTTATATTTGACGATTGACAGTGACAAAATTGAAAATCTAAACCATGCTGAAACTGACCATAAAAATCATATGGTAGTATAGCTTAGAGTCCTCTGAGCAAAAATACGTTTTAAAAAATATGGTAGTCCAAGTATTAGCCAAGTTATTGAGAAAATACTAAATGTCTACGGACGCTTGACCGGACAGACTGTTGTTCTTGCTCGTTATATATAACGTTAGTGGGGACGTTAGTTTAAAAAAAGAGGCATTGTAGTAATTCAAATTCTATTAGTTGGTATAAGAGTATAGGAGTACAAGGGGAGAGATAGGAAAAATGTAACTAAAACGAAACATCTTTTTCTATTGGTCATAACTAACGCGGACTGACCAATGGACTAAGAGGCACATAGTTTGTTTGGAAGTGTTTTTTTTTTTCAAACGAATTTTAAAAAGTTGTAGTAGTGCCTTCTTTCATTGGTCGGCTCTAATAGATATTGGCAAAAGGCATAGTGGTCTCGGAGCCATTTGACTAGAAAACTTTATTCAAACACTTACGTTGAGATCAGATGTGATAGCTTGTAAAATTAAATACTAATTCACTATCTGGACGGGGCAGAGCAAAACTGAGGCCATATTCTTTGACAGTCAACGTTATTTGTGACATATTTCTTTGAACTAGTGGTAAGAATGCTTTATGTATTTACATGCTTGATTAAAACTGAAAAAGTCAGATACTGCTGTGGAAAAGTGAAGGACATGCCGGAAGCAAACATTATTGAGTCCTCACATTGAACTGTATTTGACTGTTGCATACTATTATGATTTTGTATTAATATTTTGTATTGGAAATGTTAGGAAGCCTCTGTGTTCTATGAACACTTTTCAACATGCCTAGAGCATTTATAAGTTAGAAAAGAAAAGAAGAAAATCATATAAAAGGAGATGTGGTTACTCCACGTTATTGCATTGAAGCAAACTATGTAAAAGTACACCCAACGGGCTGATCACCCGTTTGCCAGTCACTTTGATTACGGAAACAACGACAAACGGATTGATTTGTCGTTGCCCTAAAGACGCCATTAGGCGTGATGGGAACAACGGCAAAGAAAATCCATTCGCTGTTGCCCTTAAGACGCCACTAGGCGTAATGGCCACTGACTGCTTTGCCGGTCGTTGGCTAAGGACGGAAGAAGAAGAAGATGTAAAAGTACAGTGGCATATCTGCCATAGGGACCTGTGGTGTGGTCACAGAAGGTTGTGAGTCATAAATTAGGGGCTGATGCACATAATGCACAAGAGGCTGACCCCATACCGTCATGTATAGATAGGGATAAGAAGTTGTGATCAGGTTGAAAAGGCCAGGGTGTCTTTTTATTGCAGAGTTTTTATTTCCTGTTACCATCCGGTGACAGGAAACCTGATGAGTGGGTGTAAAGTCTCCATTATAAAGTTTAAGCTGTCAGCTGATAGCCTGAAGGAGCTTACGTGTGGGTGCTGATCGACATTGTCTTTACATTGATATACTGACTTATATTCGACCTACGAAGAATCCCAGGTGACATGTTATCAGCTAGGACCTCTGACATTTCATCCTAAGAAAATATTTCCTATCAAAATAACATTGAATTATATGGGGCTTGATGTAAACAACAGCTCCTCATAACAAATGACAATCACTAACAACTATTAAAGTTTGATTCTGTGAATACACCTATAGGAACTCTATATTAACATATATTCATAGGACCAAGAGTCCATATTTTAGTTAAACATTATATGTAAATATATTTCCTTATTTTCAAAGACCTGTCAAAAAGAAGTTGGCGGGACAGGCAGAT
This sequence comes from Oreohelix idahoensis, assembly GCA_024509875.1. Classification (NCBI taxonomy): domain Eukaryota; kingdom Metazoa; phylum Mollusca; class Gastropoda; order Stylommatophora; family Oreohelicidae; genus Oreohelix; species Oreohelix idahoensis. The sequence goes on from JAMPIV010013136.1 coordinate 42,608, forward strand.
TAAATTGTAAAAAGAAAAAACATTCAAATTTTAAAAGAAAACTTTAACAACTGTCTTATTCATTTTATTATAGTGAGTTAAAGTGTATTGTGTTGATGTACCATCATCTTCATTTCACCCCTAGACACTAGAGACATCATACACCAGCCACTAGAATCAAAATACGGACTGTGTGAGATCTAGGGATGCAGCGTTAGGTTCCCTGATCAATATATCATCATCATTCCTTTTATAGTCAGGGACCTACATGTGCTTGACCTCACTCAGTTAACACAGACACAACTATCTTTCTTGTTAGGTATAACATCTTAACCTCCCCAGCTAAATTATATTTGCTACATAAATTGGTAGGCTTGTCCGGGATAGGAACTTTTAGTACTACATATATTAGGGTCCTGGTTTGGGTTTTAGCGATAACAACATTTATATTTACCCAGGGAATCCCCATTATTAATATTGCCCAAGATTTGGGAATTGATGAAGTGTCAAAGCCTGGATTAATTAAATTAAAAATTGTATTTGTTTAGAAATTGATTTAGAACATTTTAGTATTTATCAGATGGCGGATTTGGCCAAGTTTCGCTCTGCTGCTGTGCAGATTGCCAAAGAGATGAATATGGAAGGTCAAGTTTTGATTGACTATGTCACCTCAGAATGTGATAAGTTTATTGCTAGAGAAGAACATAGGTTAGCTGAAGAGAGGAGAATGCAGTTAGAAGACGCTAGAGAGAGAAATTAAACGTTTACAAATGGAGGCTGAGAAGGAGGCTAGGGCCTTACAGGCTGATAGAGAGGCAGAGATCAAGAGGCTCCAATTTGAGGAGAAAAAAATTAGAAAGGGAAGCAGACGAAAAACGACTGCAAAGGGAAGCAGAGGCAGAAGATAAAAAGTTGCAGAGGGAGCATGAGTTGCGACTAAGGGAGTTGGAGTTGCAAGGCTATGCTCCTGAAAATGGTCACAGCCCCTCTACTTCTGATACGACTGCTAGTAAGGGGGCCTCCAACTCAGCTATGGGGTTTTATTTAGATTATTTTGTTGAGAGAGATGATGACATTGAATCATATCTAAATAGGTATGAGGTATTAGCTACAACCTATGGGCTAGAAAAAGAGAGATGGAGCTTGAAGTTATCCCAAGGTCTTCGGGGAACAGCTTATGAAGTTTTTTTCAAAAATGAGCAGGGATGACCAAAACAATTATGACATGTTAAAGCAGGCTCTATTGTTAAGATACGAAAAGCATGGTGAATTTTACATGAAAAAGTTTAGAAGTGCCAAGCTACTGTCGGGTGAGACTTACCACCAGTTCTCTGCACGGTTGGAGACTTACTTGGAGAAATGGACTGCTCTGGGGAAAACCCAAGATCTTAAAGAAATGATTCTTATTGAGCAATTAAGAGAGTCCATGGCTCCAGACTTGAGAAAGTTTCTCATGGAACAGGGTGCAGAGAGGCTGGGTGAGTTACTTAATGTCGCTGAGAGGTATCAGGCAGCCCAGGCAGAAGTAGCTGGCACCAAAAAGAAGCATGTAGATAATTATAGGGCCCACAAAACCCAAATAGGTTTGATAATAAAGATCAGGGTAATAAGTTTAAGCCAAATTTTGATAGGCCACGCAATGATAATAAACATAAAAACTCACAGTTCAATGACAGGAAATATGAGGAAAGAAAACCCCTTTATCAAAATAGATACTATTGCAAATGATGTAAGAAAGAGGGTCATGACACCAAATTTTGTACAAGGAAACCTTCTGGATGTGCTGCGATGAAGTTGGGGAACAAGGAAGAAAAGGTAAAACCTACTGGACAGCAGGAACCTTATCATCCCCCAGTATGTGAGGACGTGGTATGTAATGGAGTCACAATTAGGTGCCTATACGATACCGGTTTGGATTTCGATTCCGTTGTGAGTGCACACTTGGTGAACCCGGATCAGTATACCACAGAAACAGTGGAGATTCAAGGGGCGACCAAGGACCTACCACTCATGAAACTTCCCATTGCAAGGATAACAGTGAAAACTCGCTATGTGGAAGGGATAATCAGAGCAGCAGTGATAGACGTATCCATTTACCCTCTGATATTGGGATGTCGTTATGTCTTCTTGGGGAATCCCAAGAGACCTGTGGTTCTGGCAGCAGTCCAGACCCGTTCACAATCCAGAAAGGAAGAAGATGAGCCGATGAATACTCATCCAGAGGAGATGAGGAAGGCACAGCCTTAAAGATAGTACACTCAAGCCTTGCTTTAAGAAATTACCTAAATGCCACACACCTCCAGGTAAAGGGGATTATTATATGAAGAACAAATTGTTGTACAGGAAGACCGGAAATGGAACAAATGGTCACAGCCAACTGGTACTTCCAACTTCATATCGGGAGAGAGTGTTGGAATTAGGACATGCAGTTCCCTTTAGTGGTCACATGGGGATCAGCGCAACCGGACAGCGTATAGCTTGTCATTATTTCTGGCCAGGGATAACGGAAGACATAAAGAGATATGTAAAATCCTGTCCAGAATGTCAGAGAGTAGCTCCGAAGCATTGGACTGCTCCAGCAACTCTAGGGGAAATGCCCATAGTGGGAACACCTTTTGAGAGAGTTGCAGTGGATATTGTGGGACCTCTCACTCGGACCAAGAGGAGGAACAGTTACATCCTTACTCTGGGGGACACTTGTTCTATGTGGGGAGAGGCGGTAGCCCTGTCGTCAATCGATTCGAAACATGTGGCAGAGGCATTACTTACTATATTCACAAGCTTAGGATTCCCGCATCAAATCTTTACTGATAACGGCTCTCAGTTCAAGGGGAAACTAACAGAATAAGTCTTTAGGTTATTTCAAGCCAAGCACTTTCATTGTAGTCCGTATCACACCCAAGGGAACGGCCAGGTAGAGAGGTTCAATGGGACTCTCATTTCTATCCTGAGAAAGCTGGCACATGAGAAACCTGATACGTGGGACCAATATTTGCCCGCTGCATTGTTTGCTTATCGGGAAGTTCCACATAATTCAACCGGGATGGCTCCCGCAACCCTGTTATTTGGGAGGCCAATAAAAGGTCCACTAGAAGCATTATTAAGGACGTGGACAGATGAGAAGGCAGAAGAGACTGTTACTCATCATACCAATATGTGAACGAACTGACCACTCGTTTAAAAACTAGTTGGAAACTGGCAAATGAAAATTTGAGACAAGCCAGGAAAAAGCATGCTGCTTATTATAACAAAAAAGCGAAGGATAGGGAGCTTGCTGTAGGGGAGAAGGTGCTTCTTCTTTTACCAGGCAGCAACAATAAACTTCAGATCGGATGGCAAGGTTCATATACGGTTTTGGAAAAGGTATCCAGAACAAATTACAAGATAGACAAGAAGGGAAAGGAAAACGTCTATCATGTGAACCTTTTGAAGAAATATCTGGACAGACAAATCCAGGAAGGAACACACTTAATGGCCTTGTCAATTGCCACCGAAATGAAAAATGAACCTCTCACCTCAGTTGAATATCCACTGAAGCCCAGTGAAACGTTTGAACAGGTGAAGATCAGTAATCACCTGACAAAAGGACAAAGGGAGAGGATTCAAAAGGTCCTGGAGGAACATACAGACGTGTTAACGGATAAGCCGGGGCACACAAATATGTTGGAATATGATATGAAACTACTAGACCCAACACCCATCTGTATGAGGCCTTATTCTATTCCGTTCGCTAAGGAAAAAGCTTTGAAAGAGGAGATAGATTATTTGTTACAAGAAGGGATTATTTCTCACAGTGAGTCTCCTTATAGTTCCTGTGTGGTTTTGTTGCGGAAACCATCGGGAGAACATAGACTGTGCATCGATTACAGGAAACTGAATGCTGTCACAGAAGATCAGGTAGATCCATTACCTGATACTACGCAACTTTTTGCCAGGCTGAACAAGGCAAAATATTTTTCAAAGGTGGATCTGAGCAAAAGCTATTATCAAATTCCAGTAAAGCCTGAGGTTCGACCTTACTTAGCATTTAGCACCTCGGAAGGTCATTATGAGTTCAACATGCTACCATTTGGGTTGAAAAATGCCCCGAGTGTGTTTTCTAGGATGATGCGAAAATTGTTGGATCCCCTGAAAAATCCATGTATCTCGAATTTCATGGATGATATCCTCATTGCTACTGAAACTTTTGAGGAACATGTTAACTCTTTGAATATGCTGTTTGATAGACTCAGAGAGGCTAACTTGACCGCTAGACCAACAAAATGTTGTATTGGGTGTAAAGAGTTGGAATTCTTGGGACATACCGTACATCAGGGTAGCATGACCCCTGACCCCAAGAATCTGGAGAAACTGAAAAGAGCACCTAGGCCACAAACAAAGAAAGATGTGCGATCTTTTGTGGCGTTGTGTGGTTTCTACCAAAAGTACATTAAACTTTTTAACTCTATATGTGCTCCTCTGACGGATTTAACTCGAAAGGGACAACCTGATACAATAAACTGGTCCGCACAGTGTGAATTGGCTTACCAGGAGTTAAAAGAAAAACTCACAAGCAGGCCAGTATTGCAATTGCCTGACTTGAATCAAGAATTTATCGTGAGAAGTGACGCAAGCAATGTGGGCCTAGGCGCTACATTGTTGCAAAGGTCCTCCTCACAAGATGGGGAATTGAACCCAGTCGCTTATGCAAGCCGCCAGTTGAACAAGGCGGAAAAAAATTATTCAACAAGTGAGAAAGAATGTTTGGCGTTAATATGGGCTATAACAAAATTTCAGATTTATCTATATGGCAGGACATTTGTCATCCAAACAGATCATTCATCTCTCGTATTCCTGTCACAAGCCAAGCATGAAAATTCCAGATTATTATGATGGTCATTATTATTACAGCCATACTCATTTCTGATTGAACATATTCCCGGCCCTCAGAACGTCGGTGCGGATTTTTTGAGTAGACATCCTTGTGATGAAAATCAGAAGAAAACGTAGGACTTTATTTGCGCTAAGTTGTCTCACAGATTGTAACCTGCAATGGATGCATGTTTTAGGACGGGAGGTGTGTAGTAAAATCTGTGAGATAATCGCTTATTTCCGTAAGATTTTAGTCATATGATGAATAAATACACCAGCCCTCAGGTGTCTGACTGGTTTCATCTTCATCGCCAGTTGGGCGATGCCTTTTGTGCAGTGGGAATACTAAGAAAATGACCCGCCGTAAAAAATCTAACACGCTTTAGTTTCGGTTTCGAAAACGTAGAAAAAAATAAACCTTTTAACATCTCGCCGATATGCTGCACGAAACGGGGGGCGGGGGGGGGGGGGGGCCGGAGGGGGGGGGGGGGCGGGGGCGGGGGGTGGGGGGGAAGCTTGTAATTAACAACTTGCCAACTTTGAGACCAGACTGGCATTTGAATTAACGTAATATGTTAACTTTAACACTAACATTTGTAATAATTAACGCAAAGCACTACCAAAGTTTTGAAAAAACCCCTCTTCGTTCTGCACGCGGTCTCTTTAATATATACACGCTGTGGGCAAAGCCAGCAGAGGCAAACACACAGACAAATTTTCCAGTTGCTCCTAGCAGTAGTATTCTGACGTCACTCAAACTAGTTGGTTTATTTGAATAGTGAGGGAAATGTTAGAGACAGGGAGGAAAGATGGCCGACTTGTGTAAAATTTATATTTGACGATTGACAGTGACAAAATTGAAAATCTAAACCATGCTGAAAATGACCATAAAAATCATATGGTAGTATAGCTTAGAGTCCTCTGAGCAAAAATACGTTTTAAAAAATATGGTAGTCCAAGTATTAGCCAAGTTATTGAGAAAATACTAAATGTCTACGGACGCTTGACCGGACAGACTGTTGTTCTTGCTCGTTATATATAACGTTAGTGGGGACGTTAGTTTAAAAAAAGAGGCATTGTAGTAATTCAAATTCTATTAGTTGGTATAAGAGTATAGGAGTACAAGGGGAGAGATAGGAAAAATGTAACTAAAACGAAACATCTTTTTCTATTGGTCATAACTAACGCGGACTGACCAATGGACTAAGAGGCACATAGTTTGTTTGGAAGTGTTTTTTTTTTCAAACGAATTTTAAAAAGTTGTAGTAGTGCCTTCTTTCATTGGTCGGCTCTAATAGATATTGGCAAAAGGCATAGTGGTCTCGGAGCCATTTGACTAGAAAACTTTATTCAAACACTTACGTTGAGATCAGATGTGATAGCTTGTAAAATTAAATACTAATTCACTATCTGGACGGGGCAGAGCAAAACTGAGGCCATATTCTTTGACAGTCAACGTTATTTGTGACATATTTCTTTGAACTAGTGGTAAGAATGCTTTATGTATTTACATGCTTGATTAAAACTGAAAAAGTCAGATACTGCTGTGGAAAAGTGAAGGACATGCCGGAAGCAAACATTATTGAGTCCTCACATTGAACTGTATTTGACTGTTGCATACTATTATGATTTTGTATTAATATTTTGTATTGGAAATGTTAGGAAGCCTCTGTGTTCTATGAACACTTTTCAACATGCCTAGAGCATTTATAAGTTAGAAAAGAAAAGAAGAAAATCATATAAAAGGAGATGTGGTTACTCCACGTTATTGCATTGAAGCAAACTATGTAAAAGTACAGTGGCGTATCTGCCATAGGGACCTGTGGTGTGGTCACAGAAGGGTGTGAGTCATAAATTAGGGGCTGATGCACATGAATGCACAAGAGGCTGACCCCATACCGTCATGTATAGATAGGGATAAGAAGTTGTGATCAGGTTGAAAAGGCCAGGGTGTCTTTTTATTGCAGAGTTTTTATTTCCTGTTACCATCCGGTGACAGGAAACCTGATGAGTGGGTGTAAAGTCTCCATTATAAAGTTTAAGCTGTCAGCTGATAGCCTGAAGGAGCTTACGTGTGGGTGCTGATCAACATTGTCTCTACATTGATATACTGACTTACATTCGACCTACGAAGAATCGGGACTCTGACATTTCATCCTAAGAAAATATTTCCTATCAAAATAACACTGAATTATATGGGGCTTGATGTAAACAACAGCTCCTCATAACAAATGACAATCACTAACAACTATTAAAGTTTGATTCTGTGAATACACCTATAGGAACTCTATATTAACATATATTCATAGGACAAAAAGAAGTGGCGGGACCAATAAAGTGTATTGTGTTGATGTACCATCATCTTCATTTCACCCTGTGGTGAGTTTATGAGGTATAAATATGGGGATAGGGGACCTAGTGTACTGAATGAGATCAGCTGTGAAGGTTTCTGAAGATAATAAGTTTGGTGTGTATACAGAAGACCTTACTTGCTACCACATTTCGATCTCAATCAGACTTATTCTTGATCAATGTGAATAATAGCTTCGTTAAGTGTCTAGTGTATTGTAAAAGTGTTGTGGAATAATCTCAATACAAAACATATACAAACAAATATTAAATCCTAAGATAAACTCAACTAACTCCAGCTGTTAAATTTTATAATGAAAAATTTTCTGTTAAACTTTATTGGTCCTGAGCCTAAATATTGTTTTGGTCAGGACTTTAGTCAATGATAATCAATTTGATTGCATACTATAATTACAAATATATATTAAAATATTTACATGCAATAGACAGTATGTCTATAGTACATGGGTACAATTTTCAAATGGATATTCTTTAATATATCTAATTACTGATATTATGAAGCAGCTTGGGGTTTATCATCATCCCAATGTTCTTTAGTTTTAATAATATGGTCTCTGTTATTCTTTTTGGAGGAATGTTTTTATTTAATACAGATCTTTCAGGAATAGTAATTAGTTGTTCCAGGCCAGATATATCACTTATCTGAGCCCTGGAATCGCAGCAATTGCAGTCAGTTTGGCCAAACGCTTCAAAATCCTCTGGTCTTAAGCCTCTTTTATAACAGCAGGTGTCAGAGACTCCTTGATCTAGTGCTGAATTGCTCTATCATTCAGTATCAGCATCATACAAGTACCAGCAGGAACCCCTGTCAAAGCAAGTTATGGTTCTGTCTTAATATCAAACTAATTCCTCCAAATTTACCTGTAAACATACATTTCACCAAAGAACATGGTCAGCTCTTCTGACAACCTAGCTTCTCCACTTTCATGTGATGGAACAAATGGTACCAGTTTTCTTTTATTTTTCCCTAATGGAGGCTACGCCTCTGCCATTCCTGCAATACTTCACCATGCAATAAGATAGGTGTAATGTTTCTGCATGATCATCATATATATTCCTGTAGTTCTAACTTTCTTAAATGGTCCATAGTATAATGCATCAACAACTAGGCCATGCCTAAGTCTGCTATGGAACCATTTAATTACAACCTTTTGTCATGGCCTTTTCTTATACACAACCCTTTTTCAAATAAAAAAAGTCAATAAAATCAATCTTACCACATGTAAAGGAAATCTACACAGGTTACGATGAATAAGGCAATTGAATATGGCACACTTTTAGATTTGCCCACTGTCCCAGACTGATTTCTGTAGTTATATCTTATAAAACACAGCACAAGTCTGTCACCGCTACCTGCTCTTATGAATATTTTTTTTTTAAATGGCAACGAGCAGCGTACTCTTTCGTTAAGGTCACATGCCTTGGCCAATCGTACTAAGCCTATCTTTATTTTTGAATTAACTTTAAAAAAAAATCTCACACTACTATGTGTTACTATCAACAACTAGATTCGTATATCTAAGTTAGCCAATCATACCTCGGCTTCCTTCAAAATCAAGCCAATCCCCTACTTCGTATTATTTTAGCCTTCTTTCACCTACGTGTTTTAAAAAAAAATCATGCCATTCCATCCAAGCAGATATGACTCGACATGACAGTATCTCTGTTCTCTATATGTTTTATTACCAATATTTAATTATCTAATGGACTATTTAAACAACCAATTACATATTCTTTGTCCACAAGTCTTCAGAAACCCGAATATACAATTATCATGAGACTAAATGGCTTATTTAAAAATACCGTCTTTTTTCGATCTTAGTTGTTTATTTTTAACTATCATCTGTCCGCATCTTTTTAACTGTACTATCAGTATAAAGTCAGGAATCAGATGTAAAACAGGGGAATGTCATGTTTCCTAATAAGAATTAAACCTGTTTTCGAAACCTAATGTCGTGTCGTTAGTTTTTTCATCACTGTTTATTTGAAAGTCAGGCCATGCAAACGGCGTGCGAGATGGCTTACACAGCGACACACAGCGAGCGGCATAACTGCATGTGTCCCTCAGTGCATCTCTCTCTCTCTTAGTTCGTCCGTCTGTCTTTCTAAGTTAACCTTGTGCGTGTAATTACACTAATGTTTGTTTTAGTATCTAGGTCATTGAGAAAATACAGTACATATTTTATAGGGGGTGTGACGATACAATTATTTGAAGAATGCAGCAGGGAAAGCAGAGATTTTGCGTTCATCCCTTCCGGCGTTATTAATCTCAGGCTTTTGCGCTATTGGGAAAGCACTGGTTTTGCTCCATTCTTCTTTCTTTCTTATATTTGCTTTCTGCTTTACATTTATGTTCTAATTTATATATGGGTATTAGAATTTTTCACCACAATTCTCCCCACTTAAAACAGACATCATATGTCAGTTCCTAATTATATATACACATAGATAAACCACTATCTATGCCTGGGGATTACTCTGATTTTGATCGCACGGATGGCGGCTTAGAAAATCAGCACCTAGGTTAGTTTTTCCAGAAATATATACTATACTGAACTGGAATGGCTGTAAAAGCAAAGACCAGCTCAGTAATCTGGAATTTTCATGCCTAGCTTGCGCTAGAAAAGCCAGGGGTTTGTGATCCGTTTGTAACTTGAATGCCTTTCCATACAGATAAATATTGAATTTCTTGATCGCCCATATCACTGCGAGACATTCTTTTTCAATAGTTGAATAATTTTTTTCAGCTGTATTCAACTTACGACTAGCATATGGGAGCCGCGCTAGCGTAGTGGTTACAACACCGCTCTGGCGACCGGGTGATACAGGATCAAACCCGGGCGACGGCATTTGAGGATTTTTCGTCGACCGGGATTTGGACTGGATTAACTCGAGACCTGGCGAGGACATTTGAAGTAGTGTCGTCGACCAGGGACTGGCGGCTCCTGAGCCGACCCAGCTGCAATGGGTACCTCCGAAATCGGCGAGTATTTGCCTGAATGGCGAGGGACACCTATCTCTGTACAAGAAATAAAGGGATACTCACGTAAAATCAATGTCAGGTTAGACATAAATTAATAACCTGAGATTTCGCCTCGAGTATTAGCGGGCGAACGCAAAAAAAAAAAAAAAAAAAACGACTAGCATATGCCACTGGGGTTAATTCCCCATCCAGTGAATCTGACTTTTGTAACAGGGTTGCACCCAACCCTACATTACTCGCGTCCGTTCTCACAATGAATTCTTGACTTAAGTCAGGTAATTTCAAAATAGGTCTGCTTGTGAGCTTTTCCTTCAATTCTTGGTATGCTAATTCACACTGTGCTGTCCAGGTAATTCTATCTGGATTTCCTTTGCGTGTCAAATCAGTCAACGGTGCACATATGGAGTTAAAGTTTTTGATATATTTCTGGTAGAAACCACATAATGAGACAAAAGATCTCACGTCTTTCTTTGTTTGTGGCCTCGGTGCTTTTCTCAGTTTCTCCAAGTTCTTGGGGTCAGGGGTCATGTTACCCTGATGGACTGTGTGTCCCAAGAATTCTAATTCTTTACATCCAACGCAACATTTGGTTGGTCGGGCTGTCAAATTCGCTTCTCTAAGTCGATCGAACAACATGTTCAGAGAGTTAATGTGTTCCTCAAATGTTTCTGTCGCTATGAGGATATCATCCATGAAGTTTGTGATGCATGGATTATTCAGGGGATCCAACAATTTTCTCATCATTCTAGAGAAGACACTGGGCGCATTTTTCAATCCAAATGGCAATCTGTTAAATTCATAGTGTCCCTCTGAGGTACTAAAAGCTAGATAAGGTCTGACCTCAGGCTTTACTGGAATCTGATAGTAGCCTTTGCTCAGATCCACCTTTGAGAAATATTTTGCTTTATTCAGCCTGGCAAACAGCTGATTTGTATCCGGCAATGGATCCACCTGACCTTCTGTGATAGCATTCCGTCTCCTGTAATCTATACAGAGTCTATGTTCTCCAGAGGGTTTTCTCAAGAGAACCACACTGGAACTATACGAAGATTCACTGTGTGAAATAATTCCTTCCTTCAACAAATAGTCTATCTCTTCCTTCAAAGCTTTCTCCTTAGCGAAAGGAAACGAATAGGCTTTCATACAGATTGGTGTTGGGTCTATAAGTTTCATATCATACTCTAATAGGTTTGTATGCCCCGGACGATCCGTTAGCACCTCTGTATGATCATCTAGAACCTGTTGCACTCTCTCCTTCTGATTTTTCGTTAAATGTGTACTGATTTTCACCTGTGCAGCGGTCTCACAGGGGTGTAATGGATATTCAAATGATGAAAGTGGTTCTTTTTTCATCTCCATTGCAATAGACAAGGTCAGAAAATGTGTCTCTTCCTGATTTTCTCTTTCCAAATATTTCTTCAGGAGATTCACATGATAGATTTTTTCTTTCCCCTTTTTGTCAATTTTATAGTTTGTTCTAGACACCTTCTCTAGAACCGTATATGGACCTTGCCATCCAATTTGTAATTTATTCTGGCTGCCGGGTAGTAGAAGAAGCACCTTCTCTCCCACAGCTAGTTCTCTGTCCTTTGCCTTCCTATTAAAATATGCTGCATGTTTCTTCCTGGCTTGTCTCAAATTATCATTTGCCAGTTTCCATCCAGCTTTCAGACGAGTGGTCAGTTCGTTCACATATTGATACGATGAGGTAACAGTCTCTTCCGCCTTCTCATCTGTCCAGGTCCTTAATAAGGCTACATCTGGACTTTTAATTTTTTATCCTTATTTTTCATGGCACCCATCGGATCCCTTCCATTGGAAGCCTTATAATGAGGACTTTTCTTCCTAGAATCATCACTCTCAAATCGACCACTACCAATTTTTTTCTTGGGTTTGTCTCCCCACTTTAGATTGCTTATGAGAGATCTTCGCTCTCTTTTATTTTCCTCCAGTTGATATAAGGTTGACCGAGGGATTGTCAGCTTATTCTGGGGTAAATTTCCTCTTTGTACTCGTCGCATAGTGGGTCGGGCCTTGGAAGGTGTGTAGCATACCTTGGTGACCAGTGGATTTTTATAAAATCTGTCCCTTGGAAATACTCTCCCTTTGGAGGTGTGTGGCATTTGGGCAATTTTTTAAAACATGGCTTGAGTGTCCTATCCTCAGCCTGCGCCTTCCTCATCTCCTCTGGATGAGCATTTATAGGTTCACCTTCTTCCTCCTTTTTCTGTGACCTGGTCTGCACTGTCGCCATGATCACAGGTCTCTCGGGATTCCCCAAGAAGACGTACCTACACCCCAATATCAGAGGGTAGATTGGTTCATCTATCACTGCTGCTCTGATTTCTCCTTCCACATAGCGAGTTTTCACCGTTATCCTTGCGATGGGAAGTGTCATGAGTGGTATGTCCTTAGTCGCCCCTTGTATTCCACTGTTTCTGTGGTATACTGACTTGGGTCCACTAGGCTAGACTTCACAACTGAATCATAATCCAAACCTGTATCATAAAGGCACCTTATGGTGACCCCATTACAAATAACATCCTCACAAACTGGGGGGTGATAAGGTTCCTGCTGTCCATTAGGATTAACCTTTAATCTTTGAGTCCCCGACTTCATTGCAGCAATGTTTGAAGGTTTCCGTCTACAAAATTCGGTGTTATGGTTGTCTTTCTTACACCATTTGCACCATCTTTTTCCTTGGTTAAACGGTTTTCTTTCATTATATTTTTGGTCATTGAACTGTGAGTTTCTGTCACGATAGTCATTTCTTGGCCGTTCAAAGTTTGTCCTGCCTTTATTACCCTGTTCTCTGTTATCAAATTTATTAAATTGCTGTGGAGCTTCAAAATTTTCTATGTGCTTCTTTTTAGTGCCACTTACCTCTGCCTGGGCTGCCTGATACCTCTCAGCGACATTTAAAACCTCCCCCAACCTCTCTGCACCTTGTTCCATGAGAAATTTCTCAAGTCTGGAGCCATGGACTCTCTTAATTGCTCTATCATGATCATCTCTTTAAGATCTTGGGTCTTCCCCAGAGCAGTCCATTTCTCCAAATAGGTTTCCAGTCTGGCAGAGAATTGGTGGTATGTCTCCCCTGACAACAGTTTGGCATTTCTAAATTTCTTACGATAAAATTGACCATTTTTTTCGTATCTCAATAACAAAGCCTGCTTTAGCATGTCATAATTGTCTTGGTCTTCTCTATTCATTTTAGCAAAGACTTCATAAGAAGTACCTCTCCGTCCCTGTGATAACTTTAGACTCCACCTCTCTCTCTCTAACCCATATGTAGTAGCTAATAATTCAAATCTACTGAGGTACCCCTCGATGTCATCGTCTTTCTCAACAAAATGGTCTAAATGAAACCCCATAGCTGATGTTGAGGCTCCCTGACTAGGCGTAGCATCTGAGGCAAAAGGGCTGGCACCATGTTCAGGAGCATGGCCTTGTAATTCCAGCTCCCTTAGTCGTAATTCGTGCTCCCTTTGCAACCTTCTATCTTCTGCTTCCCTTTCGACCTTTTTTTCTTCTGCCTACCTTTGCAGTCGTTTTTCTTCTTTGTCAGCCTCAATCTGCAACCCCTTAAGTTCTTTATCAGCCTCAATTTGTAACCTCTTCTCTTCAGCTAACCTCCTATCTTCCCTTTCAATATACTTGTCACATTCAGAAGTTACATACTGAATTAAAACCTTTTCTTCTTCTTCTTCGTTCGCCCTGAAAAGGACGGTGGTTGCGTTGTGACTGTTTACAACGTAGCTGCGATATCTGCACCTTTCGGTCGACACATCCGACTTCTGCACGGCATTTTTAAGGACCGGGTTTGCCTTCCCATTCGAATTAAAACCTGACCCTCCATATTCATCTCCTTCGCCGTTAGCACAGCAGCCGATCTAAATTTTGCTAGGTCAGCCATCATACAAAATAACAATGACCAAGGTAAATCTAACTAATTAATGACTAAGGTAATTCTAATTATCAAATGACAGATAATTCTAATTATATAAATAGACCAAGGTAATTCTAATTACATAAAATGGTCAAGGTAATTCTAATTAATCAATCAACTAATTACCACTGGCTGTGAAGATTCACCAACTTTTTATTTTCCCCTTTTTATTTTAAGGGACACTTTTTAAATTTATACAATCTGTCCCCACTGGTTTAATTCTCCCACCAGGAGATTCCAATTATCTTTAATAAACTAAATATCCCTGGACAAGACCCCAATATTTGTAGTGCCACAACAGAAACTCACAATTCAGAATTCAAAATTTGTGCTATGTGTCAGTACTCTATTTACTGCACCACTCTTACACACAGCACAACACATCAACATTACACAGAATGGGTCAGATCTCTCTGACCACACAGCACATCTTACCCAGTTGTTTTCATATAGTATCAGTTCCCCAAGACTGCATTGCATCTGAGATATGTTCAATAGTTTCCTTTTATTCAATAAGATAGGTGATATGTTCCCACTGATATCAACAATAGATCCGCCTTCCATAGTCTTAGTTAGGCGTCCATATATTTTGTTTGTCTCTAGACCCTGAACTTGGGCTGGGGACCTAGAGCGAGCACTTACTTGTCGTAATCATTTTATATGATATGGCAGTATCAATCACTCGAAATATTAAAATATACAAAATAAATGCTTTCATTCTTACCAGAATTCAGAATTGAGAACACAGTTAATTGCTAGCAAAACTCAGCTGAGCTGCTGGCTATATGATGGCGTCCCACTAAATGTATGTAATATCTTCTGGGAAAAACACCACAGGCAATAACCGACTGTGTCCCTGGACAGAATTGTATCAAATGGCAAAATTGCGCTTCTCTGTCCTGCTAATATGATTACATTTATCCAATCACAGACTTCCCCCCTAACTTTTTCAAATCTACAACCGAAAGTCAAATTTCAGTCAGATCTCAGTCAAGTATGTATTATTGTCTGTTGGTCCGTCTGTCTCTACTTGTTTTTTTCATAAAAACACACTTGGTTCTAGGACCAACTACATGCAATACCCTGCACAACTCTGCCTCCTAAGTTATTTTTAGCCACAATTCTCCACCTTCCCCCTCTCTTTCATTACAGCTTGATTTTTGCATTTGCGTGTCTCAAGGACGAAAATTTGAAACTTTAGTGAAAGTATGGACAGTACAGTCGCTAGTCTGATATGAACAATACAGTCTTTTGTCAATATCTTCCTTGTTATCTATCCGTCTGTATAATTTAAAGTATATTAGTTCTCTGCTTAAGATGGGCTATCAAACTAGCTAGGTTTTATATTCATAACTCTATTATTAAGAAAAAACATATTTTTTCTCAAGTTTAGTTTTTTTAAAAATTTGTTCGCGAACCTTCTCTACGGCGTTTGCCGCTGAATTCAAATAAACGACCAAGTATCGTAAAACGTCCAAGAAATGACTGTTTCGAATAAGAGCCACGGACTTTTTTTTGTCCATTTCCTTACATTGTGTCAACTAGTGACGTGAATTTTTTTTCTTTTACTACCAATTGCGTCTTTTAGCCTTTCTAGATTCAAACACGTGTTCAGTCATATTTTTCCTTTTTTGATCTCCGTTTCCCTCCCGTCTACAAAGGGTAAACCGTTTCGTCTGCACGTCTAACTAGTTAGTTTGACTGGCGGTAGGAAATGCGGGCATGGGCGAGCATGTCTCCTAGTATCTTACGCATTATTTTTTTCCCTACATTTTATCTTTATAATTGGAGCTATTTTAACGTTGTATCACGGTAAATTCATCACACATCTCCCCACTTGAAAACATGCACTACGGCAAGTTCCAAAACCAGTGATACACATAGATAAAATTACTCCTCACGCCTGCCACTACTCTAATTTTGATCACAGGGGTGCCGACTGAGGAAATCTGCACCGACATTCAATGACCCTGGGATGTATTCGATAATAAACTGATAAGGTTGTAATAATAAAGACCATCTCAACAATCTTGCGTTTTCATGCTTAGCCTGAGATAAGAACACCAGGGGCTGATGATCCGTCTGGACCACACAAGTCCTACCATACAGATAGATTTGGAACTTTTTTATTGCCCAGATTAACGCTAAACATTCTTTTTCGCTTGTGAAATATCCTTGCTCCGCTTTATTCAATTTGCGGCTTGCATAAGCGACTGGGTTTAGTTCCCCATCGGGTGAAGATGACCGTTGCAACAGAGCCGCCCCGAGGCCTACATTACTTGCATCTGTTCTCACCACGAAGTCCTGTGTCAAATCAGGCAATTTGAGAATAGGCTTGCTAGTGAGTTTTTCCTTTAACTCTTGAAAAGCCAATTCACATTGCGCAGTCCAAACAATTTTATCTGGATGTCCCTTGCGAGTCAGATCAGTCAGAGGAGCACAAATAGAGTTAAAATTTTTGATATATTTTTGGTAAAATCCACATAACGACATGAATGATCGCACGTCCTTTTTTGTTTGTGGTCTAGGTGCTCTCTGCAGTTTTTCCAAGTTCTTGGGGTCAGGGGTCATGTTACCCTGATATACAGTGTGTCCCAAGAATTCCAACTCTTTGCATCCAATACAACATTTTGTTGGTCTAGCAGTTAAATTTGCCTCCCTAAGCCTATCAAATAACATTTTTAGGGAGTTAATGTGTTCTTCAAATGTCTCTGTGGCGACGAGAATATCATCCATGAAATTCGTGATACATGGGTTATTCAGGGGATCCAACAATTTGCGCATCATCCTTGAAAATACACTCGGAGCATTTTTCAATCCGAATGGTAGCATGTTGAATTCATAATGTCCTTCCGAGGTGCTAAAAGCTAAATAAGGTCTCACTTCAGGCTTCACTGGAATCTGGTAATAGCCTTTACTAAGATCCACCTTTGAAAAGTATTTTGCCTTGTTTAATCTGACATTTTTGTATGTACCTGCAAGGATACTTGGAGAGGAGATGGGCACCGCCAAGCAAACCTCTTGCCCACTGAAATGCTATGATGGAAAGTCAACTCAGTAATAATTTGCCGGATCGGCCGATGCCCGGATTAACAACGACCGCGCTCTCATTGCCCCTCCACTTTTGTCAACAGTGAAACGTCGAAAGCTTGCCTGGTTTGGGCATGTAACTCGTCATGACTCCCTTTCGAAAACGATCCTTCAGGGAACAGTCGAAGGTAAACGGAGAAGAGGAAGGCAGAGAAAATCCTGGGCTGATAACATCAAAGAATGGGCAGGACACGGTTTTTCCACACTTGTACGCATTGCTGAGGATAGAGAGCAGTGGAGGACCCTGTCTGCTGATGCTTCCACCATGGCACCCCTACAACCCATGACGGGTTACGGGATGAGATGATGATGATGAATCTGGCAAATAACCGTTTTGTGTCTGGTAATGGATCCACTTGTCCTTCTGTGACAGCATTCAGTTTCCTGTAATCTATGCACAGTCTACGTTCCCCAGACGGTTTCCTCAACAAAACTACACTGGAGCTAAAAGATGATTCACTGTGTGAAATAATCCCCTCCTTCAACAAATAATCTATTTCTTCTTTTAATGCCTTCTCCTTCGCGAATGGAATAGAATAGGCTCTCATACAGATGGGGTTTGAGTCTACCAGTTTCATGTCATACTGTAGCAAATTTGTATGTCCTGGTTTATCTGTTAATATATCTGTATGTTCCTCCAGAACCTGTTGAACTCTCTCCCTCTGATTTTTAGTCAGGTGCTTACTGACTTTTACCTGTGCGGCTGTCTCACAAGGATGTAATGGGTATTCATGTGAGGTGAGTGGTTCCTTTTGCATTTGAGTTGCGATAGCCAAGGTCAGTAAGGGGGGTGCTTTCCTGGAGTGGTCTGTCCAGATACTTCTTTAAAAGGTTTACATGATAAACTTTCTCCTTCCCCTTTTTGTCAATTTTATAGTTTGTTCTAGACACCTTCTCTAGAACCGTATATGGACCTTGCCATCCAATTTGTAATTTATTCTGGCTGCCGGGTAGTAGAAGAAGCACCTTCTCTCCCACAGCTAGTTCTCTGTTCTTTGCCTTCCTATTAAAATATGCTGCATGTTTCTTCCTGGCTTGTCTCAAATTATCATTTGCCAGTTTCCATCCAGCTTTCAGACGAGTGGTCAGTTCGTTCACATATTGATACGATGAGGTAACAGTCTCTTCCGCCTTCTCATCTGTCCAGGTCCTTAATAAGGCTACATCTGGACTTTTAATTTTTTATCCTTATTTTTCATGGCACCCATCGGATCCCTTCCATTGGAAGCCTTATAATGAGGACTTTTCTTCCTAGAATCATCACTCTCAAATCGACCACTACCAATTTTTTTCTTGGGTTTGTCTCCCCACTTTAGATTGCTTATGAGAGATCTTCGCTCTCTTTTATTTTCCTCCAGTTGATATAAGGTTGACCGAGGGATTGTCAGCTTATTCTGGGGTAAATTTCCTCTTTGTACTCGTCGCATAGTGGCCATGTTAATCCATTCAAGTGAAGACTGGGTGTGAAAAGGGGGCTCCCATTGCACTTTGTCTACCTGATTATAATAATTTTTCCTTCCAGGCCTAAGTTTGCCCCGTGGCGTTTCTAGGTCCTGCACATATTTTCCCTTTGTGGGTGTTCCCTCATGAAATACGCCACATGCTTCTACAAAGTTTTCAATATCGACATTTACGTCGGGCCAATAATATTTTCGAGCAACTTTTTGGCAGATGGTACCTACTTTCTCATGGTCACCATCTTTTCCAACATGTAAGCTCCTTATTAAATTTGCCCTATATACCTTGGGAAGAACCAACTATCCGTGACCAGTGGATCTAGTTCCTGTCTTCCTATATAGCAATCTGTCCTTCATGAAATACTCTCCCTTGCTTGGAGGTGTGTAGCATTTGGGCAATTTTTTAAAACATGGCTTGAGTGTCCTATCCTCAGCCTGCGCCTTCCTCATCTCCTCTGGATGAGCATTTATAGGTTCACCTTCTTCCTCCTTTTTCTGTGACCTGGTCTGCACTGTCGCTATGATCACAGGTCTCTCGGGATTCCCCAAGAAGACGTACCTACACCCCAATATCAGAGGGTAGATTGGTTCATCTATCACTGCTGCTCTGATTTCTCCTTCCACATAGCGAGTTTTCACCGTTATCCTTGCGATGGGAAGTGTCATGAGTGGTATGTCCTTAGTCGCCCCTTGTATTTCCACTGTTTCTGTGGTATACTGACTTGGGTCCACTAGGCTAGACTTCACAACTGAATCATAATCCAAACCTGTATCATAAAGGCACCTTATGGTGACCCCATTACAAATAACATCCTCACAAACTGGGGGGTGATAAGGTTCCTGCTGTCCATTAGGATTAACCTTTAATCTTTGAGTCCCCGACTTCATTGCAGCAATGTTTGAAGGTTTCCGTCTACAAAATTCGGTGTTATGGTTGTCTTTCTTACACCATTTGCACCATCTTTTTCCTTGGTTAAACGGTTTTCTTTCATTATATTTTTGGTCATTGAACTGTGAGTTTCTGTCACGATAGTCATTTCTTGGCCGTTCAAAGTTTGTCCTGCCTTTATTACCCTGTTCTCTGTTATCAAATTTATTAAATTGCTGTGGAGCTTCAAAATTTTCTATGTACTTCTTTTTAGTGCCACTTACCTCTGTCTGGGCTGCCTGATACCTCTCAGCGACATTTAAAACCTCCCCCAACCTCTCTGCACCTTGTTCCATGAGAAATTTCTCAAGTCTGGAGCCATGGACTCTCTTAATTGCTCTATCATGATCATCTCTTTAAGATTTTGGGTCTTCCCCAGAGCAGTCCATTTCTCCAAATAGGTTTCCAGTCTGGCAGAGAATTGGTGGTATGTCTCCCCAGACAACAGTTTGGCATTTCTAAATTTCTTACGATAAAATTGACCATTCTTCTCGTACCTTAATAACAAAGCCTGCTTTAACATGTCATAATTGTCTTGGTCTTCCCTGTTCATTTTAGCAAAGACTTCATAAGAAGTACCTCTCAGTCCTTGTAATAGCTTTAACCTCCACCTCTCTCTCTCTAACCCATATGTAGTAGCTAATAACTCAAAACGTCCTAGGTACCCCTCTATGTCATCGTCTTTTTCAACAAAATGGTCTAAATGAAACCCCATAGCTGATGTGGAGGCTCCCAGACTGGGCGTAGCATCTGAGGCAAAAGGGCTGGCACCATTTTCAGGAGCATGGCCTTGTAATTCCAGCTCCCTTAGTCGTAATTCGTGCTCCCTTTGCAACTTTCTATCTTCTGCTTCCCTTTCGACCTTTTTTTATCATCTGCCTACCTTTGCAGAATCTGTCCCCACTGGTTTAATTCTCCCACCAGGAGATTCCAATTATCTTTAATAAACTAAATATCCCTGGACAAGACCCCAATATTTGTAGTGCCACAACAGAAACTCACAATTCAGAATTCAAAATTTGTGCTATGTGTCAGTACTCTATTTACTGCACCACTCTTACACACAGCACAACACATCAACATTACACAGAATGGGTCAGATCTCTCTGACCACACAGCACATCTTACCCAGTTGTTTTCATATAGTATCAGTTCCCCAAGACTGCATTGCATCTGAGATATGTTCAATAGTTTCCTTTTATTCAATAAGATAGGTGATATGTTCCCACTGATCTCAACAATAGATCCCCTTCTATAGTCTTAGTTAGGCGTCCATATATTTTGTTTGTCTCTAGACCCTGAACTTGGGCTGGGGACCTAGAGCGAGCACTTACTTGTCGTAATCATTTTATATGATATGGCAGTATCAATCACTCGAAATATTAAAATATACAAAATAAATGCTTTCATTCTTACCATAATTCAGAATTGAGAACACAGTTAATTGCTAGCAAAACTCAGCTGAGCTGCTGGCTATATGATGGCGTCCCACTAAATGTATGTAATATCTTCTGGGAAAAACACCACAGGCAATAACCGACTGTGTCCCTGGACAGAATTGTATCAAATGGCAAAATTGCGCTTCTCTGTCCTGCTAATATGATTACATTTGTCCAATCACAGACTTCCCCCCTAACTTTTTCAAATCTACAACCAAAAGTCAAATTTCAGTCAGATCTCAGTCAAGTATGTATTATTGTCTGTTGGTCCATCTGTCTCTACTTGTTTTTTTCATAAAAACACACTTGGTTCTAGGACCAACTACATGCAATACCCTGCACAACTCTGCCTCCTAAGTTATTTTTAGCCACAATTCTCCACCTTCCCCCTCTCTTTCATTACAGCTTGATTTTTGCATTTGCGTGTCTCAAGGACGAAAATTTGAAACTTTAGTGAAAGTATGGACAGTACAGTCGCTAGTCTGATATGAACAATACAGTCTTTTGTCAATATCTTCCTTGTTATCTATCTGTCTGTATAATTTAAAGTATATTAGTTCTCTGCTTAAGATGGGCTATCAAACTAGCTAGGTTTTATATTCATAACTCTATTATTAAGAAAAAACATATTTTTTCTCAAGTTTAGTTTTTTTTTAAATTTGTTCGCGAACCTTCTCTACGGCGTTTGCCGCTGAATTCAAATAAACGACCAAGTATCGTAAAACGTCCAAGAAATGACTGTTTCGAATAAGAGCCACGGACTTTTTTTTGTCCATTTCCTTACATTGTGTCAACTAGTGACGTGAATTTTTTTTCTTTTACTACCAATTGCGTCTTTTAGCCTTTCTAGATTCAAACACGTGTTCAGTCATATTTTTCCTTTTTTGATCTCCGTTTCCCTCCCGTCTACAAAGGGTAAACCGTTTCGTCTGCACGTCTAACTAGTTAGTTTGACTGGCGGTAGGAAATGCGGGCATGGGCGAGCATGTCTCCTAGTATCTTACGCATTATTTTTTTCCCTACATTTTATCTTTATAATTGGAGCTATTTTAACGTTGTATCACGGTAAATTCATCACAATCAGGATGAGTTTTGGGAACATTATTTTCCATTGGATAATACACTTTTTTTTTTCAAAATCAGATTGTTGATATTTTATCAAAATTTTGATTTATTGCAAATAATGTTAAAAAATTTTGGAAAAAGGTTATTATTTTTAGATACAAACTTTAAAGTTCTGTATCTCAGGATCTGGTTAAGTTATCTAAAATCTAATCTGACAAAAGTTTTAAAATACAACGACAAACTTTTCTTTCAACTTTCGTGCTTATGACTCAACAAATAAAAATGCTTTAGGGAATTGAATTACAGCAGTAAAATATAAAATGGCTACCGCTTCCATGGCAACCAATTCCGTTGGTATGCATTGCTATTAGCTATTAATGTCATGCGTCAGCAGAGTGCATTCGAAATCCTGCAGTTATTTATGAAAATAGCATTTTACTGTAGCTCCGCCACCCCCTCCTTCAGATCACAGTGGGTTAAAAACGGACATAGAAATGCGAGAGAGATATTTCAGGGACAGATTAAAAAAAAAAATGTTGTTTCTATCAAAGAACCTGGCTTGGAGAGCCGAAGAAAATTAAAACGAGATCTTATATAGCTGTTAAATAGTTTAAGGTGTAAAAGTATATGTGCTGTGAAGCAATAACTTACCTAGTCGTTCCTCTTCTACCGTGAGGTGTAGAGGTTTGGAAGAGAGAGCGCCATACTATCCTATCGGCTGTCTTCCTCCTGACCTGGTTCCATTCTAGTCCTCGGTCTTTCAAAGATTGTCTAATGTTGTCCTCCCAGCGGACTCTGTGTCATACTGGAGGTCTAGATCCCTGGCTCTTAGTTTCCCATGCTTGCCGTGGTAGCCGATCTTCTCCCATTCTGCATAGATGGCCAAACCATCTTAGTTGGGGGCTGTTTTACTTGGGTCTGCAGGGGTTGGGTTTTTAGGCTTTGACGTATCGTCTGGTTGCGGACCATGTCTATTCTTGTTACTTCAGCCACCTTCCTTAGATACCTCCTTTCTGAGGTTTGTAGTGAAGCAATGACAAAAATTAATTTTACCAAATGAATGATAGAATGGAACGTTCCGGGGTTTACCCTTATTCAGCAACAGGGATTATTATTGAGGCATATTATACATGAGCGTCCAATTAGGAGAGTGGTTAGAGCGTAGGCCTCTCGCGGCAAAGGTACTGGGTTGGAAACACAGTGGCGTCAAGTTCCGCACTACCCAGCTGTAAACATTAACAACAAAAAATCTATGCACGACTGGGTTGAACGGAAAGCTGTTATCTCCTTGTCAACCGAGCAGCAGACGATATTCACAGCGCGTGGTTGTTCACGACCTTGACCTTCAAAACAGTCAGCTTCGCTGTCGGGTATCTGTAACAACATCCTTCAAGATTACTCCACCCACATCGCAAAAAAAAAAAAAAAAAAAAAAGAGAGAAATAAAAATAGACTGCCTAAGCTATCGGTGATATTACGAATGGAATTCCTCTTTTCCGTAAACGGAGCCACCCGTGCCACTGGGCCCCCCCCCCCCCCCCTTTTCCTACAGGAAGACTGGACCAAAGCATTTATGTGCTCTTGCAGTAGTAGTTTGTGTAACAAATTATTTTGCCAGCCCCATGCACAACCTCACCTTTTACGACATGTCTGAGGGTACAGTAGTTGTGGTCTTTTGTTTATCTTCATGGATAGTTCCCCCCGGGAACTCGACAACGCGAATAGAATCGACTTTTCAATAATATTGGCCTCTTCTTTGTCTTATTTTGCGTGCGTTTGTTTGTTAACTCATTTGATGTGGTTTGGTTTAAAGAACAATCTTCATTGCACGCGGGCAACTCCATCAGTGCTCCGATGTCCTAACTTAGATCACACAGGGAGGATCTCAGCACAATGCACGAACTCCGTAGCACCGGCGAGGATCCCAATGTGTGTATAAAGTAATCACACATTCTATAAATATTTGTATGGTACGTAGGTTTTTCCTAATCTTTAAATTTTGCCAGCGCAGCGGCCGTATGGCCTACTATTTACGATTCACAACTGCCGTGGGATTTTTAACGAGCGCAAATTGCACAGGGAACCTCCTATTTATTTGCCCTTAACTAAGAAGGCAAGGCATCCGATCTCACTACCCAGGAGATCTCACTACCCAGGAGATCTCACTACCCAGGAGATCTCACTACCCAGGAGATCTCACTACCCAGGAAATCAGGGAGGAGTATGACATCATAAAAGGAACTACTGGTTCTGAAAAAAAAAAAATGTCCATCAATTATATTTCATGTACTGGGAACCGAACCCGATACCTTTAGAACTAGATATGGACGCCATACTTTTTAGCCACTCCGACCCACAGCTCATTTATTTCCAACCAACGCCACCCCCAGCCCTAGCTAGCATTCTTCCAGTACCATTATCTCTCGTTATTTATTTCATTTTGTTATTCGTAAAACAAAATGCCAATATATCTCTTCCTTCTGACCGTTCCAGATAATATACAATCTTTTGGGTTTAAATTATCTATTTGTTTTAAATCTGCAACAATTCAGAAAGCTTTTGCGTATTCACTGTTTTAGCATATGGCACAATCAATCCACTTCTATGTTAGGGAAGGCAATAAATAACAGATTCACCTGTTACCTTGTTTAGAATATAAATCTTCATTTCTTTCTTCTCGTCTTCCAGGAAGACAGTGAGGATGTGAGTGCACACGAGTGCGATCTGCCCTCGGGAAGTATGCCGGTTGTCATGAACCACAACTCAGTCAATGTGAAAGGTAAATAAGTACAGGCGCTTTCATTTTAATGGATGCTCAAGAATTTGTTCATACGTGCAAACGAGATGAGTTAAATTTCTTGTTTACGCGTTTTGCATCGCTGTAACCAAATACAGAAGAATCTTTTTATTATACGTACATTTTTTTTTCCCCCTTAACCAGCGGCACTTTGGCTTTCAGCCCTTCGGCCCAATGACATGTCATTGCGAGGCTGGGGAACCTGAGGACTTTCCTTCCAACCCGGTCAGGAGCTTCGCTCCTTCCCATCCACAGAGTGTTTATCACAGGAGCCGTTCAGGGTATTCAGTCAAATTTCCGGCCGTAAACATTTCTTCAAACGCTGACGCCCGGGTTTGAACCATGAACACCTGGTCGCCAGTACAGCGCCGAAGCCATTACACCAGCGCGGCTCCCTATTATACATTTAAAAGGTTAAGGTAGTCCCGTAGCAAACACTGTCATAGGGGGTTGATGTGTTAGAGACTTCAACACACTATGTCCAGCTGTATGAGATAGGGTGACCAGTTTCTTTCCTCGCTGCTTTTGCCTACCATTACTCAAGAGCAGAGTGAGGTACCCATTTACAACTAGGTAGACTGGAGAGTGATGCTTCCAGATTTTCGATACCGGAACCCATTAACAGTGCTGTGAGAGGTAAGCGCTAGAACCGCTTACTCATTCGGACGCTCCAAGATGGTGAAATACAGTGGTAAATAGAGAGTAATGGAAAAGTCTATTTTTAAATTGTTATCGCTTCACTGTCATTCGGCTAATTTATATGACACAAACGTCAAGATAAATAGAATGGAATGTCATTTTATTACTGTTAATGCTATGCCGTATTAACAATATAGGTCAACGTGAAATTTGGTTTATTCAACACAAGCCTTCAGCTGGCGGCACATTGTGCCCACATCTTTGCCATTAGTCGCCTTAGTACTGCTTTCTTGCATCTCCACTTTTGGTCAAAAGTGACCTGAGGTCATTAATCGATGTGGCTTAATCTATCAATCCTACACACTAATCTTATAGTTATCAGTTTAGATCAGAGGTGGCCAAACTACGGCCCGCGGGCCACAACCGGCCCGCCAACCAGGTTTGACCGGCCCGCCAACCTGTTTTGGCCGGCCTCTTATTGTTGATTGAATATTACTGTATACTTCGACCACTGTGCTAAAAAATATTACAAAATAGCACGCACAGGCACCGGAAACAAAACCAAAAAGACCCAAAATGTACGATTAACATCTCCCCACCTCCCACAACACCACAAACTCTCTCTATCTCTCTCTCTCTCTCTCTCTCTCTCTCTCTCTATCATACCAATTGAGCTCTACTAGATACACAGCTCTCTAACTCACAGGAAGTTCCTTGCATTTTTAGAAGAAGTGGATTCTGTTTACGGTGATCTCCTGCTTCATGCTGAGGTCAGATGGCTTAGTCGAGGAAAATGTTTAATAAGATTTTGTGAACTGAAGGATGAAATATTTGACTTCCTGCGAGACAACTTACCATGTTCAATTGATCTTCAAAATAAACTCAAAGATATTCATTTCATTCAGCACTTGGCATTTCTCACAGATATAACACAACATATGAATGTACTGAATTTGCAGTTACAAAGAAAAAGGCAAACACTTTTTCAAATGATGGGCTATGTTGATAGCTTCAAAAAGAAACTGAGCCTATTTAGTCTGTCTTTGCAAAAGAATGACCTGTTTCATTTTCCTTGTTGTAAACAGCTGTCTGAGAAAGAGAGTGTTAACTTCAGAAGGTACAAAGATGACATTGAACAGCTGATTTCTGAGTTTGATCGTCGATTTCAAGATTTTGAGATGTTTCGTCCACAAATGGAACTTTTTAACAACCCATTAAAGTGCACAGTGGAGTCTCAGCCAGCAGAACTACAATTACAGTTATGTGAACTCCAATGTGACACATTCATCAACACAACAGAAGCAACTGGAGCTGATTTGTGGAAATTACTACCAAAGGAACGTTACCCACTTCTGAGAAAATGGGCCCTAAAAGTGTGTTCTATATTTGGTAGCACATATCTTTGTGAGACAACATTTTCTGCCATGAAGCTTATCAAATCCAAGACCAGAAACAGATTAACTGACTCTGTATTATCCCATGTTCTCAGAATTGCTACGTCACAAATGGAAGTAGAATTCAAATCACTGGTGAAAAGTTTTGATAAGCCACACTCTTCACAATGAAATAACACACAAATGTATGTTTGAAATAAATAATTACATGTAATATTACAAATTACAAAACAAATTAAAACAACAGATTCATTATATTTTTTTTTTACAGTAATTTCAGTCCGAAGACTGGTATACATGTCTTGGCAGATGTGCAGCACAGTAGTTTGCCATTGCTTTCTGTATGTGGTTCATTATATATGTAAAACTAAATCTCAGAACGTTATTTTTAAAGGATTATATAGGTCTGGCCCTCTGGTGTTACCCTTTACCATAATATGACTCTCGGCCAACCTTAGCTTGGCCACCACTGGTTTAGATCATCATACAAAATTGTATTTTATATGATATATGCTTCTTTTCTATTAGTAATCCAAAAGCTACGAGGTGTGTTCAAATGAAACCCGTCCCAGTGGCTTTATAACAAATATATGTAAGGTACATCAGCAGGAGTAGTAGAATTAAATACAGCAATTGTTATGAAGCAAGTACTCACTGAGGTTCTTTAGAAATAGTCACCATAGGCATTCAGACACGCATCCCACTGCTTGGGTAGACGGCGGATGCCGTCCGAGAAAAATGACTTTGGTTGCTTATTGAACCATTTGGTCACCGAGGCCCTGACATCTGCATCGGAGTCGAATCGTTGTCCCTTTAGAGATTTTTAAGGGTCCGAACAAATGAAAGTCACATGGTGACAGATTGGGGCTGTAGGCTGGGTGTGGCAGAACTTCCCACCTTTTCCTTGCTAACGCTTCCTGCACAATGTTCACAACATGTTGACGAGCATTGTCGTGCAACAGAAACACACCACACGAAAGCATGCCGGGTCGTTTATTCTTGATGGCTGTATGCAGGTTGTCTAGTGTGTCTTTGTAGCGTATGGCATTGATGTTCACACCAGGCTCTTTCAAGTCTACCAATAGAAGGCCTTCATGGTCAAAAAATGCGGTCAGCATAACCTTACCGGCGGAAATCTGTGACTTGAATTTTTTGGGTTTTGGTGATCCGGGATGTTTCCATTGCATGCTCGCTGTTTTGCTGCAAGGCTCAAAGTGGTGGCACCACGACTCATCGCCTGCCACTATGCGCAACAGAAATGCATCACCCTCCTCTTCGTAACGCAGCAGGTTATTCAAACTCCACCCCATGCGTTCTTCCTTATTGTGATCGACCTTGGACGGATTCCTTATCACACCAGCCATTATTTTAACGGTCTGCAGCACAACCAATGAATACTAGGAGAATGAACACTTACTTGTACATTCGTATGCGCTTATTACGTCAGATGTGACGTCATCATGCTCCTCCTACAAATGTTCACTTGGCGCAGCACGGTCGGGTTTCATTTGAACACGCCTCGTAGAATGGAACCAGGCCAGGAGGAAGACAGCCGATAGGATAGTATGGCGCTCTCTCTTCCAAACTTCTACACCTCACGGTAGAGGATGAACGACTAAGTAAGTAAGGATATACACGAAACAAATCTCATGACAAGGAGCAATAACTGTGATTGGACAAATAAGTTGTGTTTTTTTTTTTTTTTAAATCCAACAAACGAAACAAAATAAAATGCCCAATAAACTGAAGTTATAAGAGACTGTATCACGTGTTGAACACACCGGATCTTACACTCAACTGTAATGTTTATGTGATATAGTATTTACTGTAATAAAATTATATTTATACTTACTTACTTAGTCGTTCCCCTTCTACCGTGAGGTGTAGAGGTTTGGAAGAGAGATCACCAGACTATCCTATCGGCTGTCTTCCTCCTGGCCTGGTTCCATTCTAGTCCTCGGTCCTTCAAAGATTGTCTAATGTTGTACTCCAAGCGGACTCTGGGTCGTCCTGAGGGTCTGGGTCCCTGGCTCTTTGTTTCCCATGCGTGTCGTGGTAGCCGATCTTCTCCCATTCTGCAGATATGGCCAAACCATCTTAGTTGGGACTGTTCTACTTGGGTCTGCAGGGGGTGGGATTTTAGGCCTTGACGTATCGTCTGGTTGCGGACCATGTCTCTTCTTGTTACTACAACCACCTTCCTCAGATACCTCATTTCTGAGGTTTGGATCTGGCTTTTGTGGGTTGTAGTCATTGCCCATGACTCGCATCCATATGTCAAGACTGGGACATAGGTGGAGCGGTATACAGCCACCTTCGTTTTCTTACCAACCTCTCTCTTGCTGAGGAATCCTCGATTTATGGCCTGAAAAAGTCTCATAGCTGCTGCTTTTCGAGTGGCCAACTCTTCTTTGATGCCTCCCTTTCGGACTATAATAGCTCCGAGGTATTTAAAGTGGTCGACCTGCTCCAGGACCTGTTCTCCCAGCTTAATCTGGTGTCTTCTTTCTTCTCGTGATATCACCATGGATTTTGTTTTAGAGCTGCTTATGACCATCCATCTCTTCTCTAGCTCTTCCTTCCAGACTTGCAGATTTAGCTGTCAGGGCAACATCATCAGCAAATGCCAGCTCTGAAATACAGACCTGTCTCATCTTCCAGTACCCCACTGAATACTTTCTTGTTCTCTCCTTACATGCCTTGATAACATCGTCCATGAGGAGTATGAAAGGATAAGGTGACAGGAAATCACCTTGTCTTACACCAGTGGTGGTCCTGAACTCTTCTGACTTATGGTTTGCTGTCCTCACATAATTTGTGCAAGACTTGTAGAAGCTCTGTATAGCATGAATCAGAGGTGCTGGAATGTTCTTCCTTGCCAAACAGTCCCAAAGTTTGCTCCAGGGGACCCTGTTGTTATGAGTAAAATCATAACAGGCTTTATCGCACTCGACATGGTTTGTATACATACTTCCTTGTTGATATTGCGTTGCCCGGACTACCCCGGAAGTACGTCACATAGTCTGCTAACTTTGAGCAGACGATTCTCTGCCGGCTTTACGTGGCAGTTTTGAGCTCTAAGTCGGTCTCTTTCAATATGTATTCACCGCGTGTGAAAGACGTGCTTCTGACGAGCTCCAGAAAGTGTACTCTTGCTACAGAGTTTTTGTGAATTATATCAGCTAGGTAGTCCTTCATTATGGAGTCTTTGCTTGAATATATTTAGTGGACAATGCGAATGCTGAATGGAAAGAAGTTAATGTGGAACTACTATATTAAAGATTTTCAGCAAATATGCATCAGACATCTTGTCAGTAGTCTATGTGACGATAGACGTGTTTTATGGACTGGCTAGTGATTGCCATTGATATTTTATGGATGCCAATAATTAAAGGAGCTTCGTCCTGTATTAAACAGTATCTTGTATTCAACGTCAAACTGGCATTATGGAGTTTTATGACTGTTGGAAACTAATTACACGTTGCTAATAGGCTGTTAAAAAGTGGGACTTAAGGACCTAACTGAATACTAAACCATAGACAAGCTGAACACCAATATCCAGCTATTTGAAGACTCTAAAGAACTCGGAGGAGGGAGAGGTTAGACCAGACTAACCAATCAACCTAATAATTTCCCTCTAACACCTGTCAAACGCCTTTTCCAGATCTATGAAACAAAGATGGATCTCACTTTTATACTCAAGGGCCTTTTCACTCAGCTGTCTGAGTGTGAAGATTAGGTCTTGAGTACTTCGGTTTGCTCGGAATCCGCACTGGACCTCATCCAATTGTGGCTCAGCTAGGCGTCGGAGTCTCTGCTCTAGGATTCTAGAGTAGATTTTACCAGGGACAATGAGAAGGGATATGCCTCTATGGTTTCCACATTGTCGATTGTCACCCTTTTTGAAAATTGGTGTTATGATGACAATCTCCCAATCCTTTGGTATGGTCTTGTTGCACCACGCTGCCTGTAGGACCCTTAATAGGTCGCCTGATGCTCCCATGTACTTAACCATTTCTGGTGTTATACCATCATGCCCTGCTGCTTTGCCCATCTTGATTTTCTCCAGTGCTGCCTTCAGTTCTTCCATCTTTATGTCATCTTCATCACAATTGGTTTCCTCTTCTGTGATGGTGGTTATCATTTCTGATGCTTGACCTTGCTCACTATCAAGGAGTTCTGAGAAATATTCTTTCCATCTTTCCATCTTCGGGGCAGTAAGCAATTTGTCTTGCTTGTCCTTTATAAATTTGAGAGTGCATTGTTTTTCCTTCCTCATGTTCCTTAGGGTCTTATAGAACAATTTCTGGTTTTCTTGCGCATCTTTTCTAGCTTTTCTCCAAATTCTTCCCAGGACTTCTGTTTTGCTGCTAGCTCCTTGAACTTTGCTTCTGTTCTGAGTATCACATATTCTCTATATTTCTTTATTTGTCCTGCTGTGTTTTTAGCCACCAAGGTGTTTTCTTTCTCTTGTTACCAAGTCGGACTTCACCACGTGCTTTATCAGCAGCTGTCTTTATGATGTCCTTGAATTTAAGCCAGAGGGTTTCCAAGTCATCAGGTTGTTCTTCTGTGTTTCTTACCGCTGTAGCAATAAGCCCCTGATAACTGGTCTTAATTTCTGGCTCTCTCAGCGTGTAGGTCTTAATGCTCATTTCTCCCGTTCGTTTACTTAGTTTCTTGTGTGATGTTGGGCAGTTTCTGGGCTGAGCAACTCTTTCAGTTGTTCTTTTGATTGTAAGCAGGTAGTGATCACTTCCAATCTCTGGCCCCCTCCAGACTCTAGCATCTTGGGCATATTTGAATGAGCTCCTCCTAACAATGGCTTAGTCGATCACTGACTTCTCATTCTTTGTTTGTTCACATCTAGTGTATGCATGCATGCGCTTATGGGGGAACTTTGTGTTGGTAATGATCAGATTCTGCTCACTGCAGAATCTAAGGAGTCACTTTCCATTGTCATTGAGAGTATCTTCTCTATATCTTCTGATAACTCCACTCCATCTAGCATGGTCATTTCCAACTCTGGCATTGAAATCTCCGAGCATGATAATTTCATCTAGGCAGTCATCCACTGTCCTTTGAAGCAGCTCGAAGAATTCCTCCTTGACCTCTGCTCTCTCATCCTCATTTAGCCCATACACTATGACCAGGTTGACTATGGTTTCTCCTTCTTTTAGTTTTACAACCATAATGCGCTCCTAGACAAAGTTCCATCCCTTGATACTATCTTTTTGGTTTTTGGCCACAATGCAACCCCCGCCCCCTTTAGCTCGTTCAGATGTGGGTACACCACTGTAGAGCAGCGTGTTACCATCGAGATCCATGACGCCTTGTCCCTTTTTTTTTTGTTTCCGTTATAGCCAGGATTTCTAATTTTGCTTTCCTCATCTCTTGCACCAGCTCCTCTTCTTTCCCATTTATACTTCCTGTGTTCCAAGTTCCATAAGTCGTAGTCCGTAGTCCGTTCCAGTTCGTCGCCTTTAGAATCAGTCCGGTTTTCTATCTTGTATTTCGCGTAATCATGTTTTAAAGCAAACAGGTGATTGGCCTGTTGTGCCTTTGCATGGTGGAGGGGCTGCCTTCTTACGGCCTCCATGCAGGCCGCCCTCCTCCTTTTTCAGCCGGGCTTGGGACCGGCCTAGGCGGAGTTAAATTATATTTATTTTGACGTTTATTTCGCGTAAATTAGTTTGATAGGAGTGAAGAAATAACAATTTACAAATAGGAAGTGACTTCAATCGCCCTGTAGATAACAAGTCATCTGCATTCTCAGTTACTGTTACTTCTTCTCCGCACATTCTCAGTTACTGTTACTTCTTTTTCGTACACTCTCAGTTACTGTTACTTCTTCTTCGTACATTCTCAGTTACTGTTACTTCTTCTTCGTACATTTACTGTTACTTCTTCTTCGTACATTCTCAGTTACTGTTACTTCTTCTTCGTACATTCTCAGTTACTGTTACTTCTTTTTCGTACACTCTCAGTTACTGTTACTTCTTCTTCGTACATTCTCAGTTACTGTTACTTCTTCTTCGTACATTTACTGTTACTTCTTCTTCGTACATTCTCTGTTACTGTTACTTCTTCTTCGTACATTCTCAGTTACTGTTACTTCTTCTTCGTACATTCTCAGTTACTGTCACTTCTTCTTCGTACATTCTCAGTTACTGTCACTTCTTCTTCGTACATTCTCAGTTACTGTTACTTCTTCTTCGTACACTCTCAGTTACTGTTACTTCTTCTTCGTACATTCTCAGTTACTGTTACTTCTTCTTCGTACATTCTCAGTTACTGTTACTTCTTCTTCGAACATTCTCAGTTACTGTTACTTCTTTTTCGTACATTCTCAGTTACTGTTACTTCTTCTTCGTACATTCTCAGTTACTGTTACTTCTTCTTCGTACATTCTCAGTTACTGTTACTTCTTCTTCGTATATTCTCAGTTACTGTCACTTCTTCTTCGTACACTCTCAGATGTCTACTTTAATGTTTTCTAAGAACGCAGTAGTCAGCTTGAGGCTATTTGCATCTCCGTAGAGATTTTCCACGAATGGTACTGGTGTCTGTCATATGCGCTTTCTCTGTTCCACACATGTTGGGCTTCTGTGAAGTAGATGTTCAGCAGTCATTTTATCAGTGCCACAGTTACACTCATCTGTTGTTCCTGTCTTTATCTTTTTACTGTTACTAAAGCGGTTATCATAATTTTATGATGGCGTTAAATATACATTGTTGGCAGACGCTGGGGTTGTGTTGGCCACGTCCTCAGAAGGGACCCTGATACCATTACAAGAACAGCTATACTATGGACCCCCGAAGGAAAGCGAAAGAGAGGCCGACCAAAAACAACTTGGCAGAGAACTGTAGAGGCTGGGATGCAAAGAATGAACCAGAGTTGGGGCACTGTACAAAGGATGGCCGCCGACCGAACAAAGTGGAAGCAATTTGTTGCTGCCCTACCAGACGCCACCAGGCGTGATGGCCACTGACTGCTCTGACAGTCGGCGGCTAAGTATCAAAGAAGAAGTTAAATACACAACAATCATTGATTGTGTTGGGAAATACATGGATATCAAAAGAAATCAAGTCCAACGCAAACATAATGTGATGGGGCCGTAAAGACGCCCCCTTCATGTTCAAGGCATATTTATCGCCCATATATTTTCGATGTGCGCGCAGCACGCTGGAGTGTGAAAAGAGAGCGATCGAATATCACATCATCATCATCATCATCTCGCCCCACCCTATCACAATTGGCGTCGTCGGCAGGATCAGGCAGACAGTGACACTGAGCAAACAGCAAACGAGCAAATATAATAGTGTAAACACCCAGCAGTGCGGTCTTGCAGCAAGATGGCTTCGATCAATGCGCCTGTGAAGGTAGAATACGTGGAGGTGCCAGAGGTAAGGCTATTTGGTGGAAAGGCAAATCCCACTTGGCAAGAGTTTGTGGAAGATGTAGAGGCCGTGTGGAAGATGGCGCCCTTTTGTGCAGAAGACAAGGTAGACGTGATCTGGAACAACGTTACACCGGTGGTCTCTAGGGAATTACGGATACGTGGCGGAGCCAAGGCCAGCCCTGAGCAGTTACTCAAGATAGTAGAAGAAGCCTACAGCGAGCAACCACCAGTCAGTGAGATGACCAGGAATTTCCAGGCCGTGAGTGTCGTAAATTTATTTTGAGAGAAAAGAGTCGTAGAAATAGTGGTCCGGTTTAGAGTGGAAAATGATGATGGAAAGCTCAGTGATAGAAAATGTATAGATTTAATAGTTACTTCACAGCGTGCTGGAGGAGAGTAAAGACAGACTTATTTACGACAAATCGTGTCTCTCAATCTTCTCTTTCACTCTCCTGGTCAAACAATTATTTGCCAGTTTTCCAGACTCGCATCTGCGCGCTCACCGAT
This sequence comes from Oreohelix idahoensis, assembly GCA_024509875.1. Classification (NCBI taxonomy): domain Eukaryota; kingdom Metazoa; phylum Mollusca; class Gastropoda; order Stylommatophora; family Oreohelicidae; genus Oreohelix; species Oreohelix idahoensis. The sequence goes on from JAMPIV010013136.1 coordinate 77,459, forward strand.
TTGGTGTTTTCAAACACACACACGACGTTGATACAAACTATATTAAACGAATAGGGGAAAAGTTGGGCTTTGGGTATATCCAACACACAGAACTAAATGAGTTTAGGTGATTTTATTCACTTTAAACATCAATTACTAAAAATATCAGATATTACATAAATTATCATAAGTACACAAATGCAAATAACAAGTTTGGGAGGGGGTGAAGAAGATTGGTATCGACTAAGCCCTTCCCGCTCATTAGACAAAGACAAACCCAGTCCAAAGATAGATAATATCAGGAACACGGGTACGTTAACCTAACAGTAAAGTTAATTACTCTGAAAGAGGTGTTACCAAGTTAGGTATAAGTGATAGAAAAAAAAAACCTGTTCTTCCCAGCTGTTCTTCCCTTTACTAAGCAAATGGAAAGGAGGTGGTTTTAAACAGAGTTAACAAATTATCAACTATCCCCACTTAAAGGAACAATGTAGGGTATACAGAAAAGATATATGTTACCAGGTAAGCAAGTTAACAAAATGGTCACACAAAAGAATTAATTTCCTGTCATTCATACACGCGCTAGCAAAGGCCTTCACTCATCTTGCTCTCACTTACCGATTGTGAAAAAATCTTGCACTCCATAGAATAACACAACATCAGTTACACCTCAACTAAATGTATGAGTGTTTGTTCAAGTTCTAGCCCCAGATTATCGGGTAGGCGGTCAGCACATAAAAGGGTCCCGTAATCGCTGGAAAATGAATCTGTAGTTGTGTCTCTTTTCTTAATAACAGTTTCTATGGGAGGGCACGGTCTCTGATACCGGGGTGAGGATGGTGTGGTCTATTTGACTATGCCGCGGATAATAAAATTCTTACGCGTGCTGGTACACTTTATCCGTGAGGTATGGTTTAAGTCCAGTGAGAAAACTAGTCACATCACTGTTCAGGAAATTATGAATTATCTCTCTGTGTCAGTAAACTAACAAAGCTCGGGCCAGTGTTCTTCTTCCCGTTACGACTTAAGTTGTTTGATGGTGCGTTAAATTTGTCTTTGGGTGTGCTTTCTTTGCTATAAGTTAGATAGCGGAATTCCAAACATAGAATCGCCTCAAAGATTAAAAATTTACACAGTCTCAACAAGTTCTGCGTCAGGGGAACTCTACACACTGTTTATGCTTTGCTTTGCTTAGATTGATTTCTTTATTGCTTTCTTAATGCTGGGATCGCACAGGTTACGATCACTCTGTATGAAAGAAAAAAAAGACATGTAATATACCGAAAACAAATAACCTTCTAAAGCGCGATGAATTTCCCGTTAAGCCTATTATATATATGCTCGCGTATTTAATCATGTATTTAATAAACACTGCGCGAGTTCTAGTGGTTAAAAACACACATCTATAAAACTAGGACTTAACTGAATTTATTAATTATAAATTCCTTCGCGACTTTAAAAGTTAATTTAAGCATCTATTATCTTTTGAAATAATATAATAGATAGATCATTATATTTAAAACTGGAACTCTTGAGATGGTTTAATTAAATAGATTTAAATTAACACAAAATCCCTTGAAATAGAATGACTGAACTAGACCACTGATCACTTTACACAATATATATATTACCGCTTTGCACAGAAATAGAAATCACTGCAAATATATATAAAATCCAGGGGAAAATCTATAACAAGATTTCAATAAAGCTAGTGCTTCTGTAAAGGTCTGGCCAGCGAGTGATAACGTGTCTAGTTCTTCATGGTCTATTTAGCTAAAATGAAATGTAAGTTGAGTGGGACATGATAAACTTGACAACTTATTTGATCTCACGAACTTTTGGGGATCTGACCGCCAAATCAAGAGAGGAAGCCGCCCCCTGGTCTTCGTATCCGCTCGCTGCTGCCCGTTTCGCTTTCCCCCGTTCGCTCGGTTCCTCGATTGACACCGAGACGCGAAATTAGCGGCAAGCAACTGCGTCTCGTATCAGGGAAAACTACTGTCTTTGATAGCGCCGATAGTCTCCCTTAAGATCCCTCGGTCTGTCTCTTTGATCTCGTCGCTGTATCCTACATGAGTCCCGGTGGAATGCGTTCTGGCAAACGAAAAGTTACAACAAATGTTCAGGGGTTCTAATGTTATGAAAAGCTAAAGGTCCCTTTAAATCATCCATCATATCAGGGAAAATTCACTTGTCAAACTAGACGTACGTCACAATCGTCCCCACTTTTAGACATGAAACCATTTTTCATGTTTTCATTTTTGACAATGGAGGTGACCTGATTGGTGATTTTAGGATGAGTGGTATCTTCAGTTTGCTCTTCTTCCTCTGTAGACCAGTTTCTACTCAGAAAATCAGCCCCGACATTCTGTCTTCCCGGAATATATTCCACTTTGAAAGAATAGACGCTTAGAAGGAGGGCCCAACGCATGATCCTAGCGTTAAATTCTTTATTGGCACCAAGAAATGCTAACGGAGCGTGGTCTGTTTGCACCGTGAACGATGTACCATAAAGAAACTCATGATGGCGTCTGATACCGTCAATCAGAGCAAGACATTCCCTTTCAACTACGCTGTAGTTCCGTTCCGCTTTATTTAATTTCCGACTGCCATAGGCAACTGGAAATAGCATGTTCAGGTCACTGTCATCGGCTTGAAGCAGTGTTGACCCGATGCCCTGACCTGACGCGTCGACTCTCAGTACAAAAGGTTTCTTGAGGTCAGGCAACCTCAAAATGGGGTATGCAGACAACTGTCCTTTCAAAGTGCTATACGCGTGTTCGCACTTTTGATCCCATATGACCTTATCAGGACAACCTTTCTTTGTGAGGTCAGTCAGAGGTGCCGTCAGTCCGTTGAAGTTCTGGATGTACTTCTGATAGTATGCACATAGCGATATGAAGGAACGTACGTCTTTCTTCGTTCGGGGTCTTTTTGCTGTCACTATTTTCTCCACGTTCTTCTTAATAGGCCAACTGCATCCGTGAGAAATAGTGTGCCCCAGGAAGTCTAACTGTTCAAACCCGATGAGACATTTGCTAGGTCTGGCTGTGAGACCCGTTTCCTGTAGTCTCCTGAGGAGCATAGCAACCGTAGCAATATGTTCTTCATAGGTTTCCGATGCAATTAAGATGTCATCCATGAAATTATGGATATGGGGACTTTGCAAAGGTTGTAGAAGCTTCCTCATCATCCTGGTGAACACTCCTGGTGCATTATGCAAACCGAACGGCATCACGTTAAATGTGTAATGTCCTTCACTAGTGCTGAAAGCTAACAAAGGTTTAATTTCCTCCTTGACTGGTATTTGATAATAACCTTTACTGAGGTCAATCTTGGAGAAGATCTTAGCTTTGCTGAGCTTGGTGAACAACTCAGAAACAGTTTGGAGAGGTTCGGGCTGGAATTCCGTTACAGCGTTTAGCAACCTGTAATCAATGCACAGCCGAACTTCCTTATTGGGCTTCTGGAACAGCACTACACTCGAGCTGTAAGGAGATGTAGACTCACTGATAATTCCTGCCTGACGCAGCTTGTCTATTTCTCCGTGAAGTGCATCAGCTTTAGCGTACGGGATGGGGTAAACTCTGGTTTGAACAGGGGTCTCGTTTGTTAATTTCATATCAAATTCAATGAGATTTGTTCGACCAGGTACATCCGTTAAAACTGCACTGTACTGTTTTAGTAGAGCCCTGGTTTCTGTTTGTTGTTCTGGTGAGAGATTGTCGCCGAACTTGACATCTTTAAAGGATTCTGTGGGTTGCAATGGATACTCCATGCAACCATCATCATCTTCCTCGTCTTCCGTTGCTATGGCGACAGCCAGGAGATGCTCGGAGGATGGCACCGGTCTTTCCAAATATTTCTTTAGCAGATTTATGTGGAAGACCTTCTCCTTTCCTTTGATGGAGATCTTGTAGTTGGTACGTGAGATCTTTTTAAGGACGGTAAACGGTCCTTGCCATCCGATGCGAAGTTTATTGCTTCCGGTTGGAAGTAGCAATAGGACTTTCTCCCCTGGTTGTAGTTCTCTCTCTTTTGCAGCTTTGTTGTATCTTTTTAGTAATTTTAGCGCGGGCTTTCTTAAGGTTGGTAGTAGCTAGATCCCATCCTAGCTTTAGCCTTTCCTTAAGCTCAGATACATACTTGCTTGCAGAGACGACTGTCTCGTCAGCCTTCTGGTCTGTCAGGGACCGAAGTAAGGCTTCTAGTGGCCCCTTAATAGGTCTGCCAAATAAAAGTGTAGCTGGCGCAAAACCCGTAGACGCTTGGGGTACCTCTCGGTAGGCGAATAAGGCAGCCGATATATATTGGTCCCAGTCTTCTGGTTTCTCCTGACCCAGCTTACGTAACATCATGGTGAGGGTACCGTTAAAACGTTCCACGAGCCCATTTCCGGCCGGATGGTAGGGACTTGTGTGGATATGTTTGGCCCTCAAGATCTTAAAGATCTCCTCCATTAACAGGCTACGGAATTGGGATCCATTGTCCGTCAAAACTTGTTGAGGGAATCCCAACCGTGTAAAAATTTGCACAAGGGCTTCTGCGACATGCTTGGAATTAGTGCATGGTAGCGGTACGGCTTCGGCCCACATAGTGCAAGTGTCAACTAAGGTCAGGATGAACCTGTTCCTTCTTTTGGTCTTTTCCAGAGGACCAATAATGTCGACAGCAACCCGTTCAAATGGAGTCCCTACTATTGGCATTTGCCCCATAGGTACTGGGGGTGTCAAGTGCTTGGGTGCTACCCGTTGGCACTGGGCGCAGGATTTCACATACCTGACAATGTCAGAGTTCATTCCTGGCCACCAATAGTGGTTTTTTATTCGCTGAATAGTGGCGTTTTGTCCCATGTGTCCGCTAAAGGGAAGAGAGTGCCCCATTTCTAAGATCTGGTTTCTGTACTGCGTCGGTACTAGGAGCTGGTTATTCCCCGTGTCCGGGTTGCCCGTTCTACGATACAATACACCATCCTTAGAAAAGATGTCTCCGTTGTGTCTGGGGTCCTTAGCCATGGGCAGTTTTTTAAAGCAGGGCGCCAGAGTAGGGTCCTTTTGTTGCGCCTCCTTCAGTTCATTCGGCAACAAGTTTGGCGCAGGCTCCCTCTCCTTCTTGGCTTGCCCTCTTGTGGTTACCGCTGCCACAATCGGCTCCTTAGGTCTCCCAATGAACACATATTTACATCCCAGGATAACTGGGTAGATCGGATCATCCATTATGGCCGCTTTAATAACTCCTCTGACAAAGTCAGAGTGTATTTCTACCAGTGCGATAGGAAGCGTCCTGGGTGCATCACTCCTGAAAACTCCACTAAGTTTGACGGTTTCCTCTGTCTCCTGACCGGGTTTGACTAGGTGCCTAGCGACAATACAATCAAAACTTAATCCAGTGTCAAAAAGACAAGTAGTGGAGGTACCGTTCAAAATTACAGTTCCTCGAGTTGAGGGTCGGTCCCCCTCAGGTTGAGAATCACTGACATTGACTCTACCTTTCGAGGCTGTATGCAAACATCCAATGCGGTTTGCACCGGTTTGTTTGCCCTGATCAGACGTTCCTGGTGTAGGGGTCTTCCCTTTTCCTTGACCTTGGTGGCCGCGCTGCCACGTAGGCTTGTTGGGTTGATCAGAATTGTTGTTGGGGGGGTATCGGGTTTTGTAGAATTTCGATTTTTCCTGGGGAGGTTTCTGGGTATTGATATCTCGTTGGTTATAATGTTGAGAGGAAGTGGAAGAATAGGATGCCTGCTCTAGATTCTGTTTTCGAGATGGCTCATCGGTGGGTTTACGTTTAGTGCTGGGAAGTTCGGCCATTGCATTGCTATAGCGTTCGGCTTTATTGAGTATGTCTTCAAGCCTGACTGCCCCCTGTTCAGCCAAAAATCTACGTGTTTCATTCGACAAAGTGGATTTTATCTGCTCCACAAGAACAAGTTCGAGGAGTCCCTCATATGAAAGAGGTAGGTCAGATAATTCAATGCACTTTGTCAGATAACCCGTGAGACGTGAAGAGAACTGTGGAAATGTTTCCGTGCTCTCTTTTCGGCTGTTTCTGAACAACTGCAGAAACTTTCGGGCAGTCATCTCAAACTGCTGTAGTAAGGCCTTTTTCAACATGTCGTAATCATGTTGATTCGGTCCCAGCTTTGTGTACACGTCATAAGCATTGCCTTTCAGTGACGTTGAAAGTTTGAGCGCCCAGCGGGTACTCTCTAACCCATAAAGATTCGCGAGTCTCTCGAATTTTTCTAGGTAGCTGTCAATTTTTTCGTTAGGGCTAGGAAAAGATTCTAAAGAAAACGACATAGCAGTTAATTGGGCAGATTGAGTACTGGAGAGGTCCATTGATTGAGACTGGGGCGAAGACGGCTCTCCGTTAGTCGAAGTAGAGGTGCCCCGACTCTCTAGAGCCTTAAGCGCCAGTTGATGCTGTCTTTCCTTGTCTCTCTCTCTCTCTCTCTCTGCGAGTTTCCATCTCTGCTTCAATTTTCTTCTGTTCCAAAAGACGTTCTTCCGCTTCTTTCTTATCTGCCCTCTCCTGGGCTTCTCTCCTCTCTGTTCTTTCTTTCTCTTCCTTCCTCTCAGCTTCGGCTCTCTGTTGCTTCGCCTTCCTCTCAGCTTCGGCTCTCTGTTGCTCCGCGTCATATATTTCCAATTCCTGGTTAATAAACGCGTTTGCAGCTTCTGCATCTAATCCTGCCTCTTTCGCTTCCAGCCTCAAGATGGACCTCATCTTTATCCTCTCTGCCATTGTTAAAGAATAAGATGAAGTATGCTTAGAGAACTAGTAAGAAGAAACGCGAAAGGGAGGAACTCTGAACCGCTACGAGAAAAAACACAAGTACAAATTTACCTGTGTTACCTCCTACCTGTACTGTGCAAACTTATCGCTGCTATTATCTGGCAATTAAGGCTCTAAACGCAAACGACTATGCCACTAAATGGTAAGTTACACTGGAAAAGAATCTACTTTTACTAACAGTCGAGAAAAATTTATATTAAAAAATTTAAAAGGAAAAAAAAAAATTTCCCCTAAATTTTTAATCTCTGACAACAAACTCCGTCCCTAAAGTCAATTATTGAGATGAGACGTTGTTAACTTAATTTTTCAAAATCAGAACAATCCGTCTTTAGCTAAGCTCAACTCTTTTTGACTTCAAAAACCTTTGTGACTGTAAAACAATCACGCAATCCCAGCAACTCTTATAAAGAAAGCAATTGAATTATCTCCGCCAGAGGATAATAAAATAGCAAATATATTTGTTTATCTGTACTTTCTACTGCTGTGGAGAGAAAACAACCTGTAAATATGCTGTGTGGACAACCCAAATACTTAAAGAACGTTTGTCTAGGGGTGTAATTATTTATTTATTTCCCTAATTCACAAAGACAAATCATTCACACTCTACCTAGTTAGACCCAAACTAAATCAGACTCAAAATATCTTTATCTCGGCTATGCGATTGCCTCAAATGTAGCTCAAGATCCCAGAACTAGCCCACAAATATGTGTGCATCAAATGTATCTCAAAATTATCCCAGACGAGCCAGCCAAATATTGTCGTAAATTTATTTTGAGAGAAAAGAGTCGTAGAAATAGTGGTCCGGTTTAGAGTGGAAAATGATGATGGAAAGCTCAGTGATAGAAAATGTAGAGATTTAATAGTTACTTCACAGCGTGCTGGAGGAGAGTAAAGACAGACTTATTTACGAAAATCGTGTCTCTCAATCTTCTCTTTCACTCTCCTGGTCAAACAATTATTTGCCAGTTTTCCAGACTCGCATCTGCGCGCTCACCGATTTGGTGTTTTCAAACACACACACGACGTTGATACAAACTATATTAAACGAATAGGGGAAAAGTTGGGCTTTGGGTATATCCAACACACAGAACTAAATGAGTTTAGGTGATTTTATTCACTTTAAACATCAATTACTAAAAATATCAGATATGGGTATACAGAAAAGATATATGTTACCAGGTAAGCAAGTTAACAAAATGGTCACACAAAAGAATTAATTTCCTGTCATTCATACACGCGCTAGCAAAGGCCTTCACTCATCTTGCTCTCACTTACCGATTGTGAAAAAATCTTGCACTCCATAGAATAACACAACATCAGTTACACCTCAACTAAATGTATGAGTGTTTGTTCAAGTTCTAGCCCCAGATTATCGGGTAGGCGGTCAGCACATAAAAGGGTCCCGTAATCGCTGGAAAATGAATCTGTAGTTGTGTCTCTTTTCTTAATAACAGTTTCTATGGGAGGGCACGGTCTCTGATACCGGGGTGAGGATGGTGTGGTCTATTTGACTATGCCGCGGATAATAAAATTCTTACGCGTGCTGGTACACTTTATCCGTGAGGTATGGTTTAAGTCCAGTGAGAAAACTAGTCACATCACTGTTCAGGAAATTATGAATTATCTCTCTATGTCAGTAAACTAACAAAGCTCGGGCCAGTGTTCTTCTTCCCGTTACGACTTAAGTTGTTTGATGGTGCGTTAAATTTGTCTTTGGGTGTGCTTTCTTTGCTATAAGTTAGATAGCGGAATTCCAAACATAGAATCGCCTCAAAGATTAAAAATTTACACAGTCTCAACAAGTTCTGCGTCAGGGGAACTCTACACACTGTTTATGCTTTGCTTTGCTTAGATTGATTTCTTTATTGCTTTCTTAATGCTGGGATCGCACAGGTTACGATCACTCTGTATGAAAGAAAAAAAAGACATGTAATATACCGAAAACAAATAACCTTCTAAAGCGCGATGAATTTCCCGTTAAGCCTATTATATATATGCTCGCTTATTTAATCATGTATTTAATAAACACTGCGCGAGTTCTAGTGGTTAAAAACACACATCTATAAAACTAGGACTTAACTGAATTTATTAATTATAAATTCCTTCGCGACTTTAAAAGTTAATTTAAGCATCTATTATCTTTTGAAATAATATAATAGATAGATCATTATATTTAAAACTGGAACTCTTGAGATGGTTTAATTAAATAGATTTAAATTAACACAAAATCCCTTGAAATAGAATGACTGAACTAGACCACTGATCACTTTACACAATATATATTACCGCTTTGCACAGAAATAGAAATCACTGCAAATATATATAAAATCCAGGGGAAAATCTATAACAAGATTTCAATAAAGCTAGTGCTTCTGTAAAGGTCTGGCCAGCGAGTGATAACGTGTCTAGTTCTTCATGGTCTATTTAGCTAAAATGAAATGTAAGTTGAGTGGGACATGATAAACTTGACAACTTATTTGATCTCACGAACTTTTGGGGATCTGACCGCCAAATCAAGAGAAGGAGCCGCCCCCTGGTCTTCGTATCCGCTCGCTGCTGCCCGTTTCGCTTTCCCCCGTTCGCTCGGTTCCTCGATTGACACCGAGACGCGAAATTAGCGGCAAGCAACTGCGTCTCGTATCAGGGAAAACTACTGTCTTTGATAGCGCCGATAGTCTCCCTTAAGATCCCTCGGTCTGTCTCTTTGATCTCGTCGCTGTATCCTACATGAGTCCCGGTGGAATGCGTTCTGGCAAACGAAAAGTTACAACAAATGTTCAGGGGTTCTAATGTTATGAAAAGCTAAAGGTCCCTTTAAATCATCCATCATATCAGGGAAAATTCACTTGTCAAACTAGACGTACGTCACAGTGAGTCAGGGACCTTGGGAATATGCTGTTTTAGGTGAAGGTAAAAAGCCTGATACACTGGTGCAGGTAGCCAGTGTAGAAGCTCACAATGAAGAGGAGGCACTCAGAGCAGAATTATCCCTCCTAAAGTCCCAGATAGCACAGATGTCAGAGACCAGTTTGCCAGTACAAGAGGAGGTGCAAAGAGAGAAAGAACCAGGCCAACCGCGAGAACAGCCAAAGCACGACGAGGGGGTGCGTGTTCTTGTATGTGAGAGTCAGGCTGTTGTCAACGAAAGCAGTGAGCTGACAGCACCAACAAACGCAGTTGCACCGACAAGGCGAAAAGGAGTTTGCAAGTGGTACAGTGTCCACAGGGGATGGGGGTTTATCACGCCAGATGATGGAGGTATTGATGTATTCATACATCAGACCAAGATCTTCAGAAAGGGATTCAGGAGTCTGGCGAGAAATGAGAGAGTGGAATTTGACAGCAAACCATCTGTCCAGGGCATGGAAGCAATTTATGTATGCGGCATTGGCGGTCAAGAGTGTAAAGGTAGTAGGAGGCGTCCCATGGCACAGAGAAAGCCAACAAAGTTGAGGTGCTATAATTATGGTGAGTTCTCAGGCCACATGGCAGCCAAATGCCCTCAAGGCTCTCTTCCAAAACGATGTTTTAGATGCAAGTCTACAGAACACTTGATATCCGCCTGTCCCTCAAGGAGCTCTTTCCATAGGCGTACTGCCACAACTAGGTTACCTTTAGGGTGCATGCCAAGAGATGGCCGTGACAACTGTCGCCCTGGGGGCGCCGAGAAAATTGGTCGTTGTCTAGGGGAGGAAACCCGTCCTAAGCAGATAGGAGGGAGTGCACGTCGGTGTCCAGAAGAGGAGACTCATCAAAAGCAGATTGTGGGGAACGTGGGCCACCATCTACACAAAATGAATGTAAAACACGTCAAGAGCTATCCCCCTACAAAGTCGACAGCTGCATGCACTGACAGGCAGAAGTCACAAGCAAGCAGCCGTACTTATTCCAGAAGCTTAGCCCAAAGCATCGCCGCTCAGAAAGAGTCATGCGCAGCACCAACGATCTGAGAGGTTACAATTGAAGCGCTAGAGGTAGTGATGTTGTCGGGACGACAACAAAATCAGGAGGGAGATATGTGATGGGGCCGTAAAGACGCCCCCTTCATGTTCAAGGCATATTTATCGCCCATATATTTTCGATGTGTGCGCAGCACGCTGGAGTGTGAAAAGAGAGCGATCAAATATCACAACATCATCATCACCATCTCGCCCCACCCTATCACAATAAGAATCTTCAACTCAAATGTCAAGTCAGTCCTATTGTATGGCTGTGAAACATGGAGACCAACAAAAAATAACAACCAAGTGGTACAGACTTTCATAAATGGGTGCTTGTGTGGAATAGAAGGATTAATGATTTGACAATGCCACTATGTGGAAATGAAGACAAGAAACAGACAAATGCCAGTAGGACATAAGATGAGAAGAAGGCGCGTGCATGTGATAGGACACACTGAGGAAACCTACTCATAGTCTCACAAGGCAGTTCTGAAAAAAAAACACCAGGGATCCCATGAATAAGAGATGTTAAGGGAGATCGAAAAACACACAGAGGAAGGAAATGGACACGCATAAAAGGGCTAAAGAAGTCATGACAAGTCCTCGAACGGATGGTACAGGACAAAAAAGCTTGGCATCAATTAGTTGAAGACTGATGCTCTACGGGGAGCTGAGAGGTAATGATGATAGTGAACAAAAAAAATTGTATACCTAGACGGCCATTTCTTATAAAAAGATAGTTCCATAGCAGTTACTACCGTAGAGGAGCGGGGTGTTGGAAACTTTACTATACTAGTGTCCAGCATCGACAGTTCCATCCCTCCCTTGCTTTTTCTTCCCTACTTCAAGAGAAAAGTCAGGTACTCGTTTACTGCTGAGTAGGCTGGAGCGTGTCGATACCGTGAACTGTGTAGATGCAGAAGCTGTATTTTCAAGTTATTACATTACGGACCAGAGGTTCTTAACCTTTCTTGTGTCATGGACCCCTTTGGTTGTTCGATGAAGGCTTCGGATATCATTCATTGTCCGGTAAAGGTTACGGATCTGAGACACGATGGGTTCACTGCAAGGGTCATGGCTGTTTAAGTGGGCGCAAGAGGGCTTGTGGCTGCATCAGTGTATGATCTATTGAAACTGTTGGGGCTGAGGGGACAGTCGAGAACAAGGGCACTGAAGAGGCTTAGTGAAACTGCCGAAAAGGCATCAGGCTGGCTGTGGAACAACCGCAATGGGCAATGGAAATCTTGACAGTAAACGCTGCGGTACAGGAAACACCAGGAATTTTTCTAAGTCCACAACACGTTGAGTTTTTTGGTGTACTAGTGAACAAGCTGTGACTGAGGGGCAACAGGCGGTTTATATTATAGGGGTGTCTGTCAGAATTTAAGTGGCGAACGCGCAGTGGCTAGACTCGTCGGCTTCACGATGGTGTCTCAGTGTGTGCGACGGAACGAACGGAATAATTTGTCTTCTCTTTGTTACTTTCACAATTGCCTCCACGGCTGGCGGAGTTGTGGATTAAAGTTGCTACCATAAGTGAAATGGGTTCATTTTCGATACAAGACAACAGGAGGCTGAGACGCTTGGGAGTCATGACCCAAGTGGGCCCGCCTCCCTTAGAGTGTAAAGGAGTATATAGGGCTGAAACACTTATCGGACGGGGGGACTCCTTCTGATGATCAGATTGCTTCCTGTTGTATCGCTCTGTAAAGAGTTTCCTATCATAGTTACATGGTCAAACCATGACGATCGGGAAAAGACCGATTGATTTCTGGAAAGACAGATGACAGAATTCTCTACTCAGAGAGGAATGAAAATCCACCGAACGAAACAGGGGTGTGGGAGGTCATCTGGGGGAGATCAGCAGCGCTCTGTCTCGACAGATAAGACGTTAGAAGAACGCAGCCAGGAGTCAATCCACAGTGCTGAGTACATTCAAGTTGATCTGCCTGATGATGATCTCACACACTTCTTGGACGGGAAGAGAGATGCAATCAAGTTTCCACCTGCCAGTGCCTTGGCAAAAGAATTGGATAACAACCTGAAGCAGATAACCCTGGAGAAGAAGCTGGAAATCTTCGGCGACATAATATATCTGCACTGTCGCAAAGTGTTCGGAGTGAGGGAGGCAAGGGAAAGTAACCCACCACGGAAAAGTAGAAGACAAATTAAAATAGAAGAAATCAGGAAACAGAAGAAGCATGCACGAAAACTTTTCAAGAACGCAGTTGCCACAGAGAAGGAAGGGTTACGACAGGTTTGGGAGCAGCTGAAAGGCCAACATAATGCCCTTTGTAGAGCAGAAAGGTTGTGCAGGAAGAGAAGGAAGACTCGAAGGGATAGGGAAAGATTCTTCAGGGAGCCCTTCAAGTTTGCCAAAGAACTGTTTGAGCAGCCACGGTCGGGTACGCTAAACATCAAGAAAGAAGTCCTGGAAGAACACCTTAGAATGACATATTCAGATGGTCGCAGAGATGAGCCGCTCAGCAGCATGGCATGCCTTAAATGGCCGAGTAAGCCAGGAGCTGAATTTAACACCAAGCCCCCAACGGTGCAAGAGGTAGAAAGCATTGTTTAGAAAGCTCGGTGCAAGTCAGCTCCAGGTCCTAATGGTGTTCCATATGTGGTGTATAAGAGATGCCCTGAAGTGCTCAAACGACTGCTCCGTTTACTGAAGAATGCGTGGAAAACCCAGCTTGTAAGCAAGGAATGGAGAAAGGCGAACGGAGTCTACATCCCGAAGGAACAAAATTCCACAGACATCAGTCAGTTCAGGCCAATCTCACTACTCAATGTGGAAGGGAAGATATTCTTCTCAGTGATGGCGAAAAGACTCACTACATACCTCCTGGCAAATGGGTACATTGACACTACCATTCAGAAAGGAGGTATCCCAGGTACACCAGGATGTCTAGAGCATGCCACAATGATCTGGGAAGCAATCCAAAAGGCAAAGTCTGACAGGACAAACCTCCATGTAATCTGGTTGGATCTAGCGAATGCTTATGGATCCGTTCCACACCAGATGTTGTGGCAGGCCCTAGAAATGTATCATGTTCCACAAGAGATTACAGCAATGCTGAAGCTGTATTTTGCAGGGTTTGCTGTCAGATTTTCAACCAGAGAGTACACAACGAAGTGGATTGGCCTTGAAGTTGGAATTGCGATGGGGTGTACCATCTCTCTGATACTATTCGTGATGGCTATGCAGGTAATCCTCAATGCGACTGAAGGAATGGCTATAGGTCCAAAGCTCAGTAGAATGTGTCACATGCCACCGCTCAAAGCATTCATGGATGACACAACAATTCTGATATCAGATGAACATCAGGCCCGGAGGATGTTAGCACGCCTGGATGAACTAGTCAGCTGGTGCAGAATGAGCTTCAAACCCAAGAAGTTGAGAGGCCTATCAGTCAGGAAAGGGAAGATAGCAGAGGACATATTCATGGTTTCCAACCAAAGAATCCCTACTGTCATTGAGGAACCTGTTAAAAGTCTTGGCAGGGTGTACGATGCCTCATTAAAAGACTCGAAGGCAGTGCAACAGACAATAGAAATGGCAGACAGAGGGCTACAGATCATAGACCAAAGCAGACTCCTGGGAAAGTTCAAACTGTGGTGCCTCCAGTTCATGTTGATACCGAAGTTGCTGTAGCCACTGCTTATATATGAAATAAGCACAAGTACAGTGGAAGCTATAGAGCAGAAGGTCAACAAGTTCATGAGAAAGTGGCTAGGGGTACCACCAGGTCTGTCAGATGTAGCACTGTACTGCAAAAAGTCAAAACTTCTGCTTCCTTTCAAGTCAGTTGTTGAAGAGTACAAAGTTGGAAAGGCAAGGCTTGCAATGATGCTACGCGAGTCAGCTGATGATGTGGTTAAGTCCATTCAGCCCACACTGAAAACGGGAAGGAAGTGGAGAGTGGAAGAAGCTGTTGATGCTGCTCAAGAGTCACTCAAACTGAGGGAGATAATCGGATACACACAAACGAATAGACGGGAATTTGGTCATGGAGACATCCGCTGGTGGTCCAAGGCATCAAGCAGGGAGCGCAGAGACATGGTAGTTCAGGAGATACGAGGAGCTGAGAATGACAAGAGGTTGCAAAAAGCAGTGCAGCAGGTCCAAAAAGGCCAATGGACTACATGGGAAGGAGCCCTGCAGAGGTCCTTGACATGTAATGATATATGGCATATGGCACCTCTTAGGCTCAGTTTCGTTGTTAGATCAATGTATGACCTGCTGCCGTCGGCCACCAACCTTGTGAAATGGGGAAAGTCGGATGATGAGCAGTGCCCCCTGTGCCAGGGGAGTCAGACACTCAAACACGTGCTCTCAGCGTGTAAGGTGTCATTAGGGCAAGGGCGATACACTTGGCGCCATAACAAAGTGCTAAATGAGCTTGCTGCAACAATAGATCTGGCAAGGATGAAGGCGAATAGCAAACCCAGGCCGAGCACCGCAAATACATACTTTCTGAGGGCAGGAAAGTCAGCACACCCCAAACCGAGTAATCCTGGTAGCAGTTTACCATCTCTTCTTGACTGTGCAAACGACTGGGAGATGGCGGTAGACCTACCTGGACGAGGGGCATATCCATAGAGTATCAGAAAATCGCGGAGACGGCCGGATATAGTGCTTCATTCTTCAGCAACGCTTCAGGTCATACTGATTGAACTGACCGTGCCATTTGAATCCAGATTAGACGAACAACATTCGTTCAAAGCGGCCAAGTATAGTGATCTGGCCGCGGATCTGAGACACGATGGGTTCACTGCAAGGGTCATGGCTTTTGAAGTGGGCGCAAGAGGACTTGTGGCTGCATCAGTGTATGATCTATTGAAACTGTTGGGGCTGAGGGGACAGTCGAGAACAAGGGCACTGAAGAGGCTTAGTGAAACTGCCGAAAAGGCATCAGGCTGGCTGTGGAACAACCGCAATGGGCAATAGAAATCGTGACAGTAAACGCTGCGGTACAGGAAACACCAGGAATTTTTCTAAGTCCACAACACGTTGAGTTTTTTGGTGTACTAGTGAACAAGCTGTGACTGAGGGGCAACAGGCGGTTTATATTATAGGGGTGTCTGTCAGAATTTAAGTGGCGAACGCGCAGTGGCTAGACTCGTCGGCTTCACGATGGTGTCTCAGTGTGTGCGACGGAACGAACGGAATAATTTGTCTTCTCTTTGTTACTTTCACAATTGCCTCCACGGCTGGCGGAGTTGTGGATTAAAGTTGCTACCATAAGTGAAATGGGTTCATTTTCGATACAAGACAACAGGAGGCTGAGACGCTTGGGAGTCATGACCCAAGTGGGCCCGCCCCCCTTAGAGTGTAAAGGAGTATATAGGGCTGAAACACTTATCGGACGGGGGGACTCCTTCTGATGATCAGATTGCTTCCTGTTGTATCGCTCTGTAAAGAGTTTCCTATCATACGGACCCCTTTGATTGTCCGGTAAAGGTTATGGACTCCGTTAATTACCCGACGAAGTCTACGAAACCCTTCTTAGAAACAATAATGGATACAGACGCATCGTTAAAATGTTTGTATACAAATAATACTGTTAAGTTGTGTGTTGTTAGATGTTGTAGTAGGATTAACACACAGCGTATGCTCGGGTTCAAAAACTCTGATAGGGTACGTATATTCAGCACAAGACACTGTCACAGGAACACGTATGGGTCATCAAATAACTAGTCAAATACGACAGTACCACAATTTAATTCTTGGAAACAAGTGGTAACATCAAAGTACATGTACAGCTAATATGGATACCTCTGGCCAATTAACAGAAAACAGGAAAACTATGGGTGGTGCAAATACACATCTGCACCCACGCTCATATTCGCAATCTTCTCTCAGCTCTCATATCACTAGAGCACTTGATCTAGATCGCCTTCACAGAAAGTGCCCGAATTACACAGAAACAGCCGCTGTCGACAACATTCACAGCTCTAACTCAAAACACATCTCTACACTTCGGAATCTCAGCCGACTCCCTAACACTACATATCTCAGCCCGGACTCACTGTCAGTTCACTCACTCTTAAAACACGAGAAGAGTTAACAAATCTCTCTCTGCCAAAGATCACGCATAAGTCGTACACACCAGTGAAAACAACAGTAAGCAAACACCATACACACCTTCACATTTCCTACCCACACTCTTTCCAGTTACTGCAGTTCCTTAACAAATACATTTTATTGCAAAGAAAAATCGTTAAGCTCATATACAGCCACTCAGAAATTAAAAAAAAAACATTCTCAGAAAGAATATTTTTCTTTAAATGCAGACATCTTTGATACTCTTTCCAGTAAACATTTTGGTGAAAACACAATTAAGATATTTAGGTTATGTGCACGGACCCCCTAGTATCCACTCATGGACCTCCAAAGGGGTCTGTGGACCTCTGGGACACCATTAAGAGAAATTCTCAGAAACTCGTGTGGCTGTCATAATAACCGTGTTAGTAAAATTTTTGCTTTTCAGGTTTAGCTTCTTATTTAAGACGGAACAACTTAACTCCACTAGTAGCAGCGTTATCTTTTTTCCTGATCACAGAAGAGAACTATTTTCTGGTAATGTTATCCTGGAGCAAGGCCACTGTGACCCAGGAAGATTAATATCGGTTCTATAGCTTTGCCTAGCATTTCCTTTGATAATAAATGCGTTTCGGGCTAAACTAGAACCACCTGCTGGTAGGTAGAGCAACATGTCTGCTTTGATAGATTTATCCTCACGTAAAATAAATTATCCTTAACCTTGGAAAATGAAGAGATAAAATAAAATATAATATAAATTAGCACACTTTTTAATATTCATTAAGTCATTCTGTCGGCGTCTGTGGCCTAATGGCTATGAACGCAGTTTCATAATCCAGATATACCAGGTTCGAAACCTGCTGCAGGCGGTTTGGTAGCAGATCGCTTTGTGTGGATTTTTAACAATGGTATAAGCGCCGTACCGTTCAGAAAGCAATGGCAAACTACTGAATGAAAAAATTGCCTAGAAAAATCACAAAACAGCCAATAAAAGCTGGGGTTGATTGCCACGTCCTGTAAAGGATAAGCAACTAACTTTTTTAAAGTCATTCTACACGCTTCAGCTAGCCAGGGAGCATAGGCCTTCAACAAACTTAAGCCACGTCTTCCTGTCACGTGCCATCAGGTCAAGGTCTTTCCATGTCTTCTTCATTCCTTGTATGTCTATCTCCAGTTTTCTCTTCTCTGTGTGATTTTGGGTCTTCCTCTGTTTCTCTAATCCAGGGGATCCAGAGCATGGACTGCTGTGTAATACTATCAACAGGTTTCTCTAGGTCACTTTTAATATTGATAAGATATTAATTCATATTTAGTGTTAATGTTATTATAAGAGACGAACCTACACAAAGGGTTATTCTTTAAATAATCTGTGGTTAACGCAAGAACCAGCAGAGCCAGTTTTTTTTCAGTGTTAATGGTTTTGTTGTATTTTACCGGCTTTTCTTTAACTTGCAACGTATGTCACTCTCTTGTCACCTTCAACTCTTGCAATCGATTTTTCAATCACTTCCAGATGAGCAATAGCTCTGAAACTTGGCATAGTTGTGTATTCCCCACGACAATATAATAATCAGTCGTAAAAATAACAAAATTAATAAAATTAAAATTAATATTATTTTTTAGGGAGCCGCGCTAGCGTAGTGGTTACAACACCGCTCTGGCGACCGGGTGATTCAGGATCAAACCCGGGCGACGGCATTTGATGATTTTTCGTCGACCGGGATTTGGACTGGATTAACTCGAGACCTGGCGATGACATTTGAAGGAGTGTCGTCGACCAGGGACTGGTGGCTACTGAGCCGACCCAGCTCTAATGGGTACCTCCGAAATCGGCGAGTATCTGCCTGAATGGCGAGGGACACCTGTCTCTGTACAAGAAAAGGGATACTCACGTAAAATCAATGTTAGACATTAATAATAACCTGAGATTTCGCCTCGAGTATTAGCGGGCGTACGAAAAAAAAAAATAATAAAAATATATATTTTATTATTTTTTTTTTTTGGAGGGGGGGGGGGGGTATTGTATCATCAGTGAAATGGGCGATAACTGCAAATAATCTAGGTGTATTCTTTCCAACAAGATTGTCTCTCTTGAGAGAAATATTGAAACTTCTCCCCCCCCCCTTTTTTTTTTTCCCCACACAAACACTATCGCACGCGCGTGCACAGACATACACACAACTGACAACTACATTAAAAATTAAAAATTAGAAATAAATAAAAAATATATATTTACTTTCCGTGTATTGTACTGAATAATGAAATCAGCCTTCTGTGCTCTGGACTCGTTTATCGCAAAATGATAATGTCATTAGCGGATCGATTACATTTGACTTAAATTAAAAAAAAAATATATAAATAACACTGAAAAGAAGAAAATAAAAAATTAATTTTTTAAACACAGGTTTTTAATTCACTAAAAAGCCACAAATAATTTTTCAAGGTGTTTATAGCTTGCAGTAAAAAAATGTAACATCACATAGACAAAAAGCCTGGGGCGCTGATTCTACATGAAATTAACCTGCTTTATACTTCATTACACCAACGGGCTGATCACCCGTTTGCCAGTCACTTCGATTACGGAAACAACAGCAAATGGATTGATTTGCCGTTGCCATAAAGACGCCAATAGGCGTGATGGGAAACAATGGCAAAGAAAACCTATCTGCTGTTGCCCTAAGACGCCACTAGGCGTAATGGCCACTGACTGCTTTGACGGTCGGTGGCTAAGGACGGAAGAAGAAGAAGATACTTCATTACACACTTATGGATAAAATATATGATAAGCGCTTAAGCGCCCCACGCTTTTTGTCAATTTGATGTTACATTTTTTGACTGCAAGCTATAAACTCATTGAAAAATTATTTATGGCTTTTTAGTGCATTAAAAGCCTGTGTTTAAAATATTTATTTATTTATTTTTTATTGCTCTTTAAATTTTGGCGCTTTTCATCAAGTCGGCGAAGGGCCAGGCCGCACCACTCACACCGCCCATGAGCCGACCCTGCACGTCATATCCTCAGTGATATTGTAACTATTAACTCAGTTGAGGGAGGAACTGTATGATGACAAGAGAAGCCTGAGACGGACCGCCAGCTTTATAAGAGAGATGGATGTGGTTATTTGAGAGCGAACGACGCAGAAGAAAAAAGTCTAGCAGAAAATGTATGTTAGACGCTTTGCTTCCGGTTGATGTGTGTGTGCGTGTGTGTGTGTGTGTGAGTGTGTGTGTGAGTGTGTGTGTGTGTGTGTGCGTGCGTGCGTGCGTGCGTGCGTGCGTGCGTGCGTGCGTGCGTGAATGTGATCACAAATGACAAGCCTGGACTATGTTTATTCAGAAACCTAGCCCGCGTTATTTGTATATTGTTAAGTATGCCCCTAGTGTGCCGATGGTCAAGAAAATATGGGCCTAACACCATATTCCCAATATGCCTCACTGGGCGTGTAACGGGATCCTTTACCTTTTTTAAGGATCCATTAGATTTATACCTAGCGCGATGTATGTGTAGGAGTTCTTCTAAACCTCACCTGATAGTGTTAATGAACTATAATAAGGAGTTCCAGACGGAAGTTTATTTTGGAAAGCATATCTTCACGGTTAATGTTAAAGTAATCGTAAGGGACAAATGTAGAACAAGATTTATTTAGGAAACATCTTAAAAGTCACATGTAGTCTAATCAAAGAAGACGAGCGTAGGAGGAAGCCTATAACGGAAAACCCTGGCTATACTGTTTCGTATTAAAATAAATTAATTATAGCAAGCCCAGAAGGAGGTTTAGTTTTTACACCTGGTCTCTGTCATACGTATATAACAAGCATTTAACAGTGTGATGTGTAATGTATTGCTTTAGTCGTAACAAAATGTGAGTGCCAGGGTAGGCTTAATTATAATTATGAATAATAGTGGTGTCTCCTTCTATTTCGTCTTGGGTATCGCTGTGCAATATATCTTCTTTTGTCTTCGTTAAACTCTCAAACTGTTGATGTCTTTCTCTTATATGCTAAAATAATCTATCTAATTTTGTCACCTATATCTTTCTTATGATGATATAAATAAATAAATAAATATATATATATATATATATATATATACATTTTCAATGATTGTCATTATGTTCCTTTTTGCTCATTTTTTTGTAAAGCAATTTTATTTTTACACGATGAGGTCTGTCCCAAGCACAACCTCATATTAGTCGCCTCTTACGACATGCTTAAAAACAAAAAAAAAGTTAAACCTTCCTAAAACGATTCGCACCAAACCCGACGCACTCATTCGGACATGGACCCGGGCTGGGCCGGGTATGAACGCTAGTGTTATTATAAGAGACGGACCTGCACAAAGGGTTATTCTTTAAATAATCTATTGTTAACGCAAGGACCAGCAGAGCCAGTTTTTTCAGTGTTAATGGTTTGTTGTTGTTGTTGTTGTTTTTAAATTTTGGCGCTTTTCATCGTCTGCTTTACATAGCAGTAGTCATATTCCTTCTTCTTCACCTCAGAAACTCCCAGGAACAACACGGGGATATATTTGTATATAGGAGGATCATTATAATTTACAACAGTGTGGAAAACTTCTTAAATAGTTCAATATGGGTGTTATTAACATCCAGTGTTTCCTTACACATATATAAAGATGTTTATTCAATGGTTTTTACGGCTTCCTCATTTAGAAATTTTAACTTAGAAACAAATCCGGCACGTTTTAAATTCATAACAAACGTTCTCGACGGTTGTAACGACGGAAGTAGTCTCCAATAAAACGAAATGAGAAGCTCGGCACAAAAGTGCTGCCTACCATGCCGCCAAGTTGACTACATACATACGTATCAGAATCTTTATTCTCCTTAATATACATTGATGTGTGTTAAGGGAAATAATCTAATCTCCTATGTTAAGGGAGATTAGATCCCCGAGTTGTATACAACGTCTAGTTATGAATTGTTGAGATGTGTTTTTATAAAGTTCAACCCCCAATCTTTGCTGTATCTGGCCATTTATACAATTTGTAGTACCAACGTATGTAAGTTTCGTATAGAATCTTGATTAAAGTTCAGTAGGAACGTGTAAATAACATGAATTATTGAAGTAACACTTCAATTGACGACTTGAAATTTATTCAATACCCGTACAAACAATAAATACTTTTGAACTTATACTCTATATAATTCTGATCATTGAACAGTAGTCACTCGTTCCATTTTTCATCCATTCAGTTCCTTTTAATGCGACAATTATTACACTTCTGAATCAACAGCTCTCGGACTATAGAACACTTTTAGTTTATACGTCTATTATTTCATCTATCAGGGACTTAATCATCCCGAGCTTGTCGCTTATTATAACAGGGGCAATTCCGACAGCCCATGAACACTTGACATATATCTATTAAACAACTTGCCTGGGCAGAAATATAAGTGGCAGCGCCACACTTTCCCAGTGGCCCAATAGCCACACTGTTATACACAGCTGAACGATAACAGCGTTACAATCCCTCTCTCTTTTTTCGTCATCCTTAGTTACCTTTTTATCTCTCTCTCTCAGCAACGCCACAACGCACTTTTCTATCGTTCATGCATTTAGTTGAGATACGACATTGTGTGCATTAAAAAAAAAAAACTCGACAATAATAAACACCGCGATTTAATTTCACACCATGAAGTGACCCCAACAATATGTACTGACATGATATAATAAAATACAACATGCCATATTGGAGAATTATTAGAATTTACATAAAGTGTGGAAGACGTCTTAATTAGTTCAATGTGGGTGTTTCTACATCGAATATTTTCTTTACACATATAACAATCTTTAAGCTTTATAAAAGACATTGGCATGTAATGATATGATATGATACAACATATCAAAAGGAGTATCATTAAAACTTACAGAATTTATGTGGAATGCATTTCAAGTAGATCAGTGGGGGTGTTTTTTGTTTTTGTTTTTTTTACATAGGGGGTTTTATCAGAATCTTTGTTGGCCAGAAAATACATTGACACGTAGTGTATTGATATACTAAATACAGCATCAAATTTAATAGTGGTTTGCTGAATTAAGCAGTGCACAATTGAGATTAGAATTAATCAAAATGTGGAAAACATCAACATCAATTTAAGATGGGGCTTTTTACATCGAAGTTTCCACATTCTATACGATCCTGTAATTGCACTAACGCTGACACATTTACTTAAAACTCTGTCTTCAAATTTCCGCAGCCTCAGAGTCATCAATCCACTCAGACACTTTGCATACATACATACATACATAAATACGTACGTACGTACGTACGTACATACATACACATACACTCCGCACTAATTAGGAAAATATCTCTCTCCAGAGGTCATCAAAGGTAACAACATTAGAGATGGGTCGGTTCGTTTCGCCCCTGAAAAATGCAATAAGTCACCTGAAGGTAAATCGACTTCTCCCGAACAACCCAGCAACCCGCTGCCACCTTCCAGACTTGGTCAGACTGTTACCTCTACAACAGGAAAGGCTCTTTCGCCTTCATCGTTATCACCCTCGTCCATGACTACATTAACGCTACCACCCACCACTGAAGCACCTACCAGCCGGCATGTTAGAAGCCACAACAGCCATAATGACGCTAGACGGAGCACGCAGACTGAGATAAATGGAAACCCTGGTTCTGGAACGAAAACCTCGGATGATTCATCCAGTAGCGATTGTGAAGCGTCCAGAGGGAATGTAAGTATACGCATATTTATTATTAACTATATCTTAGACCCGTATAGTTCCCGAGGGGTTCTGAAGGGACGAAGAAAGAATAAGCCTACTGATGCCTCATCATCATCATATTTTTCCGTTGAGCTCTTTACCCTTGTAGGAAGCCAGCACCAAGCAGTCACATGATCTTGTATGTCATCACAGGCGACTAGTATGATGTTGTGAATGGACTGGCAACCTCATCATGTCAAACATATTGCTACAGAAATCATCACTGCAAAAGTTTGTACTTTGGCGTAAGCTTTCTCAAGCAGGTCATGTACACTGATAAGTACATGCTCCATAAAGTGGGTAAACGTAAATGATGGTGATACCTTTCATGGACGTCGGGGTGGCCCCTTAAGTCTCTGGCACCAGAAAAGGACTCCTGCTATATCATAATTGTCGTAAAAGGCGATAAATGTGACGTTGTGCTCGGGACTGGCAAAGTCATAATATAAAATACATTGTTACAGAAACCATCACGGCAAGAGAACATGAATACTTTCGTGCTAGTTTCCTATAAGAGGACCAGCAGAAGAGGTCCATACGCCATAATGAGTGAAAAGAGACGATGATGATATTTGCTAATTATCAACCCTGTGGATAGAAACTTTAGAATATATCGTCGATTCTCTACTGGTATCATCAGAGACCTGAATATTCAACTCTTGATTTACAAACTGGGGTCACTGTAGCAAATAAAGATGATTTGCTGGGGAGGTTATGATGGTATCCTAACAAAGAGTGAAATAAGTGCATGCAGTAACCGTGCGAGGTCAAGCAAATGTAGGTCCCTGATTCTATAAATGATGATGATGAATTGTGTACAGGGAACCTAACGCTACCTCCCTAGATCTCACACGGTCTCTCTGTTGGCTCTAGTGTAGGGTGTATGATGTACCTATTGTCTAGGGGAGAAATGAGATGATAGTACACAACACACAAACACTTTACTTTTCTATGAGAAAGTTAATAAAACAGGTGTTAAGTTTTCTTTTGAACTGAATATTACAATTTAATCTGCCTGTCCAGTTATATCTTTTGGACAGGTCTTGAAAATAAGGACAAGATAGTTTACAGAAAGAGGGAAATAAAACAACTGGACTTTCTGTCCACACAACTAAAATCAAGATATATTTTTCACTGAAGAACAGTTCACAGCTACTACTGTAATCCTATAAAGGGAGAGTCACTGTGTATGAGGGGCTGTTGTGTCATCATACCCCTTGAAATTCCTGAATATCATAGGGAAACTCAGTGAATGTTACTTTTTTACAAAAAGTGTCAGATGTACCCAGATGTATGGCACATCACCTGGGGTTATTTATAAGGAAATTCTCTCCTGAAGATGCAGACTCTTTCACTCGTTCAAGCTCCTCCGTGTTCTTATAATAGTAGAAATGACTGGATGGAGGCTTGAGGGCTGTATTCACTTTCAGCTGGCTTCCTGCCACCAGTCGGTAACAGGGAATAAAACGCTGGAACAAAAGGATACCCTGGCTTTACATCTACTCACTGAGATTATTTAATATTTTCCTACCAGGATATGGGGTCAGCCTTGCGTGCCGTACATGTGCACAAGCCCCTAACTTTGTTTGACTCCCTCCTTGCTGTGACCACACCTCAGGTCCCTATGGCAGATACGCCACTGTACCTTTACATCTTTTTTTCCTCAATACAATAATGTGGGGTAACCACATTTCCGTTGGTATGATTTTCTCTTTTCTTTTTATATTATAAATGCTTCAGGCATGTAACTAGTGTTCATAGAACACAGAGGCTTACTACTATAATAATATAACAGCATAATCATGACAACATACATCAATTAGATACATTTTAAGATGAGGACTCAACAATGTCTACTACCGACATGTTCTTCATTTTTCCTCAATATCAATACCCAATTTTGTTTGCTGTGGAATTAAACAGAATAATTCATAAATCGTCCTTACCACAATTCAAGAAATATAAACAAATGATGCTGACTTGCAAAGCAATGGCCGCAGTTTCACTCTGCACTGGTCTCAGGCTGGGAAATATTTATTTTACTTTAAATTTACCACAGCTGAATCTCAGCAAAATGTTTAATGTAAGTTATTTTTGACAACTGGCAATTGAATAAGGAAAACCCCTTGCTAATATTGGGTACCACTAGCCAATCAGAAGCTGGCGACTACCAGATTTCAAAATGCAGTTTTGAAAAAAAAAAAAAACAATTCCAAACTACACCGCGTCTGCTATTTAATTGGCTAGCCTATGTTAGTTGCCATTACAAAAAATGTTTCGTTGATAACCAAATTACTATCGCCCCCCCCCCCTTCTCACCCTATACTCTCTGTACTCAAGCGAATTTGAATATTCACCTCAATGCCTCTTTCTACGCGATCGTCCCTTTAACGTTATGAAAAATTCAAGTAAGGTTGACTGTCTGTCTGGTCTACCGTCTTGGACATTTTATTTTTCCTTCATAACTTCACTAATACTGGGGCTATCATATTATTTAAAACATATTCTTGCTTAGGGGAGTCTCAGCTATCTTATCATATAAGTTTTATGTTCAGTTTCCTATTAATAAAGATTTTCATTTTTGTCACTGTTCGTTCGTCAAATAATATTTTACACAAGACCACCATTTCCTCCTTTCTCCTCTCCCGCTTAGCCTATGTGATTCAAATACTACTTGTTTTAGTGACGCCAGTAATTCTACAACGAGTGGGGACAAACTGTCTGTGTGTTTGCCTCCGATGGCGTTTGCCGCCGCGTGTAGATACGCATGGCAGAGTGTGGCAGGCAAATCGGGTGTTAGACGTGGCGGGTTAACAAGTTGGGTTTTATGATTTGAATTTTATCGTGTTTCACTACCAAATTGTAAGACTTACTACTGATTAACCTGTTAAAAACAAAATATTACGTTAATTCAGATAGTATTGTGCGGCGCTCTTCCGCCAATTAATTAATTTTATCGGTTAGGCGGCCGTGTATGCAGCAGATCTTACAAGTTTAAACATCGGTAGTACGTTGGCGAAACCGAAAATGCAGCGCGTTGTATATTATATATGCTATAGGCTTTTCGCACTGCACAAAAGGCAGTGGCGGGCGTGTGAGAGCAATTCCGTCAGACACAATCGGGCTGGTTTTATTTATTGTTGTTTTTATGACTAAAATCCATAGAAATGAGTAATTATCCTCGCAGATTTTACCACACACCTCCCCTCTTAAACATGCATCACTATGCAGGTTATTATCTGCGAGATAACTTAGCTCAATGAAGTCTTATGCGTTTCTCTGATTTTCATCACATGGATGTCTGCTTAAAAAGTCGGCACCCACATTCGTCGGACCCGGGATATAATCTATCCGGAATGAGTATGGCTGCAGTAATAAAGACCATCTCAATAATCTGGAATTTTCATGCTTCGCTTGTGACAGGAACACAAGAGGTGAATGATCCGTTTGGACCACAAATGTCCTGCCATATAAAAATAAATCTGAAATTTCTTTATAGACCATATCAAAGCGAGACATTCCTTTTCACTTGTTGAATAATTTTTTTTTTCCGCCTTGTTCAACTTGCGGCTAGCATAAGCGACTGGTTTCAATTCCCCATCTGGTGAGGAAGACCTTTGCAACAATGTAGCACCTAGGCCCACATTGCTTGCGTCACTTCTCACAATAAATTCTTGAGTTAAGTCAGGCAATTGCAATACTGGCCTGCTTGTAAGTTTTTCCTTCAACTCTTGGTAAACTAATTCGCACTGAGCAGACCAAATTATTTTATCAGGTTGACCTTTACGAGTTAAATCTGTCAGCGGAGCACATATAGAGTTAAAATTTTTAATGTACTTTTGGTAAAAACCACACAACGACACGAAAGATCGCACGTCTTTCTTTGTTTGGGGTCGAGGAGCTTTTTTCAATTTTTCCAGATTCTTGGGATCAGGGGTCATGCTACCCTGATGCACAGTATGTCCCAAGAATTCCAACTCTTTACAACCTATACAACATTTTGTTGGCCTGGCGGTTAAGTTAGCCTCTCTGAGTCTATCTAACAGCATATTCAAAGAGGTAACGTGTTCCTCAAATGTTTCCGTAGCAATGAGGATATCGTCCATAAAATTCGAAATACATGGATTTTTCAGGGGATCCAGCAGTTTTCGCATCATCCTTGAAAACACACTCGGAGCATTTTTCAACCCAAACGGCAACATGTTGAACTCATAATGACCTTCCGAGGTGCTAAATGCTAAATAAGGTCGAACCTCAGGCTTTACTGGAATTTGGTAATAGCCCTTGCTAAGATCCACCTTAGAAAAATATTTTGCCTTGTTCAGCCTGGCAAATAGTTGAGTAGTATCAGGTAATGGATCCACCTGACCTTCTGTGACAGCATTCAGTTTCCTGTAATCTATACACAGTCTATGTTCTCCTGATGGTTTCCGCAACAGAACCACGCAGGAACTATAAGGAGACTCACTATGAGAAATAATCCCTTCTTGTAACAAATAATCTATCTCCTCTTTTAAAGCTTTCTCCTTAGCGAATGGAATAGAATAGGGCCTCATACAGATAGGTGTTTGGTCTAGTAGTTTCATATCATATTCCAACAAATGGGTGTTACCCGGTTTATCTGTCAACACATCTGTATGTTTCTCAAGGATCTGTCGAACCTTCTCCTTCTGCCCTTTTGTCAAGTGATTGCTGATTTTCACCTGCTCAAACGTTTCACTGGTTTTCAGTGGATATTCAAATGAGGAGAGAGGGTCATTTTTCATTTCGGTTGCAATAGACAAGGCCAATAAGTGTGTCCCTTCCTGGATTTGTCTGTCCAGATATTTCTTCAACAGGTTCACATGATAGACTTTTTCCTTTCCCTTTTTGTCTATCTTATAATTGGTTCTGGATACCTTTTCCAAAACTGTGTATGGTCCTTGCCATCCGATCTGAAGTTTATTATTGCTGCTGGGCAATAGAAGAAGTACCTTCTCCCCCCACAGCAAGTTCCCTATCCTTCGCTTTTCGATTATAATAAGCAGCATGCTTTTTCCTGGCTTGTCTCAAATTTTCATTTGCCAGTTTCCAACCGGTTTGTAAACGATTGGTCAGTTCGTTCACGTATTGATAAGATGAGGTAACAGTCTCCTCTGCCTTCTCATCAGTCCAGGTCCTTAACAAAGCTTCTAACGGACCTTTTATTGGCCTACCAAATAACAGTGTTGCGGGGGCCATTCCGGTGGAATTATGTGGTACTTCCCGGTACGCAAACAGGGCGGCGGGCAAGTAGTGGTCCCACGTGTCAGGTTTCTCATGTGCCAGCTTTCTCAGGATAGAAATGAGAGTCCCATTGAACCTCTCTACCTGGCCGTTCCCTTGGGGATGGTACGGGCTACAATGAAAGTGCTTGGCTTGAAACAACCTGAACACCTCTTCAGTTAGTTTCCCCTTGAACTGAGAGCCATTATCTGTCAAGATTTGATGCGGGAAACCTAACCTTGTGAATATCGTAAGTAATGCCTCTGCCACATGTTTCGAATCGATTGATGACAGGGCTACCGCCTCTCCCCACATAGAACAAGTGTCTACCAGAGTAAGGATGTAACTGTTCCTCCTCTTGGTCCGAGTGAGAGGTCCCACAATATCCACAGCAACTCTCTCAAAAGGGGTTCCCACTATGGGCATTTCCCCAAGAGTTGCGGGAGCAGTCCAATGCTTTGGAGCTACTCTCTGGCATTCGGGGCAGGAGTGTACGTATCTCTTTATGTCTTCCGTTATCCCTGGCCAGAAATAATGACAAGCTATACGCTGTCCTGTTGCACTAATCCCCATGTGACCACTGAAGGGGATAGCATGACCTAACTCCATCACTTTTTCTCTATATGATTTAGGAAGGACCAGCTGACCATGACCAGCTGCACCAGTGCCGGCCTTCCTGTATAGCAATTTATTCTTCATATAGAATTCTCCTTTATTTGGAGGAGTATGGCTCTTTGGGAGTTTCTTATAGCACAGCTTCAGTGACTTATCTTCAGCCTGTGCCTTTCTCATCTCTTCGGGATGAGTATTTATAGGTTCATCTTCTTCCTTTCTGGATTGTGATCGGGTCTGGACTGCTGCCAAGACCACAGGTCTCGTTGGATTTCCCAAGTAGACATAACGACACCCCAATATCAGAGGGTAGATGGGTGCGTCTATCACTGCTGCTCTGATTATCCCTTCCACATAGCGAGTCTTCACTTGTATCCTGGCAATGGGAAGTTTCATGAGGGGTAGGTCCTTGGTCGCCCCTTGTATCTCCACTGTTTCTGTGGTATACTGATCTGGGTTCACCAAGTGCGAGCTCACCACAGCCTCAAAATCCAAACCTGTATCATAGAGGCACCTTATGGTGACATCATTGCATACAACATCCTCGCAAACTGGGGGGTGATAAGGTTCCTGCTGTTCAGCAGGTTTGTCCTTTCCCTCCTGTTTTCCCCTTTTCATAGCAGCAAATCCAGCAGGTTTACTTTTACAATACTTAATGTCATGTCCCTCCTTCTTACAATAAGTACAATACCATCTACTTTGATGATGAGGTTTTTTCTTTCCTCATTCCTTCTGTCCTTGAATTGTGCGGTTTTATTTTTATAATCATTTCGAGGCCTATCGAAGTTCTGCTTACCTCTGTTATCAAATTTATTATGGGTTTGAGGAGCCTTAAACTGATCTACTGGTTTCTTTTTAATACCAGCTACCTCTGCCTGGGCTGCATGATACCTTTCAGCGACATTTATTATTTCCTCCAGTCTCTCCGCACCCTGTTCCATGAGAAACTTTCTCATGTCTGGAGCCATGGACTCTCTCATCTGCTCAATGAGTATCATCTCTTTGAGATCTTGGGTTTTCCCCAAAGAAGCCCATTTCTCCATATACGTTTCCAACCGGGCGGAGAACTGGTGATAGGTCTCACCCGACAGTAGCCTGGCATTCCTAAATTTCTTTCTATAAAATTCTCCGTTCTTTTCGTATCTTAACAGAAGAGCTTGCTTCAACATGTCATAGTTGTCCTGGTCACCCCTACTCATTTTAGAAAAAACTTCGTAAGCTGTACCGCGAAGTCCTTGAGACAACTTTACTCCCCATTTTTCTCTTTCCAACCCATAAGTAGTGGCTAATATTTCGTATCTGCTTAGATACGACTCAATATCATCATCTTTTTCTATAAAATAATCTAAGTGGAACCCCATGGCTGATGACGAGGCCCCCTGGCTTGCAGCGGAGTCGGAAGTGGAAGGGCTAGTTCCATTTTCCGGAGCATGGCCTTGTAGCTCTAGCTCCCTTAGTCGTAACTCATGTTCCCTCTGTAACCGTTTATCTTCCCTTTCCGCCTCCAATCTTCTTTCTTCTTTCTCTCGTTCCGCCTCCCTGTGTAGACGTTTTTCCTCCTTCTCAGCCTCGAGTTCAAGTTTCTTTGCCTCCTTCTCAGCCTCAAGTTTCTTCTCCTCCAACTGCAGCCTCTTTATCTCAGCCTCTCGATCAGCCTCTAATTTCTTAGTCTCCCTAGCATCTTCTAACTGCACTCTCCTTTCCTCAGCTAACCTATGTTCTTCCCTAGTAATAAATTTGTCACATTCTGAGGTGACATAATCAACCAAAATTTGTCCCTCCATATTCATATCTCTCGCCGCTTGCACAGCTGCAGAGCGAAACTTGGCCAGATCTGCCATCCTGAAAAATGTACCAACAAAGTTTCTAAATATAACTAATTATAAATTTATTTAATTAAATCTGGGTTTCTGACACACTTTCTTGACTTCCCAAAATCTTGGGCAAATATATTATATGGGGATTTCCTGGGAAAATTAGACTGTCCCCAATTTATGTAGAAAGTTCAATCTCGGACAAGCCTACCAATTTATGTAGCAAATAAAGATGATTTGCTGGGGAGGTTATGATGGTATCCTAACAAAGAGTGAAATAAGTGCATGCAGTAACCGTGCGAGGTCAAGCAAATGTAGGTCCCTGATTCTATAAATGATGATGATGAATTGTGTACAGGGAACCTAACGCTACCTCCCTAGATCTCACACGGTCTCTCTGTTGGCTCTAGTGTAGGGTGTATGATGTACCTATTGTCTAGGGGAGAAATGAGATGATAGTACACAACACACAAACACTTTACTTTTCTATGAGAAAGTTAATAAAACAGGTGTTAAGTTTTCTTTTGAACTGAATATTACAATTTAATCTGCCTGTCCAGTTATATCTTTTGGACAGGTCTTGAAAATAAGGACAAGATAGTTTACAGAAAGAGGGAAATAAAACAACTGGACTTTCTGTCCACACAACTAAAATCAAGATATATTTTTCACTGAAGAACAGTTCACAGCTACTACTGTAATCCTATAAAGGGAGAGTCACTGTGTATGAGGGGCTGTTGTGTCATCATACCCCTTGAAATTCCTGAATATCATAGGGAAACTCAGTGCATGTTACTTTTTTACAAAAAGTGTCAGATGTACCCAGATGTATGGCACATCACCTGGGGTTATTTATAAGGAAATTCTCTCCTGAAGATGCAGACTCTTTCACTCGTTCAAGCTCCTCCGTGTGCTTATAATAGTAGAAATGACTGGATGGAGGCTTGA
Source organism: Oreohelix idahoensis (assembly GCA_024509875.1). Taxonomy (NCBI): domain Eukaryota; kingdom Metazoa; phylum Mollusca; class Gastropoda; order Stylommatophora; family Oreohelicidae; genus Oreohelix; species Oreohelix idahoensis. The sequence continues at coordinate 109,588 of JAMPIV010013136.1, forward strand.
GGGCTGTATTCACTTTCAGCTGGCTTCCTGCCACCAGTCGGTAACAGGGAATAAAACGCTGGAACAAAAGGATACCCTGGCTTTACATCTACTCACTGAGATTATTTAATATTTTCCTACCAGGATATGGGGTCAGCCTTGCGTGCCGTACATGTGCACAAGCCCCTAACTTTGTTTGACTCCCTCCTTGCTGTGACCACACCTCAGGTCCCTATGGCAGATACGCCACTGTACCTTTACATCTTTTTTCCTCAATACAATAATGTGGGGTAACCACATTTCCGTTGGTATGATTTTCTCTTTTCTTTTTATATTATAAATGCTTCAGGCATGTAACTAGTGTTCATAGAACACAGAGGCTTACTACTATAATAATATAACAGCATAATCATGACAACATACATCAATTAGATACATTTTAAGATGAGGACTCAACAATGTCTACTACCGACATGTTCTTCATTTTCCTCAATATCAATACCCAATTTTGTTTGCTGTGGAATTAAACAGAATAATTCATAAATCGTCCTTACCACCATTCAAGAAATATAAACAAATGATGCTGACTTGCAAAGCAATGGCCGCAGTTTCACTCTGCACTGGTCTCAGGCTGGGAAATATTTATTTTACTTTAAATTTACCACAGCTGAATCTCAGCAAAATGTTTAATGTAAGTTATTTTTGACAACTGGCAATTGAATAAGGAAAACCCCTTGCTAATATTGGGTACCACTAGCCAATCAGAAGCTGGCGACTACCAGATTTCAAAATGCAGTTTTGAAAAACAAAAAAAACAATTCCAAACTACACCGCGTCTGCTATTTAATTGGCTAGCCTATGTTAGTTGCCATTACAACAACAATGTTTCGTTGAGAACCAAATTACTATCGCCCCCCCCCCCCCTTCTCACCCTATACTCTCTGTACTCAAGCGAATTTGAATATTCACCTCAATGCCTCTTTCTACGCGATCGTCCCTTTAACGTTATGAAAAATTCAAGTAAGGTTGACTGTCTGTCTGGTCTACCGTCTTGGACATTTTATTTTTCCTTCATAACTTCACTAATACTGGGGCTATCATATTATTTAAAACATATTCTTGCTTAGGGGAGTCTCAGCTATCTTATCATATAAGTTTTATGTTCAGTTTCCTATTAATAAAGATTTTCATTTTTGTCACTGTTCGTTCGTCAAATAATATTTTACACAAGACCACCATTTCCTCCTTTCTCCTCTCCCGCTTAGCCTATGTGATTCAAATACTACTTGTTTTAGTGACGCCAGTAATTCTACAACGAGTGGGGACAAACTGTCTGTGTGTTTGCCTCCGATGGCGTTTGCCGCCGAGTGTAGATACGCATGGCAGAGTGTGGCAGGCAAATCGGGTGTTAGACGTGGCGGGTTAACAAGTTGGGTTTTATGATTTGAATTTTATCGTGTTTCACTACCAAATTGTAAGACTTACTACTGATTAACCTGTTAAAAACAAAATATTACGTTAATTCAGATAGTATTGTGCGGCGCTCTTCCGCCAATTAGTTAATTTTATCGGTTAGGCGGCCGTGTATGCAGCAGATCTTACAAGTTTAAACATCGGTAGTACGTTGGCGAAACCGAAACTGCAACGCGTTGTATATTATATATGCTATAGGCTTTTCGCACTGCACAAAAGGCAGTGGCGGGCGTGTGAGAGCAATTCCGTCAGACACAATCGGGCTGGTTTTATTTATTGTTGTTTTTATGACTAAAATCCATAGAAATGAGTAATTATCCTCGCAGATTTTACCACAGTCACCTTAGACCTATGTTTCAATATGCCGATATAAAGAACGGTTTACTTTATGGGAATTACAGGAGCATATTCATTAATGTATCTATTCTAATAACATCTAGGTTCTAGAACTGTGGCCAGTGGCGTAACTGCTGCCCTGGTAGACCGGACACTGAAGCCTCATCACAGGGTGGGCTCTGAAAAGTGGTGGTCGGTAGGGACTCTCGCCGTTGCATATATATATATATATATATATATATATATATATATATATATATATATATATATATATATATATATATATTATATATATATATATATATATATATATATATATATATATATATATATATATACATACATATATACATATCTTCAATTTTATAGTCCCGGTTGTTTCTTATTAAAATTTGAAAGGGATTTCCTGTGCTTTTTAAGTCTTATCTGGTTCTCCAATAAAAGGTCCAGCATATATATATATATATATATATATATTATATATATATATATATATATATATATATATATATTATATATATATATATATATATTATATATATATATATATATATATATATATATATATATATATATATATACATATATACAACAATTAGTCCCGGTTGTTTCTTATTAAAATTTGAAAGAGATTTCCTGTGCTTTTTAAGTCTTATCTGGTTCTCCAATAAAAGGTCCAGATAACAATTAGGAATTATGAATCTAGTTCTTCACTCTGGCGAAGGTCTGTTGTCTTGGCGAGCGTGCAAATCACAGAGAAATAAAACTGTGAAATTGTCAGCCTATATTCCCTCCAGTGATGTTATGAATCTAATCAGAAAGATCCAATAAGTCCAAATCATGCAGGATAGGCTGTGATATTTCAAAATAGTCCCACGTGAAATAGGGTGCTTGCCTGCAAAGGTCACGTATTACCATATATGGACATCTGATGCCTTGTATACACTCTTACAAACACATTTGTAGACTCATATTGTCTAAAATGTAATAAATCCATGATTACTTTTTAACCAAGGACCAGAAGCAATTACAACACATTTGTCTGCCCACCCGTGTCACACAGACGGTAATGTCTTATCAGCGATTCACTCTAAACGCGCCGGCGACTATCTTATCTCAGCTCTTCGTAGGCTGGGATGACCAGGTAACAAACCGGTGACACATTTGCAAGGAGTGTCACAACTGTGATAGTTATCACGTACCGGGTGATTTGATAAAATCACATATCTGCTACTTAGCAGACAAAAAGAAAGAAAGAAAGAAAGAAAAGTGCGAGAATTGACAGCACCTAATAAAAATCAGTACCACAAATGTACCGATACTGCCGGAGAGAACCAAAGATCGATAGAGGTCGCCCCGTTTCGTCATATATATATATATATATATATATATATATATATCATTTTAGTTTAGTTTATTCGTGTGATAAACGCCATGTCATGTCCCAGTTTTTCGTACCCCCTGTTGATGATTTCCTAGTTGTGTCAGAAGGGTAAGTACTGAAATCTCTAAATTTTTTTTTAGTTAACATTGAGAAGCCGTCATGTGCCCGGGGGTGCCTTACAGTGTAGTTTCGCCACTGATTGTAACGGTAGCCAAGTGTGAAAGATAACCTCGTGGTTACTGATTTTTTTTTTTCAAAGGGTATTTTGCATGAGAGCATCCGACTGACTGAGTGATTAGTGCGCTGGTCTCTCGCTGCGAAGGTATCGTGTTCGAAACACGGTGACCTCACGCTCCAGTCTATCCAGCTGTAAATGGGTACCTGATTCTGCTCGTGAGCTATGAACGGAAAAGGCAGCGTGGAAATGAACGGGTCACCCGCAACCTCACGAAGCTGGACCTAATCTAACACTTCACGCCCCTACGACTGTATCTGCTATGTGACTACCTGTACCTGTTTAATGTTACATGAGCAGTTTACGCGGATCGACCCAATCAAGTTTGGTGAACCATTCTTTAATAATCCATAACGGGTAGCAGTAAAAGTAGCCAAGATTGAGTTGAAAACCTGACAGCGGATGTGCACCTGACAATCATCCAGGGCGCATGCTTAAATACTTCACAACATTAAAAAAAAAAAGTGGTGTATAATGAAGGGTTCCATCCAAGAGTCTGCTCCAAGATAGATTTTATGATTGCTATCTTATCTATTCGTGACCTCTGCCTTCCCAAGGCGGTTTGCTTTTCGCGCATTTCTAATATAGACTTATATTTTTGTTCTCCCAACAGTTCCTCGGTGAAGATTTTGCAGGTTAAAGGCTAGAGGCTAAAACCTGCGCAAGTCTGTTTTGTTAAAACTGCTTTAGGTTTTTATATTTATTTTCAAGAATGTGCTAACAAAACGAAAGTAAAACACGAAAATACTTAATGATAACCAAAGAGGACTTGCCATAGTTGGAACAGCAGCATTGAATTATTATATTGGCAAACAAATAAAGAATGTACTTCGGGTACCTTCTGAAGACAAATCAGCGCTTTTAAAGCAGATGGATATAACCCCAAAGTTGGAGCCTCAAGAAATGAAGGATTACACATCAATAAACTATTAATCTAGGAGGCGATAAACATCTTAACAGAAGCACATCATGCCAACACAGTAGACCACAATTTGTTCAAATGGATCAGAAAGGAATACTCAATTAATTTGTGTAGCTTCATGACATTAGCAATTAATAAAGGTAAAGAAGAAGTTACGAGCACGAAGTGCAGTCAAAGTTCAACACTATAGCACTATAACTGGTGTTATATTCGTTTATTATGTATACAAAATTATACTGAATAATAACGGTTTAAGATGTGTTGCATTCAAAAATGTTCAGAATTTACAGCCACTTTTTACATATTCTCTTTTCATACAATCTTACAGACAGTCATCGCAGCCAGTCCACCAACAGCCAGGAGCAGTTTTTCAGTTTCTCAGCAGACCTTGCCACTTGGCCCTTCCAGACTATCAAGAATAAGACAGGTAGGTAACAGATGTAATATAGTTGTGTTATGTTCAGACTGCCGAGTCTGGGGCAGGTGTGTTATTGTTGTAATTTATGTAATATACATTCATAAAGCAGGCAGTCGAGAATAGGACATAAATGTAATAGATGTGGTTTATGTAAATTTTGTCCATAAAACAGATTGTCTAGAATAGGACAGATAGATAATAGTTGTGATGTATGTAATTTCTGGTCTTGATTCAGGCCTTCTATAATATGACATATATATATAATAGTTGTAATGTATGTAATTTCCTGTCTTGATTCATACCTTCTGTAATATGACAGATGTATAATAGTTGTAATGTATGTAATTTCCGGTCTTGATTCAGACTTTCTAGAATAGGACAGATATATAATAGTTGTAATGTATGTAATTTCTACTCTGGATTCAGACCTTCTAGAATAGGACAGATGCGAAATCATTGTAATTTAAGTTCATGACTCAAACGTTCGAGAAGCAAATAAGTATGTAAAAACAACGTCTTGATAATGTGGTGGGTTTTGATGTTAAAAAGTTAAGTATTAATTGTCTACAGATGTGACGTCAGCTATGCAAGTCCCTGAGTCTAATTGTTGATGAAGTTGTTCTCAGGGTACCTGTCTGCTACCACCCTACGACCTCAATCTGCGATATATTTTGAACCTAATTATATGTTATGGTGTCTGGATGTTATCTGGCTAAGTGTCTAGGGTAAAATGCAATGAATGTAATGTTAATAAAAATGACAACAACTACACCTATAACTTAATGAACAAGTAATTAAACAAGTCGCTGAGTAAATTTTGAATGAAAATCTTTTTTACAATTTATTTTGCCTGTATCTCAATGGCTGGGATACAGGACTGTTTAAAACTCAAAAGATAATGCAATTTATTTACAGCAAAGTAAATTAAAACAACCACTGTGTCTGTTATTATTAATATAAATTGTTCCTGACTGGAAGTGTTCTGATGAAGCAATAACTCCTATGAATGGACACGCTTCGGAGGAACGACTTGTATCATCATGTCAAGAAAACTGATTGATATATTAATGATGGAGAGTATGGTTAAATAAACTAACACACGCCCGTGGACAATTGGGCTTAACTTTGTGTCGTAGAACTTGTGATGTCCTTCTCACAACCACCTTCTTCCCGACTGCAACGTCTGAATACTGCTTCCGACTCTTTAGAATAAAGGCAAACAGGTAGTTTTTGCCTCGAGCTTGCAGCTTCAGGAGTACGTATATTTTGGTATGTGGCTCACTGATTGTCTCAAGATAGAACCCTGAAATCAGAGGATTAAGGCCTCCTCAGTACATCATACACCTATCTCCATCTCTAAACAATTAAACATTATCAACATTTTCAAGATTAGTGAAGTTGCTAAATAAATAGCTATCGTTCCTACCTGATTTGGTGCCCTATTCATCATCAGGTAATCTTCAAACATTTGTTTGATACATTCCTTGTCATAGAAGAAATGATAGTTAATTATATAAAGTCATGTGCAAACACTGTGACTTGCTGAAGACGGCCAGTGGTTTGCTGGTCTTATGTCATAATAATGTCATATTTTATTTTCAACTATGTCTTTTCATTCACTCCCACAGTTTAAGTAAGCCTGTCTGGCTTTAATACAAGGTGATAATCTTCCTAATAACATTTGTGGCATGACACAAAGGTTTAGTTTGGCGCCTTTCTGGTGGTGCCTCTACGCATCAATAAGGCATACACATTCAATAATACAGATACATATCAATAACAAGATTTATATAAATGTTTATCTTACCGCATCAATGAAATAATACACAATTTGTAGGTTAACCGGCGATCAATGTGCACATTCAGATCGCCACTGATGCAGAACAGCGAAGGCACTGGTCATGTATTCCTTGCGTCTGAAGCTAACACTACTTGTGAGATTTTAATTTTCGAATGGCAACTAATGCTGGTTTCAAATCGTTTTTATCCCTCCTCTTAGTCTATTTTACCACAGCCAATCGAATTATGTTATGCCCACTAGCCTCTTTTTTCAAAAATAAATTACACTTTCAAAAATGTACCGTTCCACCCCCCTTTTTCCCCTACGGGCAAAGTTGAGTGAGGACTACAATGCGTATGTCTCTGTGTCTTCTCTTTACCATATTCTGTTATTATCTAAGCGTTTTTACTGTAAAATATTATAACATTATGGGTAGTATTATCTTCTAATAAACAAGTATTAGCATTTTATTTGTCAACTGTCCTTGCTTTTATTTTATTATTAAGCTAGGTACCATTGGGCCACCCTTTCTCTCCCCTTTTAGTATCACACTGCATAAGCTATCCTTTCAATTATGCCTCCATGCAACTCCCCCACTTACATTTTTCTCTCTCTCGCTCGTTCGTTTTTCAAAACGACGCAACGCGTTAGGATTTCATCAGAAAATACTATCACGGTATACAGGAAATGCGAGCCTGTCTGTGTGTTTATACTAATCGTCTCCCTATCTAAGTGATTATACATTCAAACTGCACTACTAATGAACGGGGTGGGGCAAGCGGTGGGGTTTCCTCTCATTCAATAGCAGACACTACTGCTTTATTTAACTTTAACATTTTGGGAAAAAATATGCCCCTAGCAACCGCGTAACTATGGCCAAGTAGTTTTTATTCAAACTCTCAACCATTCATTCGCGTTTAGTGTTAGACTAAGCAAGTCTGTGACGTCAGCTGTCGCCTGTCGTCCTAGTTTGAAATTCAAAAAACCAACGATTGTCAAGGTTGCATTTTTCCTTCTCTCATTTCATTCCTCCGTTTCTTTTATTCTATCACTCCGTTTGAAACTACTATGCATGTCGGTCTGTCAAAAGCCGTTTATTTTAGAGGAAATGGGTAATGCGGAGAAGCTAACAGTTTTTGTGTATCGTTTACTATGGCGTACTGCTTGTTAGAACCAACATGACGGCGGGCTATGGTGACGATGTTGAACAGTAGTCCCTATTTTATCTCTATAGTTTTTGAATTTATAAGCAGTAATATTTTATATATTTGATCGGGGTATCAGGGATCTTACTACAGATAATAATCTCAATAATGTCAAAACTAAGGTACATAAATGTTGTATTCTTAGTAGTTATGTTCAAACTTCTCCCATTAGTAGATGCTTTAGAAGGATGCCAAAAAATAAAAACAACACAAAAAAACTGGGTATCAGGAAACAGTCACAAACGCACATCTCCGTGAAAGCAAATATTAGAAATGTACAGCAAAAACAGACACAAAAATTGTAATGGATATACATTGTAACAATGCTGAGATGGTTGAATAATCAGTTTTATGTGACCTTTATGAAGCTGTCTTTCTCATCGAATGCGTCATAATTTTTTTTTTAAATGACTAATTTCCTAAGCTTGCTTCTCCACTTCCATGTCTTTTTCCAGGTTAGTCCATATTACCCCTCCCCTCCTCCCCCAACCCCAAGTTTATTTGCATCTTAGCCATTCTCTCAAAGCAATAGTAATAACAGTTTCTTCACTAAACCCAGAAAAGGATAGAAAACATTTACACGTGAAAGTGCCGCTCGTGACTTCACGGAATCTAGTAACTTCAGTCATGTACAATGTTGCCAGGTCTTGTGTCAGAAATCATTTTTTTCCATAGAGTATGCTGTAATTTCTGATTAAGACAAATTAAGAAAGATATTAGACGTATTCATTGTTTGTCTTAACCGCTACTGTTTCTATTTTGATACACATATAGAGAACCGTGTTGCATTTCACTGTTTTGTTTATTTGTAAGTAGTTACACTGTGATGTGTACAAGACAAAAAACGAAGGGCTTTACATATGTTTATACGTAACGATTTCGATTAATTGGAAAATGTCATCTCTTGTTGTTAGTCTTGTGAAATTTCAATGAACTTCTTATGAAGATTCTTTCATAGTTTACTAACACATTATCGCCATAATTAGGCCTTAATCATTGCCGTTTCTCTTGTTCTGTTTTTTAAAATCTTTTGCGCTTTGTAAGTGCGCGCGTGTGTGTATGTGTGCGTGTTTGTGCGCGTGTGCATAATACTCATCTCTGTTAGATGACAACCAGATTGCATATAGGTTCTTCTAGATTCGTATTGCTTCATTTGTCTCCTCCCAACACTGCACTATTTCCCCCCCCCCCCCCACACCCACCATTGGCAGATTCAAGGGGGTGCTGACGAGGCGAGTGCCCTTCCCTTGGGACTTTTAAAACTTTTATTTCATGTCAACCGCTTCAGTATCTCTCATCCCTAAACTTGGGACTTAAATGTAAGTAATCGTTAGGTTACAAACATAGTGTGCAAGCAATTCGACGTGGGGGACAATGAAAGACAATAAAACGAACCGCCGTACAACAATGAGACAAAAGACGGCGCCAGGCAGGCGACACAAGGAGACTTCACTTGAGCAGCAAAAACAGAGGACTCTGTGACAAGAGGCAGATAATTTCTGTCTCTTGCGACCAATCCAAAAAAAAAAAAAAAAAAAGTTATGCTAAAAAAAAAATGTATACATTTTTCTCAAATTTTGTCTCTTTGTAATTGTACCTTACATTTATGTAATTATGTTATAAATAGTGGTATTTTAAGAAAATTGATATTTTTTTAGTTACTGTATAATAACACTATCAAGGTGCCACATTTTTTCAATATTCGTTATTTTGTTTTTCTAATTGTAAAAGAAATATGTGTAAATAAGACGAGGTGGGGGGAGCCTTATCGTTCTGATGTATTGCCCCTCAAATTGACAATTACTAGATCCACCAGTGCCCCCATCCCCCTTTTTGTGTGGCAGTAACACCCCCCGGAAAAACATATATTTAAATAATCTAAACTTTGAGATGTTGCATTATTTGTGTGTATTTTATGCGTCTTGGATCTGGAACTTCTGGTTTGGATTCTGCTTAAATCTGCTCTCTCTTTTTTTTTTATGTCCTGAAATGCATTGAACGCCTATGCTGAAGGGTGACGAATAAATGAACGAAGTGTTTGTTAAACTAACGAGTTATGTATTCTTGATTTTCTGACTTATTTCTTCAGCTTTATTATTAACCTTTGTCAATATAAAGTCTACATTTTCTCAAGTCAATTAGCTTATTTTCTTTTATGTCTACCTCGACAAGCTGCTTAGCTCGTTTTTATAATTTCAACCCTTCTTCTTATTAAGTGTGGGCGAATTATCTTTAAAACGTTAACTAGTGTTAGTTAGCTCCTTTATATGTTTTTAACTCATTAATTCTTTTCGCCGTATTTAACTTATTTCGCGTAAAAACACGTTCACTAATTTAGCTAATTATTATGAACTGCACTAATGAATTATTGTCATAATACCTGAAAATGTGACGATTTTTTCTAAATGTGAACGACGTGCGCTTGTTTTCTCGCCAAAATAATTAACGGCGAGGGTTGAGTGGCAGAGCAGTTAGTACTCTTGTTTCTCGAAACAAAGTCACTGGGTTCGAAACTAGGTTGCTTAGTGCTCCAGTATATCCAGCTGTGAATTGGTACCTAACTCTGCTGTTGAATTAGGGACGACAAAGGCAGAGAGGAAGATGACCGGTCATCCTACCTCATAAAGCTGAGATCTAGTGTTATGAAGTCTCTAACATTTCATTCCTCTGTGGCAGTATCA
>JAMPIV010013136.1:125000-367963 GCA_024509875.1 Oreohelix idahoensis
TCCTCTCCTGTGTCAAGTCTTCCTGTCCTGTGTCAAGTCTTCATCTCCTGTGTCAAGTCTTCCTCTCCTGTGTCAAGTCTTCCTCTCCTGTGTCAAGTCTTACTCTCCTGTGTCAAGTCTTCCTCTCCTGTGTCAAGTCTTCCTGTGTCAAGTCTTCCTGTCATGTGTCAAGTTTTCATGTCCTGGGTCAAGTCTTCCTCTCCTGTGTCAAGTCTTCCTGTCCTGTTTCAAGTTTTCCTGTCCTGTGTCAAGTCTTCCTGTCCTGTGTCAAGTCTTCCTGTCCCGTGTCAAGTCTTCCTGTCCTGTGTCAAGTCTTCCTGTACTGTGTCAAGTATTCCTCTTCTGTGTCAAGTCTTCCTGTCCTGTGTCAAGTCTTCCTCTCCTGTGACAAGTCTTCCTGTCCTGTGTCAAGTCTTCATCTCCTGTGTCAAGTCTTCCTCTCCTGTGTCAAGCAAATTTATTTACTATCTTCTTTTACCCATTTCCGAAAGTCTGACGCTTTTTGGTTGTTGTTTTTGTTGTTCTCCATCTTCAGAGCCATACAATAGGACTGACTTGACATTTGAATTGATTGTAATTTTTGTGTCTTTTAATCTCGATACAGTTCTTTGATTTCATCAGACCGTTGTGGCAATGGTGATAACCTGTTACCGTTTCTTTAAATCTAAATTTAAACAGCACAATCTGTTTAGTGTGCGTTGTGTTTTCTAATGCGCGTATTGCTTTGTTTAAAAAAGAAATTATAATTAAAAACATTTGAAACCAGTTAAGGTTATTACGAGTACAATTATCTGATATTTAAACTGAGATTAGAATATGAGCTAGTACATATGCCCGTCAAAATAATGACAGCGAAGGAACTAAGGTTAACGTCTAACAGCATCTGCAGCACATTTAGAAGATTGGGTAACTCATTTGGTGCTTCTGAATGAAGTTATTTTATAAATTTTTGTGAAATTTTGACGTTTTTTTCAAGGAATGTAATTTATCATCTCCCCTGTCAAAGGGAAACCAACAAACAGCAAGAAAAATAATATAAAATATATTGTAGATTTATTTGTTGACACTTTGGGGCCGCGGTAGCGCTGTGGTTTGTGCACTAGCTTCCTAGCTCGGTGGTCCATGGTTCAATCCCCAGTTGGTGGGACTTTTTAGACCGCAAACGGCTCCGGTGTCGACCCAGCCTCATGAATTGGGTACCAGAGCAACTCTGGGAAGGTTAAGGCAGCCGGCGTGATGCTGACCACATCACCGCTAGTGTGCCGATGGTCAACAAAATATAGGCTTAACACCATATTTCCCAATGTGCGTGTAACGGGATCCTCTTTCCCTCCCTTTGACAATTTACTTTGTGTTTTCTATTTATTATATTTAAAATGAAACTGCAACTTTTGTGAGAAAAAGATGCATGTTACATTGAGCGTCGTGCAACTTAGTGCAAAGGTTAGAAGCGCACAATGTTTAAAAATAAATAATTTCCAGACTGCAACTTTGGTGGGAAAAGGTTTTGACTGAGTCTGTGACGGCACGCCTAAAAGACAGTGTATACATGAAACAAGAGGGAGTTTTTAATCTATTACGGCTAAAAGTTATATTGCAGATACAAGTAAACAAATGTGGGTAAACGTTAACTATTGCGGATACAATTTAACTATTGCTGACAAAAGTAAAAACATAATTTATGTAAGAAGTGAGTATGACTCTTGTATTTATTGTGTGACGTCACATTTCCCTTCCCCCCACTCCCATTTTTCCCTACAATGTCACAAAATTTTGACCCCCTCCACCACATTGGGTGACGACCCCTAAAACAATAATTTCATCCACATCTTTCATATTGTAACACATTATATACATTTTGTAATTTAAAGTGGCGTGAGTGCGTGACTTTGGAGTTAATTAGTGCGTTAGTTTGGAAATTAATTAGTGCGTTATGCGTTTTTAAGTGCACAATCTTGCAGATGAATGTTGCAAAGTAAAATAAAATCCCTTCTGACAGTTACATGAGGTTTATTTTCGATGTTAATACTCTGAATTTATCTCTTTTGTCTTAACACCAAATCAAAACATGCTGGAATTTCCACGGTCCACTAGTGACGATGAAGAAGTTATAGGTAGTCGAATACTACCGTACGGGAGTGAAGTGTTAGAGACTTCACATACTGGGTCCAGCTGTATGAAGTGTGGTGACCAGTTCCTTTCCTCTCTGGCTTTGCCTTCCCTAAGAAGAGCACAGTCAGGTACCCATTTACCGCTGGGTAAACTGAGCGTGACGCGACCAGATTTCGAACTTGGAACCCGATAATTTGGCCGTTCTATTGGAAGATCAATAGCGTCAATTGTAACAAGTTAAAATGAGTTAAATAAAAATCTAAGTAAGAACATTAACTACTTTACGGGGGGGGGGGGGGGGGTTTGGTCTTATGAGATTAATATAATGCTGTTGTCATTATTAGACAGATGATGTAAATTAAATGTTGAATATTGAGTCAATTTACAAAGAAATATTGATTGAAATAATGAACGTTCTTAATGCGTTCCTTTATAATACATAGTGAGATTGGAAGCAGACTGTGAATGAATATAAACAAAAACGATCCCGTTAGCTCTCTGTTTGAAGGGAGATAATTGACTGCATCCCATTGACTTCCCAGTGTTATGAGTTAGCTGGGAGCTATCCTTTAGTAAGATTACAACAGCAATCTCTTGAGCTATTTACATTTGGGGGAGGGGGAGAGGGGGAAGCCTACTTGTACACGCCAGTCCAGTGTGGTTTCCCTTTGCACAATCCCCGAGCTGTCAGTTAGTCTGTATTACGTCACATCTTTAGGACAAAGATAGTCAGTTAGTCAATAACGGATTACGTCACATCTTTAGGACAAAAATAAACCTGTCAGTTAGCGCCTCTGTGTAACGTAAGTTATTCATTGATCTGGGGTCACAGATTTAATACACTCAGTAAAAAGTGGTGCATTAACACCCATCCAAAAGAATAAAATAAATGAAGTTAAAGGTAATAAATTGTTATTTGAACCTGCAATAGAAACATGTTTATGACCAAAAGTACACATATGCTTATTTTACATACACCAATGGAGCTTTGGCATTATTTTCCAGCAATGGATAAGCTTTTTTAACTACCGACTATTATACACCGCTTAGACAGCGCAGACTACGTTGACTTGGCCATGTCCGCCTCATGGAAGATGGTCGCATCCCGTAAGATATCTTCTACGGACCTGGCAGATGGCAAAAGAACAGTTGGGCAACCGCAGCTGAGGTTCAAAGATGTGTGCAAGAGAGAAATAAAGGCAATGTACATAAATCCAGCAACCTGGGAGGATGAAACACCAAGTGGCGATGCTCTCTACGGCGCCACCTCAGATTGGGCGAAAAGAAGCTCTCACGGCAAGCAGAAGAGAGGAGAAAACGTCGAATGAAACACCAGGGAAAAAAGCAGCTGAAGGCTGTTACCTCAGGGGCGCATTCTCATAGTCAGTTATGACTAAAGGGGCTATTACTACTATTATTCTTTCAACTCAAATATCAGGACAGTGTCTCTGTAGGCTTCTGAAACCGGTAGAACAATAACACACATAACCAGACACACTTTTTTAAATAAGAACCACCATCGAGGCCAGCTCCTTAACGTGGAGATGGGGCTCAAGTACAGCCATCAGCGGCCGAAAAACCAAGACTGGCCAGACCTGCCTATACTCGAGCAAAACCACAGTCTGCCCTAGCAAGTCAAGGTGCTGAAGACGGAGGCAACCAGCCAAGAGGCGCAACACAGCAATCAGGATGCCACGCATACACGCAATGGAAATATGCCTATATCTACAAAACGTTATGGACACCCAAGCAGGCGCAGTGACTGGCCCTCTGCTTCAAAAGGGCCCAACCCCTACTACTAGGGGTCCTTTTCAATTGCCCCGTGGAGCCAGGAGGCATGAGAATAGAACTACTGGCCAAGCAAAGCAAAGACCACTTAAAATAATGCACTGGAATGCTGAAGGCGTCAACAGTAAAAAAGACGGCTACAGCAAAAAATTAGAGCTCGAAAATATCTTGAATGAAGAGCAAGTAAATGTATGCTGCTTGCAAGAAACCCACCTCAACAAGGACATAGCCTTCAAAATCAGAGGCTACCAGTGCTACTGATCTGACCGAATAGACAGGCGAAAGGGTGGAATACTGACACTCGTGAGGAATAACATCAGTGCATGTCAGCTTGAAACATATATGGAGGGGGTGGAATACCAGATGCTTCATATCAGGACAGAAAGTACAGAATTCCACCTGCTCAACTACTACTGTGCGAGCGACCGCCCACTGGCACTAGACACAATCCCAGCAAAAGAAAGATTGATTGTATGCGGAGACTTTAACAGCAACTCACAGAGCTGGGGCTATAATCACATGGACAGGAGAGGTGAGGAGCTTGAAAACTGGCAGGATGACAATGGGCTTATCCTGATTAACCAGCCAATCGACCCACCAACCTTCTACTCGAGATCATGGCACACCATCTCTATACCAGACCTAGCCACTCACCCGGCCTGGAGTGGAACACCACACGCGTTGTATGGAAACAACTTGAAGGCAGCGACCATCGGCCAGTCTTCCTAATTGTGGAAAATGAACTTGTCAAGGAGAGCAGCACTCTCTCTAGGTGAAACTACAAGAAGGCAGACTGGACAATGTACCAGCATCGTACCAGTATACTGGCTAGAGATCTGACTGTAGACAAAGACATCAATAAGCTGGTCGATGAATTCAGCAGCTCGTGAAACAATACCTAGAGGGGCTCGTAAGCACTACAAACCATATTGGAATAGTGAACTAGAGCAGCTGCACAACGACGTGGAAACATCTCGAAAGCAGGCAGAGACCAGTCCATGCCAAGAACACCACAATAACTACCAGCAAGCTAAGGCCAAATTTCAAAGGGCCAAGTTCCAGGCCAGGCGAAGAAGCTGGAAGGAGAAAACAGAGTCCTTGAACTTCGAAAGAGATACAAGGAAACTGTGGAAGCTGGTAAAACAACTTAATGATGAAGGTACAGGGAGAAATTCAAGGATTGCTCTGTACAAAGATGGAAACATCCTCATGGGAAAACAGGCAGCTGATCACTTTGCAGACTCCTTTGCTAAAGACAACAACATCGAAGTTAGCCCAGAGAAGCAACAGGAGACTCGTGAGAAACAACAATACGCAGGATGAGATGGAACCATAACTGAAGTTATGGAGGCACCAATCACATTCAGAGAACTGGAGCTTGCAATATCCAAATTAAAAATGAGAATGTCGCCAGGAGTTGATGGAGTGTCCAATGAAATAATTAAGAACTTGGCAACCGCAGCAAAAACAAAGCTGCTGCAGATCTTCAATATCTGTTGGAACTCAAGCAGAGTTCCACAGACCTAGAGGGAAGCAATCATGATACCACTCCTAAAACCAGTAAAATACAGTTCCACGGCCTCCAGCTACAGACCAATCAGCCTTACAAGCTGCCTCTGCAAAACAATGGAACGTATCATCAACTTCAGTGTTGCTGCTATGTAAGTGGCGTAGGAAGACAATGTTAATATCTTTCGCTGATGAAGGCAGTCAGCTTATGGTCGGGCTTACGAGTGGCCGACATACACTAAATATGTATACATCAAGATACGCGAATGTCATAAGTAGGTTCATAGATTAAGCATCCATAGCACACACACTCACCCATAGCAACATTGGAGTCAGGAACGTTGTAACAAGCTGCTAACGTTATACACTGTTTATTAACACCGCAACATTGACGTAGGGACAGCACACTTCACAGGTTACAGTTCACGGCCAATCCTGACACAGCAGGTAAGCAAAAATATCCATACGTAATTGAGTGCATAATCCAAATGTATACAATCATCGATGACAGTTCATTACAGATCATCAGACATCAGTAAGAAAATTCATACGACTCAGTTACTGGTACAAAAATTCCAAGCACAAAGGCTGCGGAGCACAGCAGCTCATAATCATAAACATCATGGCAAAATATCCATTCAAGAAAGGGACTGTATACCTCACAGTTTACAATAATATAGCCTGGGTCAACATACTCCAAGGCCTAAATAATACAGCTCCTGGGAGAAAGAACATTCCCTTAAATAATCTATCGAACTTCAAAAATCCGTCTCCAGAAATATGCATGTATTTAATGACCTATAATCCATGGCCTGAAAATATTTTCAATCTCTATTAAATTCCCCCTTTCACAAAAGAAATATGCTGGAACACACTAGCGGAATGGATCACGTCCAAACCCCAGCTCTGCCAGAAAACGTACTGTCCCGAAAAAACAGCTGCTCAAAACAGCTCAGTAAAAATTCATTCAAGCGCAAACTCGCAGCTTGAGATGTGAGCTGAATTCATCCGCCTTTCCCCCCAAAACTAATTCATAGAACGTTCGACCAGATTCTTTATCCTATCTTTAAACAAAGTAACAACTAGTCAGGTAACAGTTTAAACATTACTCCGCCTTCCACCCCTCAACTAAGAAATTCTCTCATCACGCAGAGCGTGTTTACAAGCGTGTACAAAAAATCGACCCGTACATTCAAGTCTGAAACACTTAACTCCCCTTTATTAAAATGTGACTTAACAGACTACACTGACCCCCGGGGGAAAAAAATGATATGATTATTTTTTTTGGAAAAAATTACATCGAACACAAAATTAAAAACCATTGAGGTCGATGCAATCATAATATCTACACATAAGGATTACACTATGTTAAGTCATGTTAACAAAAAGAACAAAAGAGGGATAGAAGTAAGTGTAAAGTAAAAAAAAAAATGAAGTATAGAAAGATAATGAGATAAGCATACGAAGATCAACAAATTCAAAGAAATATGAAGTATATCAAGTATAGACTAGCTATGCCATCATAAGTGAAAAGTGAAAAGACCAGATGAAGTACAAGAAGAATGAGCAGACAATGATATATCATGGTAAACAATAAGTTAAACAATGCATATTTATACCAAAAGACAAATAACTAGTTACCATTTAAAAAATAACATAATGTGCATGATAACCAAATTAATAAACTTATAAAGTACCAATGATGAACTTATTATAGACATCAATTAATAATATCGCTATGCGTAGTAACCCTTAGCGCACAATCAAGCGCTGGGCAAAGAAAAAATACATCACAACCTCAGAAAAAACATTTTTCCATGTACTAATATCGCTATACATAGTTACCCCTAGCGCACAATCAAGCGCTGGGCAAAGAAAAAACCATTACAATGTCAGAGAGAAAGAAAAAAAAATCACCTTTTCTCTTGTCTTCATTCAAAAAAAAAATGCACAATACCGAAATGTATTGTAATGATAAGTTAAGTTACAATAGTATGATCATTACAATCGTCACCCGCTCAACGTCTATCAAAACACAGTAGTATGAGAACAATATTGTAATGAAATGGTGCATAAAGATGAACCAACATACTATCTTAAAAAAGTTATATCATATCCTAATACAATACTATCTAATATACTATACTATACTAATATACAATATTATCTACTATCCTAAATAAGTTACATAGAAAGGACAACTCTAGTAGTCTTGGACCATCCTATGCACCCGAAGATACCAAAAACATCTAGAGTGGCGTCAAACTGCCGACTGGCTTCACTGGAACAGCAAATCTAGCGATAAATACCTCAGCCTACTCAATCAATATAGCAGCTCTGACTCTCATCGCAAAGCCGTCGCTGTGAAAAAACACAAATGAAAATCTCTGTTTGGTAAAGGTAGGATTTTATGAAATACAACAGTTAATTTCAATTCTAACCTATCAAATGTGGCCGTGTAAACTTCCGACCTCTGTACGATGTTAATCAAACCTTCCTCCGTTACACAAGAAAGGGTAACCGAGAAAGTAGCACAGACGAACTTAAGATCGTGAATTAAACAGGGTCATAAAAATGTTCTACCAGTGCGTATTAATGCATAATAGAGTCGTGGGTATATAAGTAACCCCGAAATCTAAAAGGAAATGTAGCAAATGGCAGTTAAGCAGAATCATGTGGGCATCGAGACAGTATGTCTGCCATCACATTATTCGAACCTCGAATAGCTCGTATAGAAAAGTGAAAGGGCTGTAGCGAAATAGCATAACGAGTGGATCTTGAGCTCTTCAAGTCCTTATTCTGAATCGCTGTGAGAGCTTTTTGGTCAGCTTCTACTATGAAATGCGCACCAAGAAGGAATCTCTGGAGATTAAGAATCGCCCAGATCATAGCTAATAATTCTCGGTCCAGGACAGAGTAGTACCGTTCTGCCGCAGTCAGCTTCCTAGAGACATACATCACTGAATGCAAAGTTTCAGAATACTCTTGCATCAATGCGGCACCAATCCCTGTCGATGAGGCGTCACTGTGAAGAATAAAAGGCTTATCTGCATTGGGTAGGCGTAAAATAGGAGAGGAAGAAAATAATAGCTTAATTGTCTCTAAAGAGGTTTGGCATTCTAGGAACCAGTGTACTAAGTTAGGCGACCCCTTTTTCAACAGAGTAGAAAGAGGTGCAGTGATTGATGATAGGTGTGGGATAAATCTTCCATAAAATTGAATTAGACCTAGAAGACTACGAACCTGTTTTTTTGTCTTAGGAGTAGTGATATTGAGGATTTTCGAAGTGTTATGGTCCTCCGTCTGTAAGAGACCATGACCAACCCGGTGGCCCAAAAAAGAAATGTCACTGAACCCAACATTGGCTTTAGACGGTTTAGCCGTCAAATTGTGAGAGCGTAGTGTAGACAAAAGTTCAGAAAGACCTTTAAAGTGATCTTCCCAAGAATCACTAAAAAGGCAAATATCGTCCAAGTACGCAATAACATCTGGACGATGTGAAAGAATACGACGCATCATGCGTACAAAAGTAGCTGGGGCATTAACGAGACCGAAAGGCATGAAATTCATTGAAACAAACCCCGAGGTGTAGAAAAGGCAGTAAGAGGTTTGGCGCGTTCAGTAAGAGGAACTTGCCAATATCCCTTGGACAAGTCGAGTTTAGTAAAGAATAGTGAATCAGAAAGCTTGATGAGCAGACCTTCCAACAAAGGCATTGGTTCTGCATCAAATTTAGTCACTTGGTTTAATTTACGATAGTCGACACAAAGACGTATGTTATTGTCTTTCTTCCGGACAATAACCATAGAAGAGGAGTATGCCGAAGTAGATGGTTCAATTATATTTAACTGTAGCATTTCATCTAATTCTTTTTCGACCTGTGTTTGAAAATGTAATGGAATTGGGTAAGGTCGGACTCTAATAGGGTTGTAATCAGTGAGTGTTATGTCATGTGTAATGACTGATGTTGGACCAGGAATGTCAGTAAGGACGTCCTGAAAAGTTTGCAATATAGAAGAGACTTGCTGCTGTCTTTCTGTAGATAACTCCGAAGAAATAGTTACGTTTTCCCATG
Source organism: Oreohelix idahoensis (assembly GCA_024509875.1). Classification (NCBI taxonomy): domain Eukaryota; kingdom Metazoa; phylum Mollusca; class Gastropoda; order Stylommatophora; family Oreohelicidae; genus Oreohelix; species Oreohelix idahoensis. The sequence continues at coordinate 134,485 of JAMPIV010013136.1, forward strand.
ATTCTGTTGCATGAAGTGGGACAACAGGAAGAGGAAGATTTACATCGGAGAAGGTAGCCTCTTCCTCCTGAATAACCGATAGAGATGCATAGTGATTATGACGGACCGGAGGGTCGTCTGTCGCCTGAAAAACAGACGGTAGGTAGTCTGGACGGTCATGAAAGTCTTTCAGCATATTAATATGATAGGTTTTATGCTTCCCGTCAACATCGACAACATAGTCGACATCAGAAATTCTTGAGATAACAGTATAATGACCTTTCCAGGAAATAAGAAGTCGATTGTCTCTACGAGGGAGTAATACAAATGCCTCGTCACCAGGATAGAAATGTCGTAGACACCTGTATCTATTTGCGAAGAGCCTCGCCTTCTCCTTAGCAGACTTAGATGCAGAGGTAGATAACCTACATGAATCGATAATTTTCTGTCTCAGAGAAATGACATATTCGTAGGAAGATTGAGTGTCATCATTGATATCATTAGCAGTTAACAGGTCGTGAAGCAACGACATGGGACCACGAGGTTGCGCACCAAAAAACGAGCTCGAACGGTGAAAACCCCGTATGCTCATTTCGCACTTCTCTATACGCGAAAAGAGCAGCGGGTAAAACCCTGTCCCAATCCCGAGGATGGTCCTCAGTTATCTTCCCAAGTAAATTCTTAAGCGTTCTATTCTGACGCTCGACTAACACGTTTGACATAGGGTGAAAAACACTGCTTAGAGACCTGTCAATGCGGAGCATGGCCATCACCTGAGACATAGAGTCTGATACCAATTGTGTGCCATGATCAGATAAGGTTTGTTCGGGAAAACCCAGACGCGAGAAAATTAGCCAAAGAGCATCTGCCACATCAGCAGAAGAAACGTTCTTAAGAGGTATAGCCTCTGGCCAACGTGTACACATGTCAATACATGTAAGGATGTATTGGTGTCCCCTGGCTGACTTAATTTTAAAAGGACCAATAATGTCAATTGTCATTTTCTGAAAAGGACGAATAGGAATATCTGCAGCTTGGATAGTGATAAATCTTGTTTCTTGCACCAGATTGACATGGACTGTTTTTTTGTGTGATGTAGCTCGTCCAGTCACAATGTTCTGTAAATGGGTCAGGTTACCGACTGTTGGGGCCCAGACAAGGTGTACTGTTAAGTGCGTATATTCTGATGCAATGTGTGAGTGTAAACATCAATAATGATAACGCGAATGGATGATAGTTCGACAGGTTCACAGGACACTCACTCCAATCACAGGTGGAAGTCAAGGATGGCTGGACTACTGTGGTCGTTTCATACTGTTTAATAGGACGCACACACTTAGACAGTACGTGTATAGTTACAGGAACACAGGTCGACATAAATAGCCTATTGTTGATCAATGGTCTACCATCTTAAGTTAGCATTCATGTTGAATAACATCACAGTGGAACATCTGTAGACAAGCACTTAGATTTCCACTATTTATCAATATAATCATCAGGCCTTACTGACCGAGCGTGTCAGTTAATAAATACTGTTCAAGCCTGACTCCTGGACAGAACCTCTTTTCTAGCGAAGATTCCTTTAGGTAAAGTTCCGCAAATCTATCTGAAGATAATGTTAACCCACCAGTATTGGGTTTTCTTTATAACTGTGATCTCTTAATCATCACCTGATAATAAGGGGCATCCCCGTTCTCTGATTGATGATCGACAAAGTTAGGATCCAAAATGGCTTCTGGTTCCCTTTTGAGCATCGCTCACTATACAGATGTATAGCAAATCTTCAATAGAAGCTTTGTTCATAAACACAAATGTTTCTACAAGAATCAGCATATTCTTTCATCTTAAATGCTGCATACAATCATCTAAAGTGCTGCTAGGTAACATATCATCCCGACATATGGATATGGATAATCCTAATTTAGACATCTGCCCAGTTAAACCTAGGACGACAAAAGTTCAATAAAATGTTCTTTACCTGGGCATGGGAAAAACACTAGCAGAACACATACGCCCCTCTCCTGGCGTTATAGAATAAACACTGGGGACTAGTAGACTTAATAAACATATCAGAAATCATCTTCTTCCCTATAACAAAGCATAGAGATCACAGACTGGGGAATCATCTTCAACATGGCTTTTGCCCGGCATTCCATCATCCCGGAAGACACTCTTTTCTCTCTGCATGCGCGGAAACTCCCTGACCTCAAAGTTCAGTACAAGGAAAAATAGTTCCACTTAGACATACCAAGATATCACGATATAAGACCGAATCGTCTGAAATAGACACGGAGTAAACATAGACTCGGACCATAAACACTCCTGCATAAACCTAAGCAAGAACAATCTGTTTTCTGGCCCAACAAGGCTCAGACTAACGAAATCCAGATTCATACGCCAAATTCGATCTCCAGGGGAGATAACCCATATAACAAAAGTATCAATCAATCATGGGTGATATATCTTTGGCCAGGAAAGCATCCTGATTCTAAAAACAAATATCTTCCCTCCGACAGATAAATATTATAATAAATATATATACATTGTCACCAGTAATCTGTTGGTAACAGACTACCGCAACCCCCGGGGAAAAAAATGAAATTTTTTTTTCCATCTGAGAGCAACGTACAACAGGCTCACCACGCACGAATAATGCGCAGATGACTAATAAGAGCAATTTATAATTTCAAATTAAGGTAAAGTCGAAGCATAGATCGACTTGTGAGAATACATCTGAACATCTCAGAGAAAGCATTTCTCTTAAGCATAAATGTTTCCAGGGAGGTGCCACCAACGTATACTACAATGCTGGCAATAACACAATGCATATAACAATTTCATATTTAAGCATTATAAGTACATGATTGACAAAGAAGAAAAATCATCAAAGAGTATTGGTGAATATATATATATCAATGAACGTAGTGATAGTAGTGATACAATCACTATATTACAAATTACAATGTGTATCTATCTTGATATAGAAAAGAAAAACTGTTGTAGAGTTGGATGTGTTAAGAAATCCAAGACCTAACAGTTAAGTAGAGTCATGTTGAGATCTACCATCACAACGAGATCTATCAAAATTCTTATCTCTGTTCAGCCCATTGCTCTTATTTGAACTCCAGTTAACATAGTTATGATTGTTATTTTTCTTCTGAACAAAATATCTATTTGATGGTTTTTGTTGTCCTGGAGAACAATTATTACAATATTGATAACCTTTATGAAAGTTCTTATAGTCACTAGGACCATAATGTTGAGGACAATTAACTTGCCTCCAGTTTTTTGAAGAAGAACTATTATCATATGGACGCGCTTGGTAATGTCCACAATCACGATAATCTCTCTTAGCAAAATTGTTGTTATTTTTGCCTGTGTCACTGTGCTTAATAGGTACATCGTACTATCTGAGCTGAGTACGATGGGTACTAACAGTTTTATTTTCTTTTACCAACTTATCAGGAATCTGAAAATTCGATGCACGGTTTCCCTGAGGAATCTTATCATGACACTTATCAAAGTCCTCACCGTGATCCAAACTTGATTTACCTTTGTTGGCCTCACGCCAACTCCCATTAGAGGCAGTATCGCTATTCCGTGGGAAACCATATTTTCCACGAAAAGATGTGTTCACATATTGCTTAGTGTTACTATTAGCATCGAATGTCTGTCGCTGGCTCTTTGCATTTGTAACATGTTGACCATCATGTTTATGTTTAAGTCTATCCACTTTAGTAGTAGATAACATGTTATTGTACAAAACAGAATCTAATAAACTGTCAACTCTCTTACGAAGTTTTGTAACTTCCACCTCTGCCATAGCTTTCTCTCTAGTAACAGCTTTGTATATTCTTTCGTTGGTTTTAATTTTTCTGTCATAATCCAACCTTGTGTCTTGTAAATGAGAAATAAGAGTCTTCTCTTTAGCCATACTATCTTTAAGATCTTTTCTCAACTTTGTCATCTGAGATGTGGCTTCTAAAACCTTAGCCTTTTCTTGAACAAGTTCAAGTTTGATTGCTTCCATAGCACTATGATGAGTAGTCATAGGTTCATCCACTTTCTCATCCTTTACTTTATTCGCTCTCAACTGTGTCAACTCCAGTTGTAGTGACTGAATCTCAATATTCTTGCTATTTTTTAACTTATTAATCTATTCACGAGATTCCATATTCCTCCTTATTGTAATCTCTCGCACAAGATTCAACTCACTTCTTAACTCAAGAATTGTTTCTTCATAAGACTTCTTGCCTTGACTGGCCTGAGCTTTTAATTTCTCATAGTCCAGGTTGACTTGGTCTAGCTCATTATTAAGAGACTGTTCTTTACAAAGATGATTGTTCTTCATTGAGCTCACTTCATCTATCTGGCTATCCAACATCTCTTTTAATGAGGTCACTTCATTCTCTAACTCTTTCTTCTGACTAAGAGAAGAGTCATAGACTTTCTTATTATCTTCTATCAACATCATCATTTTATCCTTTAATATTGTATTTTCAGAATTCATTGCTGATAACTTATCAGTAAGAGCTTTCTTATCACTTTGAAGCTCATTTATTGTTTCCTTTAATGCATTCAACTCCAAATCTAAGAGTTTATCTTCATCTTCTCTCTGCCACTGTTCAGCTTCTTTGTCTAATTTTGCCAACTCAGCTTTTAGTTTCTCAATTTCCAATCTTTGTTTTTTCTCTTTAGCCTCAGCTTTTTTATTTAATCTCTTTTGTTCAAATTCTAATTCCATTCTTTTATCCTTGGCTTTATGTGCTTTATCATATAGACTGGTAGCGTACTCCTCTAACTTATCACCAGTCTTGCCTAGGGATTTCCCTATCTCAGTGAAGTAATCTAAAGTCGACATAATGTTTACCAATATGTGACTAGATACCTGAAATAGCAATAATGAAATCTATCTCCAAATAAATGGAAACAAGCTCTTAATAGCTTGAATAATCAGCTCCCTTTATCCCAATCTCTGTGGGAAACAAGCCTTTAAATAAGGTCTTGTATAATCAACTGTGTACCTCTAATAACAGCTGTCACAGTGTGATTAACACAGCTGTGGACTGGCGGTGCTCCGCTGGGGGCGGGTACATAATGTCAGTCGGGTGTGAGAGGTGTTCTCATACACTTAACTTAACAACACGAAACTGCAAGGTCAGCAGGTCAGGGGTGAATGCAAGGGGCGTTCTGATTGGGCAGTGAAGAAGGGGGAGGCAAGCGAGTGACGAGGTTTTGGTGATGATGGCCGACTCGTATTGTCGAATGCAAGAGGATATTTAGTTGTGAGAAGATAAGGCATTCGGTTATCTGAGATTTTCATCAATGTGTTACACTTTGCTAACTACATATATTGTTGTGATTTTGTGGTGATAATTATTTGAATACATTAGACAGAGTTGGGAACATTGCTAGTGTTCGTTATTATTTGAATGCGTTCCACTCCACCCCTCTGTCTCTCATGTGTAGTATTTTTGAGGACTAAGGCATATGTGTATTTAATACAAAATACCCTGTGTCAACAGCAATTAATCATCAGTTGATTATTTCTCATAAGTTCACTACACAGCTAGTAGTGTATGATCAAATATGTTTCATATAGTGTATGTCGATCAAGAACACAACAAAACAATTATAAAAGACAACATGAAAACATTCACAGAAATCAACTAAATTAAATAGAAAACTGAAAAAAAAAAATAATCACAGAACCTGTGATGATAACCGCGATGAAATAAACAACACAAATGACGTCACAGTGTATAAATATAAATGTGTATAGAACTAAATTTTAGGAAAGGGTAGATCTTCTACAAATACGAACAAATCAAAACAAAACTGAAGAACAGAAAAAATATTACGAAAACAACGATGGGACAGATCATCACAGCTAACAAAAATAGCAACGGATGTTGCGTGCAAATTTTCAATTAAAAAAATTCTCCCTACAGAACACTAATATAGGACCAATATGACTCGGTATACCCTATATTAGTCACCTCACCAACCGCCCACAGAAATATACACAAATATCACATATAAACATGTAAACATCAATATACATATAGCATAAATACATATAATATAATGAAATGTGTTGCAGATAAAATGTGTTGCAGATAGAAGGCTCAGTTATAATGGTACTGTATTATGGTACTTTATTAAACAATTAATTCTGGCCTAAATTATTAAAGTTCAACACAAACTATGGCAGTGCAGGAAAATCCACCGTTTACAGTTCCTAAGAATCACAAGTAGGACTTCTCGCTTCAGTTGCACTGTACATTTCGCAAACACAGTCAAATATACGCTCCAACTTTGATGTGTAATGCTGTCTGTTTTATGTAAACACCGTCTGTTCAACGAGCGCTGACCTATTTACTGCATACGATCGATAGGGCAAGTCATGCTGACATCGACTGTAGAGTAGTACTGCTGGTGTGTCGTATCAGTCACAGGACACTCACTCCAATCACAGGTGGAAGTCAAGGATGGCTGGACTACTGTGGTCGTTTCATACTGTTTAATAGGACGCACACACTTAGACAGTATGTGTATAGTTACAGGAACACAGGTCGACATAAATAGCATATTGTTGATCAATGGTCTACCATCTTAAGTTAGCATTCATGTTGAATAACATCACAATGGAACATCTGTAGACAAGCACTTAGATTTCCACTATTTATCAATATAATCATGAGGCCTTACTGACCGAGCGTGTCAGTTAATAAATACTGTTCAAGCCTGACTCCTAGACAGAACCTCTTTTCTAGCGAAGATTCCTTTAGGTAAAGTTCAGCAAATCTATCTGAAGATAATGTTAACCCACCAGTATTGGGTTTTCTTTATAACTGTGATCTCTTAATCATCACCTGATAATAAGGGGCATCCCCGTTCTCTGATTGATGATCGACAAAGTTAGGATCCAAAATGGCTACTGGTTCCCTTTTGAGCATCGCTCACTATACAGATGTAAAGCAAATCTTCAATAGAAGCTTTGTTCATAAACACAAATGTTTCTACAAGAATCAGCATATTCTTTCATCTTAAATGCTGCATACAATCATCTACAGTGCTGCTAGGTAACATATCATCCCGACATATGGATATGGATAATCCTAATGTAGACATCTGCCCAGTTAAGCCTAGGACGACAAAAGTTCAGTAAAATGTTCTTTACCTGGGCATGGGAAAAACACTAGCAGAACACATACGCCCCTCTCCTGGCGTTATAGAATAAACACTGGGGACTAGTAGACTTAATAAACATATCAGAAATCATCTTCTTCCCCATAACAAATCATAGAGATCACAGACTGGGGAATCGTCTTCAACATGGCTTTCGCCCGGCATTCCATCATCCCGGAAGACACTCTTTTCTCTCTGCATGCGCGGAAACTCCCTGACCTCAAAGTTCAGTACAAGGAAAAATAGTTCCACTTAGACATACCAAGATATTACGATATAAGACCGAATCGTCTGAAATAGACACAGAGTAAACATAGACTCGGACCATAAACATTCCTGCATAAACCTAAGCAAGAACAATCTGTTTTCTGGCCCAACAAGGCACAGACTAACGAAATCCAGATTCATACGCCAAATTCGATCTCCAGGGGAGATAACCCATATAACAAAAGTATCAATCAATCATGGGTGATATATCTTTGGCCAGGAAAGCATCCTGATTCTAAAAACAAATATCTTCCCTCCGACAGATAAATATTATAATAAATATATATACATTGTCACCAGTAATCTGTTGGTAACAGATAGGTGCTGCATGGCGTGGACCTCGTGACTTAAACTCCTGACATATCTTACAGGAGCGACAATAAATAGTTATATCTCTATTTACGCCCGGCCAAAAGAAGGAAGATAGAACCCTAGATTTAGTACGGGAAAATCCCATATGTTCTGCACACTGGGAGACGTGGGCATGTTGCAGGATCCGAACTCTCATGTCAGAAGGTACAAGAATTTGTGAACGTATGGACGAAGTAGAACTCCGTACCATTCGAACTAGTACTCCATTCTTAATTAAGAACCAATATTTAAGATTTGTGTCACAATTTGCATTATCTTGTTTAACTAGGAGAAAAAATGTTTGCAATGATGTATCATTTTGCTGAAGTTTGATAAAAGACTCTCGTGAAATCACGGAGTGAGCATCCTGATTACGTACTTCATTAATTTCCGCAGATGGAGTATGTAAAAGATTTTGAGCTTGTGCTCTAGTAGTGACTGCATACGCAGCCTGAATGTTTTGCTCTTCCCAGATAGCAATCTGTTGAGGAGTACAATCCTTAATTCCATGTATACGCCCGACGATAAGGTCTGCAATAGGATTCGGGAGCATACATACGTGGACATGTCCCGTAAAAAAGGGAGTGGCTATGTGGACGATAGCAGTCGGAAAAGTTTCAACTGTCCCACCAAATGTGAAACATTTCACTACATAACCAGTGGCACAGGAAGGATGTATCAGAGACTGCTTAACCCCAACAGTTGTGCATCCAGAATCAAAGAGAACTGAGACTGGATTATTATTCACAAATCCCTTATGTAGAGTAAGAGACCCTCTTCCGTCATGCGCAGCTAAGGCAATAAGAGCGGGTAGAGGATGACCGCAACTCAAGGTAGTTATAGCTGTAGGTTGGAACAAAGTTGTGCACTCCGGGCACTGAGACGCTCTCGAAATCGAAAGCAGAGCAAGCAGTAGCATTAGAGACACTATTATCATTGTTACCTTGATCATTAATAAACTGGTGCTCTTGTTGAGCAGAGTTAGCATGGCGATGCGATCTATTATTTGGAGATCTACCATCATATCGCGATTTATCGCGACTATTATCTCTATGGGAAGCATTGTTATTTGCTCTATTGAAACTATTGTTCTGATTTGAACCCCAGTTAGCATTGTCGCGATTACTATTTCCCCTTTGATCAAAATATCTATTGGATGAATTTTGTTGTCTCCGAGAAAAATTATTGTAGGGTTGATAATCTCTATTGTAGTTACCCCTTCCAAAATTTCCATAATTGTTGGAACCAAAATGTTGAGGACCGTTAAATTGTCTCCAGTTCCTTGAAGAAGTAGAATTACTACGTGATGGACCCCCTTGGTACTGTCCAAAATCACGATTATCTCTCCTACCAAAATTGAGATCCGCACTTTGAGATCTACGGCGTAAATTAGGACCATATGTTATTGCTGAAGCCACGGGTAAACATTCTCTGACCTCAGAGTGGCTAACAGTCACATTTGGGTGGGCAGTGGCGTATTGGCGACAGTATTGTTCCATATCTTTCAAGTTTGTAGGTTTTCGCTCATGTAAAAAAGAAAGAAAAGAAGCGTTTACAGACGACATGACTTTGTCACGAAGCAATAAATCCATGAGGGCTTCTTATGTATGTTCAGTTTCTGAAAGTTCCACCCAACGTGAAAACGTAAGGCGAATATTTGCTATAAAGTTCGATTTCCATTTGCTGTGGAATTTTTCTATCTTCCGCCTCTAATTTCTGTTTGGCCATTTCCATTTGCTGTTGAATTTTTCTATCTTCAGCCTCTAATTTCTGTTTTTCATTTTCCAACCGAAGTTTTCTCTCTTCTGCCTGCATTTGCAATCTTCTATCTTCAGCCTCCATTTTCTGTTTTGTTTTCTCTAACTTCTGCTCCTTGGCATATTCGACAAGTGCGAATTCTTTTACTTTCTCAGTAGACATACCAAGGGATTTCCCTTGTGTAATGAAATAATCCAAACTAGACATTCTGCTGTATTTTACAAGATATGTAACTAATGTAAATGTCCAGGAGACACTCACTCTATCCCAACTCAGAGGGTGACAAGTCCTTGCTTAAGAACTTGTACAATTACCTTTTTAACTATAAATAATGTTATTAATTACCTATATATATATTATGCATTATAATATTGACAGTGCATGACAAAATAGATAGTACAAACAAGAGTGACAAAGACAAGATATAAAGCACAAATGACCACGTTCGCAGAATCAACTAAACCTGAAAGCAAAACCGGTTCTTGTGCGTTTATTCACCGGTTAAATCAAATTGTGGATATTTATTACCCAAACCGATCACCGTACTCTTTCTTGACTGAAAAAGTGTCATTGTCCTCTCCCCCTCCCCCGTTGCTTAGAATTTTTTTTAAAACACGCCTGCCGTTCGTAAGGTTGTAGTCACGTAGCACATTCTGCCGTAGGGGAGTGAAGTGTTATAGACTTCGATGTACTGGGTCCCAGCTTTATGAGGTGGGGTGGCCTGTTCCCTTCCTCGCTGCCGTTGCCTTCTCTAACTCAAGATCAGAGGCAGGTACCCTTTTACAGCTGGTTAGACTGATGCGTGACACCTGTTCCCTTCCTCGCTGCCGTTGCCTTCTCTAACTAAGGATCAGAGTAAGGTACCCATTTACAGCTGTTATGGAGTGTTAGAGACTTTACCATACTAGGTCCAGCATCGAGAGATGGGGTCTACCTAGCTATAAATGGGTACTTAACTTTGAGTTAGGGAAGGAAAAGACAGCGAGGAAGGAAACTGGTCTCCCCACCTCTCGATGCTGGACCTAGTATGGTGAAGTCTCTAACACTCCATAACCAGCTGTAAATGGGTACCTGACTCTGATCCTGAGTTAGAGAAGGCAACGGCAGCGAGGAAGGGAATATGTGTCACGCATCAGTCAAACCAGCTGTAAAAGGGTGCCTGACTCTGATCTTGAGTTAGAGAAGGCAACGGCAGCGATTTCCCTTGTTTCCTTTGTACCGTTAACTTGTAGAACTGATTCACTTCCGTTCTATTGGTTTATAAACTTTTTTTAAAAATACGGGGGGGGGGGGTGGAGGGCGGGTCTGTCGTAAGCGTGTCAATTATGACTGCAAGAGAAACGCTTTTTTTTTAACTTGCCTCCCAAATCACAATGTGAAATCAACATTTTTCAGTCAAGAAAAAGTACGGTTCTCAGTTTTGGTAATAAATTTCCAGAATTTGATTTAACCGGTGAATAAACGCACAAGAACCGCAAAACCAAAGAAAAAAATATTGCAAAGAGTGCAATGACACTGCGAAAAGTAAGACAATACAAGCAACAATACAGTGTATAAACGAAAAATGTGTATATAAATCAAAGATAGTAAGGGGAGGAAGACACTCACAAACAAATTAATAAAAAAAAACTAAGGTACAGAGAAAATATAATGACAACAACACTGAGACGTTTCGCCACACCTAAACAATTACTATCGTGAGGGACAAGTGGCGGTCTGAACCTCGGCAAGGTTTTCAGCCTTGAACCGGAATTACCGCTTAATTGAGACTCACAAACTAAACCCTATAGAACGCTCATGAAGGCCCTGCGTGAACTGGGATATTCCCTTTATAAGTCACCAACACAACCTCACACTTAAACATGAAACATATAACGTAGAATATGACATAGAATAAATAGCTTAAGTAGAGAGGAAGGCCTGATAACAGCTACAGTGGTATAGTTTACAATACAAATAACCACTTATCTTCAAAGGAAAAAATCCCGGCCTCCGCAGCAACAACAATGATGTACATCAGGTATCACACAGTCTGAAGAAATCCAATGGTAATCGATACTGGAACTCCAAGGTGATAGCGGCTTTCGAACAAAATTCCTGACATCGGGTGCTGAAATCTTGTAAAACTTGCAACCTCGTACTTCTAGTAGAAACCTGCTCACGAAAAACTTGAACAGGTCACGCTGCACATCTTCACTTGATTTCCTTGTAGTTGGTAGAGGTGCAATGTCAAACACACCACTGTATGTTAGTGGTTGATCTGGGGAATACTGTTCAAGTACTATAGATGAGATAACCCCATATCACTGGCGACCACTTATGTTGCTGCTTTGTAAGTGGCGTAGGAAGACAATGTTAATATCTTTCGCTGATGAAGGAATCAGCTTATGGTCGGGCTTACGGGTGGCCGACATACACTAAATATGTATACATCAAGATACGCGAATGTCATAAGTAGGTTCATAGATTAAGCATCCATAGCACACACACTCACCCATAGCAACATTGGAGTCAGGAACGTTGTAACAAGCTGTTAACGTTATACACTGTTTATTAACATCGCAACATTGACGTAGGGACAGCACACTTCACAGGTTACAGTTCACGGCCAATCATGACACAGCAGGTAAGCAAAAATATCCATACGTAATTGAGTGCATAATCCAAAGGTATATAATCATCGATGACAGTTCATTACAGATCATCAGACATCAGTAAGAAAATTCATACGACTCAGTTACTGGTACAAAAATTCCAAGCACAAAGGCTGCGGAGCACAGCAGCTCATAATCATAAACATCATGGCAAAATATCCATTCAAGAAAGGGACTGTATATCTCACAGTTTACAATAATATAGCTTGGGTCAACATACTCCAAGGCCTAAATAATACAGCTCCTGGGAGAAAGAACATTCCCTTAAATAATCTATCGAACTTCAAAAATCCGTCTTCAGAAATATGCATGTATTTAATGGCCTATAATCCATGGCCTGAAAATATTTTCAATCTCTATTAAATTCCCCCTTTCACAAAAGAAATATGCTGGAACACACTAGTGGAATGGATCACGTCCAAACCCCAGCTCTGCCAGAAAACGTACTGTCCCGAAAAAACAGCTGCTCAAAACAGCTCAGTAAAAATTCATTCAAGCGCAAACTCGCAGCTTGAGATGTGAGCAGAATTCATCCGCCTTTCCCCCCAAAACTAATTCATAGAACGTTCGACCAGATTCTTTATCCTATCTTTAAACAAAGTAACAACTAGTCAGGTAACAGTTTAAACATTACTCCGCCTTCCACCCCTCAACTAAGAAATTCTCTCATCACGCAGAGCGTGTTTACAAGCGTGTACAAAAAATCGACCCGTACATTCAAGTCTTAAACACTTAACTCCCCTTTATTAAAATATGACTTAACACTCAGGCTACAGTGGTACCTTGAAAGCGAAAACCTTCTTGTACCACAGCAGGCGGGTTTTAGGCAGTGTTACTCTACCGAAGATCAGGCAACTTACTTTTTCCAAGAGATTGAGGATGCGTTCCAAGATAAGAAACTGGTACTAGCAGCATGGATAGATCTAAGGAAAGCATTTGACAAGGTTTGGAAAGAAGGGCTTCTGAAGAAACTGAGAAATTGTAGAGTGAATGGTAGGATGTACAAATGGGTGAAAGCATACTTGCATAACAGAAGAGCCCGAGTACAACTAGATGGCCTGAAGAGTAAGAAAATTCTACTGCGTCATGGCGTCCCTCAGGAAGGGGTTCTGTCCCCCACACTTTTCCTAGTCTACATCAACGACCTGGTTGCTGAACTACCACATGGAATGAAAGTGGCAATGTACGCTGATGACCTGGTAATATGGTGCACAGATGAGCATGCAACAGTGGCCACCAAACTGCTACAAAGAGCTATAGATGCCCTAACCTCAAGTGCAGCACTACGCTCTTCACCCTCTCTCACAAAAAAGCTGGTGTCATCAAGATAAACAAAGAGCTCATGCGAGAAGATAAACAACCCACCTATCTCGGAGTTACATTCGATGATAGGCTGACATGGAAGCAGCACATCAACAAGGCAGCAACAAAGTCCAGGAGGAAGTTAGCCATCCTGAGAAAACTAAGTGGAACCACATGGGGAGCCAGCGGGAATATACTTAGTAAGGTTTACCAGCAGGGCATAGAACGAACGAACGAACGAACGAACGAACTTTATTTTCAAAGGGTTAAGAATTGGGCACGCAGGCCCGTCTGACATTCTGCCCTTCCTCTCTCTCTCATCATATATACTATATCCTTTCATCCTCACATTTACTTTAAGCATAATTAAGGCATTTATCATTATAAAAGTAATATTACATTTGCAATAATCATCATAATTAAAGTACGTTTTTAACATTAAAAAATAATAATAATAATAATAATGAATGTAAAAATAAAATAAATAAAAATAAAAATAAACATTAATACATAGATTAGATAGATAGATAGATAGATAGATAGATAGATAGATAGATAGATAGATAGATAGATAGATAGATAGATAGAAAGATAGATAGATAGATAGATAGATAGATAGATAGATAGATAGATAGATAGATAGATAGATAGATAGATAGATAGATAGATAGATAGATAGATAGATAGATAGATAGATAGATAGATAGACAGATAGATAGATAGATAGATAGTTTATGGTGGTATATAATAAGAACTCGTGACATTTTGGGAATCCGCTGCTGAATGACCTGGGACTTAGTGTGTTGTCAGCACATGCGGAAAATGTTCCCACAGGTGAGCAGCTTTGAGTCCCAAACAGATACTGCCACAGGGAGTGAATTGTTTACGCCTCCACTATACGAGATCCAGCGTTATGACCTATGCTCCTTAGGGAGGTAAAGGGTATTGACTGATAGATAAGAATCGTGCATATAGGCCCGTCTTACATTTTGCCCTTCCTCTTATTCATCTTTTATTGCTAGTTATTCAGACATTCTCCATACTTAAGGTGTTAGTTTAATGGCGATGCAACATTATAAGTAGTATAAAAGCATACATTTACAGTATTTTATTACAATTAAGAAGTAAGATATATTAAAATGAAAAACTAGATCATTAGACCCTCCATACAGTATATTAGATAATAATTCGAAATATAATCCCTTAGGGCGGCATATAATTGGCACTCATAATGTATTTGAACAGTCTACGATTATATGAGTAGGGACTGTGCATGTTTTTAAGATCATGTGGAAGATTGTTCCAAAGATGAGCAGCTGAGTAAGCCAAGCTCTTCTTGAACAAATCTAGCCTGGGCTTGGGTACCTGTAACTGGTTTAAGCGGTTACTACGTTTTTCATTGAATTTTAAAAGAGGCCACAGATACGTTGGAGCATTCTGTGACAAGATTTTGTGAGCGAATTTAGCTTTGTTAAATAGGAAGCGCTTTCTAAGGGGTAATATTTTAAGATAGTTATATAAATCTGTACAATGTGTTTGGTGTTTATCAGCAACTAGGCGCACTGCACGTTTTTGAAGTGAATGAAGCCTTCTTGTGTTGGATATGGAACAACCATCCCAGATTGTGGAACAATAGTCTAGGTATGTTTGTATGTGAGATGTGTAGAACATTTTCCTTGCCCCCTCATCCAGGAAGTGTTTGATTTTGGCTAATTGGTAAACTTTTTGTGCCGTTAGCTTTGTGAGTGCACTTACATGTGAGTTCCAACTTAGGTGCTGGTCAACAGTTAGACCTAGAGTTTTATGTTCATTTACGTTTTCAATTAGTGATGTTCCAATGTAGAGCTGAAGTGTTGTTTTCTGCGAGTTTTGTAGTTTTTTGTCTGGTTGATATTAACATACATTTCGTTTTACTAATATTTATTTGCATTCGATTCTCGTTGCTCCACTTAATAATATTATGTGTATCAGTTTGTAAAGATAGTTCTAGTGTGGCGCAACTTTTGTCACTAGTGTAAACAGTACAGTCATCGGCAAACAGGTCACAGGATGAGTGTTTGATGTACAGAGGAAGATCATTAATGTATACGGCAAAGAGAAGAGGGCCGAGGATAGAACCCTGAGGAACACCGATATCGACAACAGTTGGGTTAGACAAAGAATTATTGTAAGACACCACTTGTTGTCTGTCTGTCAGGAATGATTTAATTAACTTCACCAGCTTAAGATTTACTTTCATTGTTTCTAATTTTCTGATTAAAATAGAGTGATCTATCATATCGAATGCTTTTTTAAAGTCTACAAAGATTGCTCCACATAAGTTATCGTTATTGATGTTTAGATGCCAGTTCTCTATCATTTTAGTTAAGGCTGTGTCGCATGAATGCTTTGGTCTAAACCCCGACTGACTATCAACAAGCAGGTCATTATTAGCAAGGTGTTCCATTGCTGTTTTGTGTATGTGTTTTTCCAGTGGTTTGGACAGCGATGATATAAGCGAAATCGGCCTATAGTTACCAAGGTTGCTATTATCTGATGAACCAGGTTTAACAAGAGGGTATACTTTAGCGATTTTAAAGGCAGATGGAAAGTAACTCCTTGCGAGACATTGATTATATATGTATGTTAGTGTATCAGTAATAGCTGGTGCAGCATAACGCAGTATTCGATTACTGATTCCATCAAGTCCCGATGAGTTATTATCTTTAAGATCAATAAGATAGTTATAAACTTCGTTAACTGTTATAAAAGGAATGTCGCATGGAATGGTGTTAGTACACTTGTTCTCGCAGAACGTAGATAATTCGCTGAAGTCACAAGGGGAAGAAGGTATGGCGGATTTTATATTGTGGATGTCTGCCTGAAAATGATTGCTGAAATCTGTACAATAATAATAATAGCCCCTTCAGTCATAACTAACTATGGGAATGCGCCCCTGAGGTGACAGCCCTCAACTGCTTATTTTCCTGGTGCTCCTTTCGACGTTTTCTCCTCACCTCTGCTTCTTGTGTGAGCCTCTCTTCGCTCAATCTGAGGTGGTGCCGTAAATAGCATCGCCACTTTGTGCGATCGGCAGCTTCATCCTCCCATGTTGCTGGATCCATGTCCAGTGCCCTCATATCTCTCTTGCACACATCTTTGAACCTCAGCTGTGGTCGCCCAACTGTTCTCTGGCCATCTGCTAATTGTCCGTAGAAGATATCTTTTGGGATGCGACCATCTTCCATGCGGCGAACATGGCCAAGCCAGCGAAGTCTGCGCTGTCTAAGCAGCGTATACATACTTTGAAGGCCAGCACGTGACAACACCTCGACATTTGTCACTTTATCTTTCCACGAGATGCCGAGGATGCGGCGTAGACACCGCAAATGGAAGGTATTGAGCCTTCTTTCTTGCTTAGCATAGGTCGTCCAGGTCTCGCTGCCATATAGGAGTGTGCTGGTGACGCAGGCATTATATACCGCAGCTTTGGTCTTCATTGTGAGTTTAGAGTTTCCCCAAACACGCGATGTGAGGCGGGCAAAGGTAGCTGCAGCTTTGCCAATGCGGCTGTCGATTTCTGTATCCAGTGAGAGTTTGTCATTGATGGTAGACCCTAGGTATGTGAAGTGGTGCACCACTGCCAATTCATAATTATCGATAGTGATAACTGGTGCAGCACCCACATCCTGACTCAGCACATTCGATTTCTTTAGACTTAATGTGAGGCCAAAGTCCTTGCATGCTTTAGTGAAGCGATTCATCAAGCTCTGAAGCTCCTGTTGGCTTTGAGTGACGACTGCAGCATCATCAGCGAACAATAAGTCTGTTATAGTGACTCTTCTGATTTTTGTTTTTGCCTTCAGCCTTGAAAGATTAAACAGAAATCTGTACAAGTAAATGAAGTATTGGGTTTTTGTGAGTCTGTCGAATTTCTTTTGTTCACTAAGGTATTGATTGCCTTCCATATATTTCTACTGTTGCTTTTGCTTTGAACTAAATGACTAAAGTAGTTTTTCTTTTCTCTGCGAATTAAATATTGTACTTTGTTCCTTGCCGCCCGATATGTAATGATGTCCTTATTTTTGTGCGCTCGATCCCTCTGCCTCATAGTGGCAAGTACTTCTTGTGTGATAAATGGAGATTTTATTTGTCTTTTTACGCGAATTTCTTTAGTAGGCGCATGCTTATTAAAAATACTATAAAATGTCCGTGTCCAATATGCAATGGCGTCATCAGGATCAGGAAGTTGGTAAACATCGGCGAAAGGCGCATTTCGCAAATCATCTAAAAATAATTCTTGGTTGAAATTTTTTAGACTTCTATATTCGATACTGATGTGTTTATTTTTTGGAGATTTGTACCCATTTTTTTGCCCAAGTGCAACATATGGGATAGTGGTCACTCATAGCAATAGTAGGGATGGAACATTCTATAACGTTTTCTGGACAGGTTACATATATGTGATCGATCAGTGTGGATGATGTTTTTGTTACTCTGGTAGGTTTGTTGACTATTTGTTTCATGTTGTACGATGCTATGATGTTGGTCCATGTTTGATTCGGCTTATGCATATCAATATTGAAATCACCAAGAAGAATAATTTCGTTAACTGTAGTAATAACTTTATCCATCATGTTGGTAAAATCTTCAAACCATGTTGTTCCTACACTGGGGTTACGATAAAGATATCCTATTAAAATGGGTCTTTGCTTATGTGGCTTTACCTCTAACCATATGCATTCTATATCTATGGTCTCTAGATCGTTTCTGCGGCGATAACTGAGAGAAGTGGAAATATAGACTGCTAAACCTGTCTCTAATTGTCTACTAGAATCTCGCCGAATAGTGTTAAAACCAGTACGTGCAATGTCACCATCTGTTATTTTCTCATTCAGACGACTTTCTGAAAGCCCAAAAACATGGAAATTTTGATTCAGAACTTGTGTGAGTTCTGGAAGTTTACCTAGAAGATGGTTTATCAGATGGCCAAGTCGTAAACCATTCATGGTTAGTAACTGTTCATAAGTACCTGGCATTTATGTTATGTAAAAAAAAGCTCGCGCTCAAATACTAAATTTAACAAATTTTACCAATGAAGGGGAATTAATTGTGGTATTAATAAGTGGGGCACATTGAAAACTAATTACAAACAATTCAGCCAATTGAATTACGTCAAAAATAGGTGAAAAATGTAACAAATCAAGCGCTCATATCAGACAGTCAAACAGTGTGGAGAAGAAAAAAAATTATAATAATAATATAATAAAATTATATATATATATAAAACAACAATCGACAGTTGCTGGTGTTACAGAGACAACTAGTGAGGCCAACAGTCGTTGTTAATATGGAGTAGAGGGTTGTTGAAAATAGAAGTGCGGTGGATTTGGCCGTGATAGATGATGCATTTGGTAGAAAGCGGGATATTGAGGTACAGTTGTTGAATGAGTGGGGTATTCCGGCAAGTACGACCTCCAAAGCTCCAATAGCGTATATTAAAGTTGTTGCAGTTAAAAAGCTCGTAGTTGGATCTCAGGCGCAGGCGGGCGGTCCGGCTCGCGCCGGTTCACTGCCCGTTGTCTCCTGCCCTACCGTCTGCCGGCTCTCTCCCGCGGGTGCTCTTCGCTGAGCGTCCCGGGTGGCCGGCGCGTTTACTTTGAAAAAATTAGAGTGTTCAAAGCAGGCCTCGGCTGCCTGAATAATGGTGCATGGAATAATGGAATAGGACCTCGGTTCTATTTTGTTGGTTTTCGGAACTGGAGGTAATGATTAACAGGGACAAACGGGGGCATTCGTATTGCGGCGTTAGAGGTGAAATTCTTGGATCGCCGCAAGACGAGCTACTGCGAAAGCATTTGTCAAGAATGTTTTCATTAATCAAGAACGAAAGTCAGAGGGCCCTTTTTCGAGGACCTTCGGTCCCGAATGGATTTTGGCTGGACGGGCGTCTGGGAGGCATGGCGAAATGGTTTTATAGCGACAGGAGTAGAGTACACATGAGGGCAAGTTTGGGGCACAGCGGATTGATCTACCGCTTGCTTGTCACAATGATCACAGAAACAACAATTAAAAGTCTGTTGTACCAATATACGCCGTTAGGTGTGATGAAACAGGACGATTTATTGGTGTGAACGGGAAAGCGGTGTTATTTGGTGACGCCGCTTGTTGAATGCTTAGAGTCGGCGGTCAAAGGAATAATAATAATAATAAAAACGACCTCCAAGTGTAAGGTGCATAGTCCAAGAGTCTTTGTTGATGTAGGAAATGATGAAATGCTGGGTATGTGGGTTGATGTGGGTGAACCTGTGACGACAGCGATGAGCGGGGAACTCTCATTGGTGTCTGGGACGACAGCGGACATGGTGACACTTCTGTTGATGAAGGCTGAGCAGATTGAATTGGATCGCTTACAGACCTCTGGGAATGAAGTGGGTCAAGTTGGTGTTGTCGAGGAGGGTCGTCTGTGGCAGAAGGTTGTTGAAGGCAGACATTGTTGGTTTCCTGCACATCCGTGGTGCTAACAAGAGGTATAACGTGATGATCCTGATTGTCTGATGATTTTGCGCGGCTGGTGTTTAAAGTTGGGGGTAGTGATGGAAAATGAAGGTCATAATTGGCATTAGATGAGTAGCTATTTATATTCACATGGCGTTTGGATGGATATATGGATGCCAATGTGTGAGTAGTGCCTCTGAGTGTGCTTTCTGGATACTTTATATTTGTCGCCAACATACTGGTCCCTTGTCTGGACAATGTAATTTCGCCACTGTAAAGATGCTTTCTAGGGGCTCCTGAAGTGGCAAGGAAGACCGAGCTGTGATCTATGAAAATATGTTCATTCTTGAGGCAGTGTTTTTTAAGTATAGCATTGTTAGTTTCAACACATTTGCGGTAATAGGCACGGACTGGCGGGATAATAGAGGAAAAGTAAATTTTGGCATTATGGAATAGCGACCGAAATATGAATGTGATCTCGTTTAGGTCTGTCTGTGAGAGTTCAATATCTTTTATTGAGTCTGACAGACCTATGTGCACAGTTACTCTAATTACAGAGAGATCAGGCGAATACCTTTTAAGGAGGGTCAGTAAGTCGTAAGTTGATGCCCAGTTCTTGAAGCGAACAGACACCGAATCAGTATCACCAGTTACTAGTTTTGATTGTTGAAGCTCCTTCATGGTTTGGTCCCCAAAGATGAGATGTTTTCTTCTGTTCGTGTGGGTGCCAGTGTTTACAGCTGTATCTTCCCTTGTTCCAGTTGTGCTGTGGCTGCTAGAAGTTCTGTGGTGTGTGCTGGCAGCTGCCGGTCGAAGTGGCGGATGGCGATTTGAAATTTTGACCGGAATTCTGCAGACACTGGCTGCAGGATTTTCCGGAGTGTCCAGGGAATTACGTTCATTAAGGCGTAGTTCTGAATGAGGTATTTGTTGTTGAGGTCGGAGGCTCTCCGCACGTGTTTGTTTGTGACCCAATTACTTTTGTGTGCTGTTGTTTAGTCTGCTGCTGAATGTGTGTTTTGCTGTGTTCGTAGCGACTTTTTAGAGACAGATGATCAGCCTGAAGCTGTTCATAAGATTTTTTAAGACTGCTCAATTCAGCTTTCAGTAGTTCCATCTCAGATGTTATTTTTGTATACACATCATCATGTGGTGATTGTATAGTTTGCTCGCGTGGTGTCCTTTCTAGACTACTATCAAGCAATCCTATTAATGAATTATGCTCTGGCTCTGTAATGGTAGATCTTGATGTAACGGAAGGCGTCTCTGTAATGATAGATCTTGATGTAGAGGAAGGCGTGTCTTGTACTACCTGTATCTGTTTGTCATGCTCCTGAACGAATGTATCAGAGACAACGGGAAAGGAACAGTGTGTGAGGGCTAATTTCTGGGTATCGGAAGTGGTTGGTGCATTGTTGAGAACAGCTGTTGACGTTATAGCCATTCGACTGACTCCAGCAGTCGTTGCTGTTTTCCATAAATGATTCAAATCATTCTGGATCCACTCTTTAACTGCAGTCTCTGAGCCTTGTACCATGACCTTGTTGGATGTATTATAGAAATGGAGAAAAACGTGTCCAGTAGAAATAACATCTTCGACATGAGCACCATTAGCGTCAGTGCGAGATTCAATTGAAGCGATAGATTTATAGTAGGCCTTGGACAAGCCACGCAATGCTTCGTACTCGAACAATGTTTGGAATGTTAATATGACACACTGGTTTTGGTTTTTGTATTGTAGCGTTACTAGCGATGCTGAGGGCGTGTCTGCACTGAGAACCCTGGTCTTCTTTTTCACCGCCTTAGGCGCATTTAAGATGTAGTCCTTTTGTTTCTTTCTGCTCGGTCGAGTGGTGGTGACCGAGTTTACGTTGGGCATTGTGAATGTTATTGCTGGTATCGCAAAGGAAGAAGGCAATTAGCTTTGTTCATGGCTGATAATCATCGCTCTGGCGTGACGATTTGGGTCGCAGGGTTTCATTTTATAGTGGATTTTCCAAAAAGGCCCCGCGCTGAGGACCTATAATTAAACACCTGGGTGGCTTGGTCATTGTTGGGCGCTCAATTCGTGGGTTGTCGGCTACCCATTTAACAATACTACAAGTTTATATGCAAAACAGCACAGTGTATTCTAATAGTAGATCCTTTTAGAACAAAATCTAACATTTCTATCCACCAGGTCAAACGATTTCGCAGACAAACCTCAGACCTGCCTGAAGTTAACAGCCCCCTAAGGTATGTGCCAGAACAAACCCCCTGGAGAGAGGAGCCTGGACTTCCAGTACACATCCAGACAAAAGTTAAAGGAATATTCGACAGGGATGAACAGAACAGCGTGCAACGTAGGACAGCCACTCTCAGTTTCCTGGATGATGAATACCCACAGGACCTCTGGATCCGAGTATACACGGATGGGTCAGCACAGAATGCAGTAAAGAATGGAGGAGCAGGAGTGTACATAGAATACCCAAACAACACTAGGGATACGGTCAGAGTACCGAAGGGGAAATTCTGTAACAACTATGATGCAGAAATCCAGGCAATCAAGGTGGCAACTGAGAAACTGTTGAACACCAATTTCGGTCCACAGCCTGTAGTATTCCTGACAGATGCAAGATCAGCACTCCAAGCACTTCAGTCCAGAAAAGTGCCAGGTATGCAAGCCCTACTTTCTGAACTGTGCAACCAGCGCATGGTCGCCATGCAGTGGATACCGTCTCATTGTGGAATACCAGGAAACGAGAGAGCGGACGGACTGGCTAAAGAAGGGGCTGCAGACGAGCAACCGGATGTACCAGTTACGCACCATCAGAAGAAAAAGATGATCAAATCAATCAGAAAGCAACCAACACCAATACAGGATGACTACCAAGCTATGAACAGATCAAAACAAATTGTCATTCTGCGCCTCAGAACAGGACACAACCAACTCCGCAGCCACATGTATACAAAATTCAAGATTGGCAATTCAGCCATGTGTACATGTGGACAGGCACCCAAGACTGCGGAGCACGTACTTCAAGATTGCCCAGAATATGATATATTGAGGCAAACCCACTGACCCAGAGAAACAACACTGGAAGCAAAACTATACGGACCTCTGTATGAACTACAAAAGACAGTGAAGTTTAAACAAGAAACAACATTGCAGATATAGAAAATATATTTCAAGCGAACGAAAGAAGAATAAGAAGAATAAATAAGAGTTTGCGTAGAAAACAAGGGGTGAACTGGTATGACAAGATCGCAGTTGTGGAAGTGATGGAAAGAACCAGATTTAAAAAAAAAACAGCGGTGGAAGAGATGAGGAGAAGACGCTGGCGTTGGATAGGACACTTAGTCGTTCCTCTTTTACTCTGGAGTGTAGAGGTATACTGTTGCTGTCGTTTTTTGACGGTTTCATAAGACGTAAATCTATTTAATACTTTTGTCGATCGAAGGTAGAGAACTGTATGTTAACTCTCTGGGACAGGTTGATTTGGGGTTATCTTCCCTGTGTTTATTCTTTGTGGTTGATCTGTCTTAAGACGGGCCGGTTAACTGTTCTCAAATCTGTTCTGTCTACGTATGCGCTAGTTTTTAGCGCGAACCGAGAAGACTTCCGTCTGGGAGTGATGAGCTGTTTTTCTGACCGGACAAGATGTCCGTTGTTCTTCTCTGCATTAAATGGGGGAAAGAGAGTCTTCAGTATAACTGTGATCTTAGTGATTCTCCCCAGAGTTATTCTGTTCGTCTAGAATGACGACAGTGGTTATTTGTGTATTTCTCGGATTCTGTCCAAGGTAAAATAAACTTTATTATTATGCCAAGATTG
The DNA here is from genome assembly GCA_024509875.1 of Oreohelix idahoensis. Classification (NCBI taxonomy): domain Eukaryota; kingdom Metazoa; phylum Mollusca; class Gastropoda; order Stylommatophora; family Oreohelicidae; genus Oreohelix; species Oreohelix idahoensis. Next base: position 158,278 of record JAMPIV010013136.1, read on the forward strand.
CAGAACATTTAGTATGAACCTGTGAGTAGCGCTCACAGTTCTTGAGATCCAGAGTCCATTATGTGTGCTTGACGTAGCTAACTAAGTCTATTCGTCGAATTACTTTATAGAAGCACAATGAACGTATATTTATATGAAACCCGCATTATGGCGGTATGTTTCGGTATGGAGGATAATGCCTGCCTATGAAAATACACAGTTGTTCATCAATCATTATGAGGCCCGACATTACGGCCTATATCTTTGAGCAGAAGAAGAAGTGTCTGGCGGGTGAAGCCAGATGAAGTCTTGACTTTATCAACAAGTTTACAGACTTCGATATTAAGCAACTATATTTGTCACAAGACTACCTGACGCGTTTAATCAGGGGCTCTGAGCTACAGTATGAAAATGTATATTATCAAGCCAACGTTACTAGCATCATACATACGAGCTATGCAGGGTTGATTATGCTCGATGGTTATATGCATTACTACACATGAAATGTCCATGTTCCTTGTTCTACTGACTGTGTTGTCCGTCAACGTACTATTGCTGTAATAAATGTTGAAGAGAAAGTCATCTGCATTAACCACATCTGTGACTTCTACGTGTGGTGGAGTGAGTTTGTGTGTCCCTAAATAAGAGCCTATACGACTTCGTGTTCTCGATCTGCTGATTACACACACCATTACTCACTACAACATCCTACTACTTGTTCTACAGACCTGAGAACCAGGTATGCTGTTATGTGTGAGTGTCTGCATTACACCTTGGCTGTGCCTCACGCTGGTGACCTAGATTCACGTCCACATTACACTGTCCTGGTGATCAACGACACGCCTACTCAGCGACACTCCAACACGGTACAAATACCAGATTTCACACGAGCAAACAGACTTTAACATCTGGTAATAATCAGTCGGCAAAACTGTAGGTTACATATACCAGAGAGAGCGCCATACTATCCTTTGGCACTCTTCCTCCTGGCTTGGTTCCAATCTAGTCCTCGGTCCTTCAGAGATTGTCTAATGTTGTCCTCCCAGCGAACTCAGAGTCATCCTGGAGGTCTGGATCCCTGGCTCTTAGTTTCCCTTATTTGTCGTGGTAACCCGTGGATAGGAGACACACTAACGAAACCTCGTATTTAATATCATTGATGCTTTAAACGAATAAATGAATAAAATGTAGTTTTAAATATATTTGTAATTTTCAATTATCTTGGCCTAACACGAGAAGACCTTCGGCTGTCCGACCACATTATTGTGTACCAATGTTTCGGAAAGCTTGAACAGAATGGAGACAAGCAAACTTTTAGACGTTAAACGAATACAGTTGTCTTTATTTTTATTTTAAAGCAAGTGCACATGAAATTAATCTTCTTAATTTTAACTGCAACAGCAGACGACCATGGGCTCTCTGTTTGACTGGGAGATTTAGAGAAGATTAGCTGGATCCAACATGGGCGTTAAATGAACAATGGCTGAAGCATGGACTGTGCGTGATTTCCGTTCTTGCTTTGCGGCTGTAAATGTTTGACAAAGATCTTTTGTGCAGTTATCTGTTTATTGAGATAATGAACAAAATATCACAGTCCGTTCCAAACTTCCTCTATGTTGTTATATGTGGCGTGACAATTATTTGCATGTATTTCTTCATATATCTTTACTGTAAGACTTCATCAATGAGAGATAATAGAGTAAACTCTCCAGATTCAAAACAATCATTTTATTTAGGTAATTCTACCAATGCATAGTAAACAAAGTCAGATGTATACATTTGGTTACCTTCTCCTTGCTATATCTTCCAGTGCGTGCAAACTTAAAAATGCCTTTTCCATAACAATATTCACAATCTCATCTTCATTATTAATATTCAAAAATCTCCAATCACCCTGAACGAATCATTAAGTTATTCAGTTGACTCCTGGAGTTGTAATCTGATACTATGAATCGCCCGGCGCGGGAAAGTACTGCGACCTTCTCACTCGTGCGGTGAGCCTTCATTTATCGTGACTGCGTGTTGTGAGCAGGCCAACAATAATAACACCGTGTTTTAAGCTCTGAATCTTCACATTTAAGTAATACTATCTTTATCGAATCGATGTCTTGAAAACTTCAAGATCTACGGTTGTACATCTGTACACACCGGCATTTTCAGATCAACTGCCTTATCATCCCGAAGTTTGCCTTCTCAAAAAATAGTGCGGGCTTTTCCAGCCTTTTGGTTGGGCGGCTTAATATTTCCCTATTTATTTTATAGGTCTCCCGATGGAAGTATTTCGGCTATTCCGATTTACTTAGTTCTAGTTTCCATCTGATACTCGCCTATCTTAAATCTATTTCCATAAAACCTCGTGACTATTCTTCCTAACAATTAGCACGAATTATGCTATAGTCATAGTAGTAGGTCGCCCGGTGACATGCGTGCTTAATCCCATTTTATTCTTCTCTTAGGACTTATCTGGTGGGAACAATTGGCCTGTTCTTTCTTTGTCTCATCATTTTGTCTTTACTTGATATATATATATATATATATATATATATATATATATATATAATATATATATATATATATATATATATATATATATATATATATATATATATATATATATATATATATATATATATATATATATATATATATATATATATATATTTTTTTTAAATTAATTTTTTTCTCAACGAATGGACGTTTCATTATATTTTTCTATTTCTATTGTACTTTATTACCTGTCATATATTAATGTTTGTTCTAGTTCTATACTGTTTTACTATACTGCGTATTTTCTCAGGTAGGTTTGTTGTGGCATATTCCACGGTTAAAGGAAAGTCACATGATTGCACATATTCTAATAGTGGAATTATTCGTTGTTCACACTTTTTACGTGTTAGAAGGAAGTGCTATCTTGTAGACACTCTGTACAATAAAGATCTTCTGACATATAATACTATTTTCCTAGTTGAAATCTAAGTAGTCTTGTATTGCTGAGTATTTTTTAATATTTTAGTAACTTAACGTGGGATTTGAATACATTATATGCATAGCTTCCTTTCAACTTATATACCAAAAATACTATCCATTTGTCAATTACTTACTTACTTACTTACTTAGTCGTTCCCCTTCTACCGTGAGGTGTAGAGGTTTGGAAGAGAGAGCGCCAGACCATTCTATCAGCTGTCTTCTTCCTGGCCTGGTTCCATTCTAGTCCTCGGTCCTTCAAAGATTGTCTAATGTTGTCCTCCCAGCGGACTCTGGGTCGTCCTGGAGGTCTGGATCCCTGGCTCTTTGTTTCCCATGCATGTCGTGGTAGCCGATCTTCTCCCATTCTGCAGACATGGCCAAACCATCTTAGTTGGGACTGTTCTATTTGGGTCTGCAGTGGATGGGATTTTAGGCCTTGACGGATCGTCTGGTTGCGGACCATGTCTCTTCTTGTTACTTCAACCATTTTCCTCAGATACCTCATTTCTGAGGTTTGGATCTGGCTTTTGTGGGTTGTAGTCATTGCCCACGACTCGCATCCATATGTCAAGACTGGGACATAGGTGGAGCGGTATACAGCCATCTTTGTTTTCTTACCAACCTCTTTCTTGCTGAGGAATCCACGATTTATGGCCTGAAAAAGTCTCCCAGCCGCTGCTTTTCGAGTGGCCAACTCTTCTTTGATGCCTCCCTTTCGGTCTATAATAGCTCCGAGATATTTAAAGTGGTCGACCTGCTCCAGGACCTGTTCTCCCAACTTAATCTGATGTTTTTTTTCTTCTCGTGATATCACCATGGATTTTGTTTTAGAGCTGCTTATGACCATCCCTCTCTTCTCCAGCTCTTCCTTCCAGACTTGCAGGTTGGATTGGAGATGTGCCTCTGATTTAGCAATCAGGGCAACATCATCAGCAAATGCCAGCTCCGAAATATAGACCTGTCTCATCTTCCAGTACCCCACTGAATACTTTCTTGTTCTGTCCTTACATGCCTTGATGACATCGTCCATAAGGAGTATGAAGAGGTAAGGTGATAGGATATCACCTTGTCTTACACCAGTGGTGGTCCTGAACTCTTCTGACTTATGGTTTGCTGTCCTCACATAATTTCTGCAAGACTTGTAGAAGCTCTGTATAGCATGAATCAGAGGTGCTGGAATATTCTTCCTTGCCAAACAGTCCCAAAGTTTGCTCCAGGGGACCCTGTCAAACGCCTTTTCCAGATCTATGAAACAAAGATGGATCTCACTCTTATACTCAAGGGCCTTTTCACTCAGCTGTCTGAGTGTGAAGATTAGGTCTTGAGTACTTCGGTTTGCTCGGAATCCGCACTGGACCTCATCCAATTGTGGCTCAGCTAGGCATCGGAGTCTCTGCTCTAGGATTCTAGAGTAGATTTTACCAGGGACACTGAGAAGGGATATGATTTGTCAATTACTGTTCTTTTAATTGTGATTTTTATCCGAAATGTATTTTGTATGTAATGTTTCTACCTTTATTGGTTCCTTTATTTTGGTTTTTTTCGTTTCTTTCTATGCCAAAATATGAAGGTCTCACTGTTAGAACTTTGCGCCTTCTCCAATTTCAGTCAGAACTTTGCGCCTTCTCCAATATCAGTCAGAACTTTGCACCTTCTCCAATATCAGTCAGAACTTTGCGCCTTCTCCAGTATCAGTCAGAACTTTGCGCCTTCTCCAATATCAGTTAGAACTTTGCGCCTTCTCCAATATCAGTCAAAACTTTGCGCCTTCTCCAATATCAGTCAGAACTTTGCGCCTTCTCCAATATCAGTCAGAACTTTCTCCCACCGCTACATCTGCTCTGCGTCATTCTCTTTTGGTCTTTAGAGCTACAATTACTAAAGTGTGTCCGGTATCAACGCTTTTATTCTTCGGAGGATACACCGAAATAGTTTCTAATGTCTTCAATATTGCCACCATCTCAACTGTTCCTAATTGTTCCATCATCTCCTTTATACCTGTCCACGTATAAAGTTGTCATTTGCTATTTGTCATATATATATTTCCTAACAATGTTTTGTCAGTATTTGTTAAAGACGTTTTTCTGCCAGGTGGTAGTCAGTGTCTGGCTTAATGAGCTCCCAGAGTGTGACAACTGGTTTTTGTTTACTACAGATAGCCCCCATATAATATACTGCCGTAGGGGAATGAATCATTGGAGATTTAACCATACCAGGTCCAGCTATTCAGACAGATGTGGTGACCAGTTCCCTTCCTCGCTGTCTTTGCCTTCCATAACTCATGAGCAGAATCACGTACCCATTTACAGTTAGGTAGACTAGCTCGACGCTATTAGGTTGCGATCCTGAAACACCGTAATTGTGCCACTAGAGTAAAGCGCTATTAGTCAGTCGGACTCTCATGCCCTTACTACCGCCAGAAATTGATTTTTTTAGACCTACCTGGTATATTAGTTCCTCCACAAAACTCCACCCTTGTGAATATCTACTAGTATTTATAAGAACGTTCCGAACTCTCGACTGATTCCTGGCAATAACTGAATATACCGGATGAGTCGTGTCTAGTAATCGTTTGTGACCAGGTGCAAAAGTATTTAACTATTAGAACATTTATGTTCTGGTAGACTCGTTTTAAAGAAAGTCAATAGAACGATTCATACGAGTTGTTGGACATAAGCGGTGGAGGTTTTCATTTGTGGTGCTCTTTTCATCAAAATGCTAATGTGGCATAAATATTACCATGTTATGGTTAATCAGATATTAAAGTTATATTCTGTCTGTTCTGTCTGTCTGTCTGTCTGTCTCTCTCTCTCTCTCTCTCTCTCTCTCTTTTTGTGTGTGTGTGTGTTTTTCATTGTCGCTGAGTGGTAGCAGCAGTTACTGGTTGTGCCAAGGCGCACGAAGATATGTGTAACCGCACTGTCAAGCTCTCAATATAATCTTTATATATATATATATCTCTTTGTCTCTCACTACCTCTCTCTTATTGTGGATGAACGGTTCCGACCGGTCTTTGTTGTGCAAAGGTCTACGGAGATACGTGTGATCGCTATCTTTATCTCTGTCTTTCTCACCGTCGCTGAGTGATAACGAAATCCATCTATCTATCTATCCATCCATCCACCCTCGATCCATCCATCCATCGATCCATCCATCCTATCCATCCATCCATCTATCCATCTATCTATCTATCTATCTATCTATCTATCTATCTATCTATCTATCTATCTATCTATCTATCTATCTATCTATCTATCTATCTATCTATCTATCTATCTATCTATCTATCTATCTATCTATCTATCTATCTATCATTGTATTTATCACTGCTACTTAATGATAGTGACAGTATTTAATTTTGCTAATTCCTACATGATATTCGTCTGTCTCTCCCCATTCCCTCTATCATTAATGCAAATGTGGACTTAATGGTTCACAAAAGCATGTTTTTTAAATTTTTATTAACCACTTTTATTTAAGATAACCTAAGTTTTGTATATTTGTCGTATTTCAAATTCTTAAAGTTTGGTATTGGCTGGAAACGTGCAAGAAGCTCGGCAGCCCTATACAACAACAACAACCTTACATGTTTTGTAACAGCTTTTGAAAACGGAAAAAAACATATTTTGGAAGGAAACTCTAAACCGAGTATTGAAACAAGGTAATCTGATCATAAGAAGCATCCACCTGTCAGAAAAGTGTTTCGGGCCTTTAGGATTCTTGACTCTCTAGAAGGGGCCGGCTAACCTGGGACATGACTCCCAAACGTCACGCCCCTGTTGGTTTATATCCGTCTTCACGTGGAACTTAACTGTTTCCGATCTGGTTGCAATTTACAAACCGGCAATACTTTCCCAATGTTATCCTTATTTTACTAATAAATACATACACGAAGGACCACCTTTACGTTACAAATGTTGAGATCTAAAATGCTTACACTATGTATTTAGCAAAACCAGGCCTATCTGTATATTATGTTTAATATCGCTTGGCTTTCGGTGAAAATTATTAGCTAATGTTGGATACTTCCGTCGTTTCTTCAGCTCTGTAATTAAATTTTAATACAAATCCGCCGTATAATATTGTAAAGAGATGCGTTTGGTGCATGCAACTCAATAAAATGGTATCTCCAGTTTCAGAAAGTATGTGCCTTGTTGGTTGCCATTATTTTTTCCCCTCTATGCTGCAGGGTCACGCAATCCGACTGACCAGATATAACAGCCGAAGATTATAATTCCTGGGCCGGACTTGACTTTCCGCGACTTCCATACATTTTCCAACGCTATGGAAGCCCCTGTTGGCTCCTGCATTATCGCTTTGATATCACCGTCCGTTCCTCCAATTTGGCACTGCCGCAAAGTTATAACACAAATAAACATAACAGTTGTATAATAATGTTTACATTTCTTAATACATATAAATGGGTTTATTGTAACTGTTATCTAATGTTGGCCATGGGTACTTTTTAGTACTATTCATTTACGTTGACATGAGTAATTAAGAAGGGCTTCGAAGTGGAGCCTGGAGCTGGAGCACTGTCGTGAAACGTGTGTGTAAACCCACTTCTTTGTTAATACATATGCACAGCAATCAACGAACAGTCTCTGAGCCAGAATAAATTACACGAAGAGTTAAGAATAAAATCAGAATTCATTTATCGGACCGGACTTTTCTGAGCCTCTTGGCTTAAAAGCCCAGGAAAACTCTACTATTATTAACAAGGAAAACCGGAATCTGAGGAATTTGAAACACGGAGTCAAAGTTGGAACTTATTGTAAAGTAACAACACCCCAGAACACGTGTAAGAGGCATCTTCAACAAGTTGCCTTAGGTATTTCTCTTAGCCAGTAGTCTACCTGTGATCCCAAAGTCAATTTGGGGTAAGTTGTATATCTATAATTATGTGTTTTGCATTATTAACGCGTGGTATAATATGTACTTATATATATTGACATGGGAATATTAATATGTGAAAATTGCTAAGTGGATGTCCAAGTCATTTCTTCTTCTTCTTCGTTCGTCCTGAAATGGACGTTGGTTGCGTTGTGTCGCCATTTACAGCGAAGCTGCGATATTTGCCCCTTTCGGCCCGACACATCCGACTTCCGCACGCCATTTTTGGGACCTGGTGTGCCTTCCCTCTTCGATCCCTACTCTCTCGGCCAGACTGCAGTGATGCAGCCTGTTTCCAGGACTACCACTTGGAGGTGGAGTAGGGTCTTGGTCAGCTCTGGTTCGCTGACCCTGACGCAAGCAGTCAAGCTATGTGTCGCAGACTGCATTCATCTCTTTTGCTGCGTTTTCGGTCCCGTCCAAGTCATTTGAGGCAGGCAACCTCATCATATAGAATGATGATGTCATGAACCACCACTGCAAGGGCTGGTGACTGCTTTATGCGAGTTTCTTATAGAGAACTAAAAGCAGAGGTAGTCCCAAGTTCCATATGGAGCAGGAAGTGAATGATGAAAGAAATGATATGCATACTTATTATATTATTAACATTTTCAACCAGTGTAGATGTAATGTAAAAATATTCACTCTATAAATAATGAAAGTTTTCAACCTTTTCAACCAATGTAAAGGTAAATATAAATCTATTCAACCTAAATGTAATGAATGTTTTTTCCGCTTAATAGGATTAATATTAATTCTCAACGAGGGTAACAGTTCTGAGATAGATGGGATCGTGGAATAGGAAGAGGTGGACACATAAGTATGTGTCAGGAAAACGCAATACTCAAGAGGTTATTTGTTCTCTTCTTTTGTAATACTAGACGGTGGTTCCAGTTGAGGGTACTATCTCTGTAACAAGAGAGAGTTTAAGTGGCCTGAAGTCGACGCTAGACACCATCATCAGACGGGTCTTAGAGACGCTGGACCAGCTTTGTGATTACTCCCTGAAACTTCTTGGAACGTGTCACAACTTTCAAACTTGGCCAGTGACTATTGAACCAGTCATCTATGCAGCTAAGTAGAAACATAAAAGCTGCCAAGCGAACTCTTATACCCAATACTCCATAACATCCCTCGATGATGATTATTGTTCGTAAAAGAATTATTCATTTTTCTAAACTGTTAACTATAATTGATTATTAAATCTGTTACTTGTATAAAAAACTGAAGGATCCCCTCACCAGAAAAGATTTCATGGTCGACGTAAAGAGAAGATATGAGATTATCAAAAGCCAGAAAAGAACAGAGACCGATGATGTTGACCAGAGATTCAACACCATCTCAACAATATACAAGGAAAGCAGCAAGTCATGCTTGGGATTCCAGGAAACAAAGAGCCAAGACTGGATAACACCAGATACGCTAAACACCATAGCGAAGAGAAAGGAAATGAAAAGAAAGAAAACAGAAGCTAAGTCTCCCAGATTAAAGGCAATATATAGTGAACAGTACAGTCAGCTGGACAAGGAAGTTAAACGTCAAACCCGTGCTAACAAAAGGACATTTCTGGATGACCTTGCAAGTCAGACAGAAGATGCAGCACTGAGAAATGAACAAAGCACAATATACAAAATAACTAAAATCATCAGTGGAAAACGAGGTGCAAACAATATTACATTAGTAAGAGATAAGCAAGGAAATCTCATCACAACAGTAGAGGGACAGGAAACAAGATAGGCAGAGCATTTCAGAGAAACTCTGAATAAGGAACCACCAGAGACATAATTGAATGTTCCTGAGGCTAAAAATGATCTAGATGTTAATACAGACACCCCACGAAAAGAAGAAATCATCACAGCAATCAAAGGGTTAAAGAATGGAAAAGCTCCTGGTCATGATAACTTAAATGCAGAGCTATTTAAGACAGACCCAGAGCTAGCAGCAGAACTATTAGAACCACTATTTGCACAAGTCTGGAAAACAGGGACAACACTGTGGTGAACTTCTAAATACAATATCTAAATTAGAATATAACAGTATAGTGCATAAAGTCAAGATAAGATAGTACTAAAAATTTTCGGCGAGAATCGTAAGTTGTCGCCTACGCCTTCAGCTTATTATTTGCAAACGCATAAGCCGAACAAAACGGTACCCAAATTTTCAAATTCGTCCTTGACATAAACGAACCACTTTTCCTAGTTCTAAGAAATATTTGCCTAACTGCATTTGGGGAAAGGAGGGGCAAGGCTAGATAACACACGCAAATCACGTCTCAAATTGGTTCTAACTCTACAACCGACTTGCACGCTTTGCCCTAGGCGGGTTTCCCCAATACGATGAAAAAGTTAGAAATGTGGACACTACGGTCATGGAAACACGCTTAGCTCTTATTGCGAATGACATAAGCTCTCGTATTTAGCTTGAAACTAACATAGAAAAAAAGATAGAATTTTGAACCAAGCCACATAGCCCCATAAAAATCGTATATTCGTGTACCTGAAGACTTGCTGACCAAGAATATGTTGTTAGTTATCTAAATAGTCCATTAAATAATCAAATATTGATAAAACAATACATAGAGAACCAGAGATATTGTCAGGTCAAGTCATATCTGCTTAGATTGGATCGCATATTTTTGGGGAAAAAATTAGGTGAAAGCTAGGCTAAGATGGTACGATGAAGGGGATTGGGTGGAATTTGAAGTGAGACGAAATATTATTGGCCGACCTCGTACTAAATATATATCACCCGAGTAACGTAGTAGAAAATTGAATTGTATTTTTGAAAGACTTTGTTTACAAGTGAAATAAGGATAATCATTGGCCAGAGTAGTTGATATTGGAGAAAAAGCATTAGTTGGGGACGCCATTTTCTAACAAAATTTTGACAAGTAGCGATGAGAGCAGGCTTGTGCTGTGAAAACCATATTTCTCAAAAGCCTGGACAGAACGGCAGATCGAAAGTGTGCCAGTCATCGTTCACTGTGTATTTCATTGAATAAATGTGGTAAGATTGACTTTATTAACATGTATCTAAAATAAAAATTGAATGTGAAATAATAATATATGTCTGTAAGTGAGTGGGTCTGTAGCAACCAATAGGCAAAGCCTAGAGATTGATCCACCATGTGATAGACTGTCAGAGAGGTGTAAAACTACAAGAAAATATGTATGATTGTCATCAAGGAGCATAACACCTATCCTATTATATGGAAAAGATGACAGCTGGAATTGCAGTGGCGTTGTAACTATTAGGGGAGAGGAATACTGGTGTACATTGTCACATCAAAAGATAATGGTGGCATAGGTTGGTAAAAAGCTATGACCCTTTTCGTTTGTTTGTAATGTACCTGTACTTAAATGTGGAATAGTATAGTATACTAGGTATAAAGAAGGATGCATAACTTCCACATTTCAGGGTCCTGGGTACTGACGTTAATGTAGTACCAAACGCATGAGAACTGCTCGATTCAGGACTCTGTCTGTATACTTCGAGCCCATGCTAGTGGCCATTGCCTATCAAAAGGTGGAAAAGATTGTCAAGCGAGCAGAGAAAACGTTCTACCTGTATTCGCTTGCCAAGATAAGTTCTTGTTCGGCACCTGGCAGCTCAACTTAAAAGAACTAGAAAGTGATATTACAGAAAACTGTGCCTAGTATTAATAGTTCCACAAGTGACAAACGAAAACAGACATAACTTAAAGGGAGTGATTATAACCAACAGCCTATGGTTTAATACCAGTATTACCTCAAAGTAGAAGAATACAACTACACACTTATATTAGAATAATATTATATGTATGAACAGAAGATCTACTGTGTTATTGGAATGTTGTAAATGATTCTTTTGATTTCACTTTTGATTGTCAGTCCTGGTTCAAAATAAATTAGAATCAGGATAATAAATTGTAAAAAATTATATTTACACAAATTTCAACCACTGTCTTAATAAGAAAGCCTTCTAAAGTGTCGTTTGTATGTTATTGTTGTAATACTGTTGGTGGTTGTGGATAATAAACTATTTGTTTGTATGTTTGTTGGTTATTGCACATTACACCCTACATTCATAACCCTAGACACTACACTTCTTCTTCGATCCTTAACCACCGACCGTCAAAGCAGTCAGTGGCCATCACGCCTAGTGGCGTCTTGTAGGGCAACAACAAATTGATTCCACTTTGCACGGTCGGTGGCCATCCTTCGTACAGTGCCCCAACTCTGGTTCATTCTTTGCATCTCAGCCTCCACAGTCCTCCGCCAAGTTGTTTTTGGTCGGCCTCTCTTTCGCTTTCCTTCAGGGGTCCAAAGCATAGCTGTTCTTGTGATGGCATCGGGGTCTCTTCTGAGGACATGACCAACCCAGCTCCAGCGTCTGCCAGCTATGATGGTGTGCATGTCCTCTTGCTTGCTACGAGTAAGCAGATCTTGGTTGGTGATGGTATTCGGCCAAAAGATGCGGTGAATTTTTCTTAGGCATGTTGTGTGAAAAGAGGACAATTTCGACATTTCCTTCTCTGTGACTCTCCAGCATTCCGCACCATAGAGAAGCACAGAAAGCACGCAACTCTGGTATAATCTTAATTTTGTGCTTGTGCTGTATTGGGAGGACTTCCAGATGTTATTTAGGCTAAAGAAGGCTGTTCTTGCCTTATTCATTCTGATGTTGATGTCTTTGCCTGCCCCACCGTCTGGTGTTACTATGCTTCCTAGGTATATGAAGGCCAGTTCTATTTCCGTGTTCGTTTCTTAATCTGAGATCTTGTCTAGTTTAGATGTTTTTATGAAAATGAAGAGATTCCTTATTAAAGACGAAAATCATTTTTAAGTTATGGTGGCAGATAAAGTGGCAGCAATTTCTAAACCAGCATGCATACTTTATATTAGTGGACATATACAGCATAACATATTCACCAGGAATTTAAGTACAGGCAGGTGAGTTTTTGGTTAAATTATTGAGATTTAACAGTTAGAAAACGTACATATATATTAAATTAGTACATGATCTGATGTATTTTAATCAATTTAGACCAACAGATTAACGTGTGATGCTATTCATTGTGAGATACCAAATGTTGCTTTCATTCATAACCCTCCACTCCCAAAGGAGCATAGGCCTTCAACAAACACATGCAAAGTCCTCCTGTCCCGTGCCATCATCTCAAGCTCTTTCCATGTTCTCCTCATCATTCTCACCTCTGTCTCCAACTCTCTTCTCCATGTACTTCTTGGTCTTCCTCTGCCTCTCTTGCCCTGGGGGTTCCAGAACAAGGACTGCCTTGTAATGCCATCAACAGGTTTCCTCAGTGTGTGTCCTATCCATCGCCATCGTCTTCTTCTCATCTCTTGTTCCACTGGCACTTGTCTAGTTCTTGTCACCAGTTCCACGTTGGTAACCTTGTCATACCATTTTAATCCCTCTATTCCACGCAAGCACCCATCTATGAAAGTCTGTAGCTTTTTGGTTGTTGTCCCTGCCGTTCTCCACGTCTCCGAGCCATACAATAGGACTGACTTCACATTTGAGTTGAAGATTCTTATTTTCGTGTTGGATCCGATTTCTCTTGATCTCCATATATTTCCCAATGCAATGAAAGCTCCTCTTGCCTTTTGTATTCCCACCTTGATATCGCTGTCTGTCCCTCCAACTTTGTCTACACCACTGCCAAGATATGTGCATGACTCTACATCTTGAATTGGTGTTTCTTCAAGTTCAACCCCGCTATCATTACCTGCATTTACTCTCATTATTTTTGTCTTTTCCCTGTGTATTTTCAGACCCAATTGCCGTGACCTCTCATCGAGTGTTTTCAATTTGTCCTGCATCTGATTACGGTTATGGGACAGAAGAGCCAAGTCATCAGCAAAATCCAGATCATCCAACTGCTTAGTCAGAGTCCACTGGATTCCATTTCTGTTGTGTGTTGTCGATGATCTCATAACCCAATCTATCGCCAGCAAGAAAAGAAATGAAGACAAGAGGCATCCCCGCCGCACTCCCGCCCCCATCCCAAACGGTTCCGCAAGCTGTCTCCCGTGAAGAACTCCGCATGCCATGTCTTCACATGTCTTCCTCACTAAATTAATGATCTCCAGGGGAACTCCACAACGCCTCATCAATTCCCAAAGTGACTCCCTGTCCACACCGCCAAATGCCCCCCCGTAGTCCACAAATCCGATGTACAGCGGCGAACTCCATTCCAGACCCCGCTCAACCACTATTCTCAAATTGGCCATCCGGTCCGCACACGATCCGCCTTGTCGAAAACCCGCCCGTCCATCTCTCAGTCTCCCGTCCATGGACTCCCCTAATCTCTCAAGGATAATCCTGTTCAACACCCCTCCCGGCACCGACAGCAACACCATTCCTCCACAATTTGTGCACTCCTGCAAATTTCCCCCCTCAGGCAACCCAACCAGATTACCCCCCCCCACCCCCCCCCCTCCCCACCACTCCGCTGGCATCTCTTCCTTTTCCCAGACCTTACCAAGTAATTTATATAACATCTCTGTAGCCGTGTCGATATCTGCTTTGATGGCCTCCGCTGGAATGCCATCAGGTCCAGACGCTTTTCCCTCTCTTAGAAGCTCTACGGCTCTCTTTATTTCCTCCTTCGTTGGTCTTTCACCGTTAATTTGTAGCTCCTCCTCCGCTGGCTGGATGTCCGGCGGGTTTTGTGGAGCTGGTCTATTGAGAAGGTCCCCAAAATATTCCGTCCACCTCCCCACCTGCTCCTGTATATTGCTGAGCAGTTTCCCATTCTTGTCTTTTATGAGGCAACTTGTTTGCTTGTATTTCCCTGTTAGCTTCTCTGTGCTGCTATACAGTTCTCCCACACCTCCCTCGGCTGCAGCATCTTCTGCCTCTCTTGCCAACTCCTCAATATACTTCCTCTTGTCTCTTTTGATACTTCCTCCCACTTCCCCGTTTGCCTCTGTGCACACCTCCCGAGCCCCGGCCCCGGAGCCCCCAGTTTTGCTTGTGTTTAACTCTGCTTTCTTGTTTTTTCTGTCTTTTATCTTATTGATGGTTTCTGTTGTTATCCATGCTTTTTGTTGTCTTTCCCTTTTCCCCAGTATTTCCTCACATGTCTCCTTCCATACTGTTTTGACCTGCTGCCAATAGTCTTCTGTATTCTCTACATCTTCTAGCTGTTGGAGCACTTGGAACCCGTTGGACACTGTGACCGCAAATCTGTCTCCCGTTTCCTGATTTCTTAGCTGTCCTACATTAAACTGTTGTCTATAATTTTGCATTGTTGCATATCTCTTGAGTTTCATTTTTACTTTGGCTATCAGAAGATGGTGATCTGATGCTACATCTGCTCCTCTATATACCTTTACATCCTGCAATGATGATCTAAACTTCTTGTTTATGCATATATGATCAATCTGATTTTCTGTTCTATGGTCTGGTGATATCCATGTTGCCTTGTGTATTCTCTTATGTGGAAACATGCTTCCTCCCATAGCCAGTTGATATGAAGCACAGAAGTTTGCAGATAGCTCTCCATTTTCATTCACTACCCCCAGCCCATGCCCTCCCATGACCTCTTCGAATCCAGCGCCGACTGTACCCATCTTCGCACTCATGTCACCCATCAAAACCGTGATGTCTCTTCTTTTTACTTTATCCATAATTTCCTGTAGTTTAGTATAAAATGCTTCTTTCACAGACTCTTCCCCGTCATCAGCTGGTGCACAACATTGGATGACATTTACATGAACTTTCCCCTTAGCTGTTTTGAAAGAAGCTGTTATTACTCTGGGTCCAACAGCCTCCCATTCAATTAGTGCTTTCTGTGCTTCTTTAGATAACATAAGAGCTACCCCTTCACTGTGGTGTGAACTTTCGTCTTCATGTCCTGAGGACAGCACCAATTCACCTGTGATGAGTTTCTTCCTGTCTACCCCCTTCCACTTTGTTTCACACATTCCCAGAACCTCGATTTTGTATTCCCTCATTTCTGCTGCTACTTGCGCCACTTTCCCTTGTTCGTTTAATGTCCGAACATTCCAGGTGCCAAATCTGGAAGTTCTCCTAGAAGAAAGAAGGTTAGTCAGCAACACAGACTCCTTTCGGCTTTCTCTGTGTTGCATCATACGCCTCCCCGCGAGAGGACCTTCCCCTGTCTTGGATGGCTGTGTTTTATTTTCTTTATTTGACTTGTCCATATTTGTTGAAGTTTTTTGTGGTTTAAATTTTTTTACAGGATGGTGTAACCGGCCCCATGCTCTCCACAAATATAACAAAATAAATGCGGTAAAAGAAAACATGCTCTTCTTGAAGATGATGCCATTCTCTGTTAGAAGTGTAATAAAATAAGTCACATACTAACATTTCCAACTAATTCAGAATAATTGTCTGCTTTAAAGTTACCCAGAAAGTTTTGCACAACTAAAACAACGAACGAACGAACTTTATTTTCGAAGGGTTGAGAATTGGGCGCGCAGGCCCGTCTAACATTCTGCCCTTTCACTCTCATTTATCTTGCATACTATATCCTTTTATTCCCACATATTACTTTAAGCATTAATTTAAAGGCATGCAACATTATAAAGTTAACATAACAGCATTCATTTACAGTATACAATCATAATAAAAAATGAGTAGCCTAGGTTTTTTTTTTTTAAATAAAGATAGTGACTGAAGAAAAATAATAATAATAAAAAATAAAATAATATAAACAGAACAATAAATAAATAAGTTATGTATACCGACACTCACTTATGCGGTCAAAACGTCTAATCTGTAGTATTTTTGAATGTGTCATCAATCCTCAATACAAGAATTACAAAAACACATTCTCGCTTACATCCATACATTCTTGGCGGAAATTGAAATAATAATAATAACACTTTCTTGCGCACTTCTGTAACAGAAAAAGTCTTTCAGCAGTTTAAAAAAAAAAAAAAAAAAAAAAAATTATATCTGCATGTACATCACCCATTTAAGCAAACGGAAACATTCACATCTCTAAAGTACAGTGGTATGCGGGTCCATTCTCACATACATTACATTATATAATAGTATTACATGGATATAAAACAAATTATTCCCATTAAAAACGAGCGGAAGTGGAAAAGAAATGTTGACCTATGGATGAGATGTTGACAGGCAAATGATGTTTCTATGGGGGTAGATAATCAGTGTTTAGGAAGTGTTTGAAAAGTGCTTTGTTAAATGAATATTGTGTAGGTAGGCTTTTTAGGTGGTGTGGAAGGCTGTTCCATAAGTAGGCTCCAGAGTAGGCTAGACTCTGTTTGAACAGGTCGATCCTAGGTTTGGGCAGACGTAACTGATGTAATTGTAGTCCCTCTCTTCTACTGGTTTGAAACAATGATCGTAGGTACGGCGGAGCATTGTTTGATAGAATTGCGTGGGTCAGCTTGGCTTTGTTGTAGAGAAGACGTTTTTTCAGGGACAGTATTGTGGGTTCTTTTCCTGTCCTTGTGTGTGATATCGTGCGATTATCGGTGATCAGACGTATTGCTCTCTTATGCAGGGAGTGAAGTCTCTTTGAGGTGGAAGCAGGGCAACCATCCCATAGTGTAGAGCAGTAATCTAGATGTGTCTGTATATGTGAGGTGTAGAACAATAGTCTAGTGTCTGCGTCTAAGAAGTGTTTTATTTTGGCTAGCTGGTACGTCTTTTGAGCTAAGTGTTTGGTTAAATTCCGTACATGGGAGTTCCACGTTAAGTGCTGGTCAATCGTGATTCCTAGAACTTTGTGTTCTGTTACATGTTCAATTTGTATTGATTCCGCGTGTACCTGTAGCGATCTTTTGGTGCAGTTTAGGAGTTTCTGTCTGGTGGTAATCAACATAGATTTCGTTTTTGCTGTGTTTAATGGCATACGATTCATATTACTCCATTTTGTTAGATTGTCTACATCGCATTGAAGAGTCATTTCAAGTGCCACGCAGTCATTGTCACTAGTGTAGATAGTACAATCATCTGCAAAGAGGTCACATGTTGAATATTTTAGATGTAGTGGTAGGTCGTTGATGAACATTGCGAAGAGTAGGGGCCCAAGAATAGAACCCTGCGGTACTCCTGTATCTATCTTCGAGAAATCTGATGTCGAGTTGTTGTGAAGCACTAACTGTTGTCGATCTCCCAGGAATGATTTGATGATGTTTAGTGGATTAGGGCCTATTCTGAGGGTTTCCAACTTTTGAACCAAGATAGTGTGGTCAATCATGTCAAATGCTTTTTTGAAGTCAACAAAAACAGCACCACCTAATTTCCCATCATTTACGTT
Organism: Oreohelix idahoensis; assembly: GCA_024509875.1. Taxonomy (NCBI): domain Eukaryota; kingdom Metazoa; phylum Mollusca; class Gastropoda; order Stylommatophora; family Oreohelicidae; genus Oreohelix; species Oreohelix idahoensis. The sequence goes on from JAMPIV010013136.1 coordinate 176,378, forward strand.
CGACAGCCAGTTATCTGCCATTTTGGTGAGAGCTGTGTGACAGGAATGTTTGGGTCTGAAACCTGACTGGCTCTCAATGAGCAGTTTGTTTGTTGTTAAGTGTTGAAATGTAGTGTTGTAAATGTGTTTCTCTAGTGGTTTTGAAAGAGATGATAGAAGGGATATTGGTCTGTAACTGTTGGGATCGCTATGTGAGCCAGATTTATAGAGAGGATACACTTTGGCAGATTTAAATGCTGTGGGAAAGTAGTTGTGTGCAATACATTGATTGTACACATAGGTTAAGGAGTCGCAAATGATGGGTGCAGCGTAACGTAGAATTTTATTGCTGATACCATCAAGACCAGATGAATTGTTGTTTTTTAATGCCAAGATATATTTGAGAACTTCGTGTACTGTTAGAAAGGGAATATCTCTAAGATCTGTTATGGTATGTTCAGTGTTGCAGAAGGCGGTCAGTTTACTAATATCGCAGTCCATTGGCTTTAGTGTCGATTTGAGATGGTTAATTTCTGTTTTGAAGTGGTTACTAAAATGAGTAGCCGTGAGGGAGCAGCTTTTTGGTAAAGAGTTTAGTGACTTTGTTTTGTGTGTTAGTGTTCTAATGGCTGCCCAGACTTCTTTACTGTTTGCTTTGTCTTGAATCATCTTTCTGAAATGTAGTTTCTTTTCCTGACGAATGAGGTATTGTACTTTGTTTCTAAGCATCCGATACCTGCTGAAATCTTTGAGCTTATGTGCTTCGTCCCGCTCTCTCATTGTTGATAATATTTCGTTTGTTATCCATGGGGTCTTTCTGATATTTTTAACACGAACTTGCTTTATAGGAACATGTTTGTCGAATACATTGTTAAAAGTTTGTGTCCAGTATGTTATGGCTTCTTCTGGATAGGGAAGTTGGTACACGTATGAGAGAGGGGATATTTGTAGGTTGTGGTAATGTGGGATGTTATAAATATGTATAGGGGACTTAGTGTACTGACTGAGATCAGCTGTGAAGGTATCTATATCTAATAAGAGTAGTGTATTATAGATAACCTTACTTACTGCCACATATGTATACCTCAGTCAGAATTATTCTGGAATAGTGTGATGACTACGTTATATGTCTAGGGTATGTGTATGATGAAGTGTAAGTCATAACAACAACAGACAGATAAACAATTTAATTTATTCCACCACACTTGACAACACTGTGACACTCACATACATATAACACTCTAAGAGGATATCTTAAAGGAGTCACTGATAACTTTTCAAATAACAATATGTATTCAGTGCTGTCATGAATGTATATGTGTCCTGATTCAAATACAAAGGGAACCAGGAATCACAATCAATTTTAATTACAAGTTATATGTACAGAATTTATTAATATGATTCTTGTAGTGACATATATTATAAATGGTATCCTATGTGTGTCAGTTGTGTAGTGATAATATGAGGTAATACTGGTTTTGTTTTGTTCAAGCTCTGTTGGTATTTGTCATCATGACTTCAATAGTTTGTTTCTATTGGAACTAGTATTGGAGATGTTCTCAGTTCCTGGTATTAAAACAATTTAATTCCCCTCTTAATTTTATGTTACAATGTTATTTTAAGATGGGGGTACATAATGTTGAGCTCCATGGCCACACTCTCTTATCTTGCGTGATGACTGCAGTAAAGGACTCCTCTGCTCGATAACTGTAATGAGTTCTGGAGCCACCCCACTGGTTGCTATATGGACCAAGGAGTATGCTGTCCACTTCTGGCTTCAGCAAAGCTCTGACCAGGTGCTGCTCAATAACTTTAAGACCACGGTCCCTGAAACAAGAAGGTTGTACCTTCTACGTCAGAACTAATTTACACTCTATTTCTACACTGAGCACAATACATCACAAACATTGAGTTCAGAGCGTTAGGCCAACTGTCAGCTTCATCTGAAATACTTTATACCAGTATTTCCCTCCCTAATGGTTACTACGCCTCTGCAATTCCAGCATTATTTCTTTCTAGTTAATAATCTAGGTGTCAGTGTACTGTTTGGCCATTCCATGCAGTTTTACTTTCCTCCGACACCTTCTGTTCAGGCTGGAGCCTATAGGCTTTACATCATGTTCGCTACTGAACCACACATATATACAGACATAAATTATCAATTTACATTCAATTTTCATTAAAAGATATTGAATATTTCAAGCTTACCACAATTCATGGAAATAAACACAGATACGTTGACTAGCAATGAATTCTGGACAAATACTGGCACAAATTCCCATCTGCTTATGTTCCAGGCTTTTATTTAGCAAAAATATGAGCTGGCTTCAACGCACTGTTGCTTCATCAAGCTTATTTGAACTAGTGGTCTCGAACTAACGCTCTGAATTGTGTATATTCGCAGCTCTAACCAATCACACCACGTCTACACATCTTTTCAAAAAAGTACCCCTTTCTCACGTTTCCCCTGACAACACAAGATAGTATTTATAGTCCGACCAATCGTGTTTAGTCTTTCATTTGTTGCGCTCCAATCACATAGGAGTTAACATGGTAGGCTATTTCCGTACGTAATGTTTTTTCAAACACGTTATAAAAAAAATTTTATGAGCAGAAATGATTTCATGCTGTCAGGCACCCCCACTATTTTATTTTGGCCATAACTTGGTAATTCCTAGACTATTTGCGTAACGTTTTACATATTCTTTGTCAGCAAACCCTAAGGAACCCAAATATATATATTTAATAGAGCTAATGAGCTGCGTTCAAAATATGCAATTTCTTCTACCTCCTGTTTCGAAGATGTGCTGTCTGGGTACTGTAATGTTTTCAAACGTAAACCGGTATAATGTCATAATTCCCAATAAGCGTTTTTCAGGATTTTAAAACCTAACTCTGGGAAGGGTAGTGAATTTTATCACTGTCGATTTGAAATAAAGTTAGTGCATGTGGCCTTACACGCGTGATGGCAGCAATTGTGTATCGCGCGACGCGTGTTTAGTGTTGCACGTGTTCGGCTTTCTGCCTCTCCCTTCTCTCTATCCTTTAGTCCATCTGTCTTTAGTTACGCCGTGTATGGAATGAATGAAATATTAAATCTAGGTCATTGATCAGCCTGCGTGATACAGTACACGTTTCATTGAAGAAAGCGGGTAATAATACAGTAGGCTTTTACTATCAACGTGAAAGCGTTACAATTTGCAGACGAAGTAGAAAACAAGGGGGATTTCGAGTACAGTCATTGTGACAGCACTGTTCTTTACCATTCTTCTTTCCTTTTATTAAATTTATTTGTTAGGCTTTGCATTTACGTTTTAATTTATATATGGGGATTAGAATAATTCACGACATCTCCCCTCTTAAAACAGACATTATATGTCAGTCCTTTATTCTATATACACATAGAGAAATTTATTATTATTTCTGGGGTTTACGGTGATTCTCATCACACGGATGGCGGCTTAAAAAATCCGCTCCCAAATTTGTTTTTCCAGATATATACTCAATGCTAAAATTATAGGGAGCCAAAAGCAAGGACCATCGGAGTAACCTAGAGTTCTCATGCCTAGCCTGGGCTAGAAACGATAAAGGTTTGTGATCCGTTTGCAACTTAAATGCCTTCCCATACAGATAAATATTGAATTTCTTTATTGCCCATATTACTGCAAGACATTCTTTTTCGCTAGTTGAGTAGTTGATTTCAGCTTTATTCAACTTTCTGCTAGCATATGCCACTGGGCTTAATTCCCCATCCAATGCATCTGATTTCTGTAGTAGAGTTGCACCTAACCCAATATTACTGGCATCCGTCCTTACTATGAATTCTTGACTTAAGTCAGGTAATTTCAAAATAGGTTTACTTGTGAGCTTTTCCTTCAATTCTTGGTAAGCCATTTCACATTGTGGTGTCCATGTAATGCGATCTGGATGTCCTTTACGTGTCAAATCAGTTAACGGTGCACATATGGAATTAAAGTTTTTGATATACTTCTGGTAGAAACCACATAATGAGACAAAGGATCTCACGTCCTTCTTGGTTTGTGGTCTCGGGGCTTTCTTTAGTTTCTCTAAATTCTTTGGGTCAGGGGTCATGTTTCCCTGATAAACTGTGTGTCCCAAAAATTCCAATTCTTTACATCCAACGCAACATTTGGTTGGTCGGGCTGTTAAATTTGCTTCCCTAAGTCGATCAAACAGCATCTTCAGAGAGTCAATGTGTTCCTCAAATGTTTCTGTTGCTATAAGGATATCATCCATGAAATTTGTTATACATGGATTATTCAGAGGGTCCAATAATTTTCTCATCATTCTAGAGAAGACACTAGGCGCATTCTTCAATCCAAATGGCAATCTATTAAACTCATAGTGTCCTTCTGAGGTACTAAAAGCTAGGTATGGTCTAACCTCAGGCTTTACTGGAATCTGATAGTATCCTTTACTCAGATCCACTTTTGAGAAATATTTAGCTTTATTTAGTCTGGCAAACAGCTGATTTGTATCCGGCAATGGATCCACCTGTCCTTCTGTAATAGCATTCAGTCTCCTGTAATCTATACAGAGTCTATGTTCTCCAGAGGGCTTCCTTAAGAGTACAACACCGGAACTATACGAAGATTCACTGTGTGAAATAATTCCTTCCTTCAACAGATAGTCTATCTCTTCCTTCAAAGCTTTCTCCTTAGCAAACGGAATCGAATATGGTTTTATACAGACAGGTGTGGGGTCTATCAGTTTCATATCATATTCCAATAGGTTTGTATGCCCTGGTCGGTCTGTTAACACCTCTGCATGATTATTTAGAACCTGTTGCACTCTCTCTTTCTGAGTTTTCGTTAAATGTGTACTGATTTTCACCTGTGCTGCTGTCTCACAGGGGTGTAATGGATATTCAAATGATGAAAGTGGTTCCTTTTTCATCTCCATGGCGATGGACAAGGTCAACAAGTGTGTCTCTTCCTGATGTTCTCTTTCCAAATATTTCTTCAGGAGATTCACATGATAGATTTTTTCTTTCCCCTTCTTATCTATCTTATAATTTGTTCTAGACACCTTCTCTAGAACTGTATATGGACCCTGCCATCCAATTTGTAACTTATTCTGACTCCCGGGCAGAAGAAGCAGTACCTTCTCTCCCACAGCCAAATCTCTGTCTTTCGCCTTCCTGTTATAATAGGCAGCATGTTTCTTCCTGGCTTGTTTCAAATTTTCATTGGCAAGTTTCCAGCCAGTTTTTAAACGAGTGGTCAGCTCATTCACATATTGGTATGAAGATGTAATGTTTTCCTCTGCCTTTTCATCAGTCCACGTTCTTAACAAAGCTTCGAGTGGACCTTTTATTGGCCTTCCAAACAATAATGTTGCCGGGGCCATACCGGTTGAACTATGGGGTACCTCCCGATAAGCAAAGAGGGCGGCGTGCAGGTACTGGTCCCATGTATCTGGTTTTTCGTGTGCCAACTTTCTCAGGATCGACATCAACGTGCCGTTAAATCTTTCCACTTGGCCGTTCCCTTGGGGATGGTACACACTACAATGGAAGTGTTTGGCCTGGAAGATCCTGAAAACTTCTTCAGTTAGTTTCCCCTTGAACTGAGAGCCATTATCAGTCAAGATTTGATTGGGAAAGCCTAACCTTGTGAAAATTGTGAGCAATGCCTCTGCCACATGTTTAGAATCAATCGATGACAGGGCTACTGCCTCTCCCCACATAGAACAAGTGTCCACCAGAGTCAGAATGTAGCTGTTCCTTCTCTTGGTTCGGGTGAGAGGTCCCACAAGATCCACGGCAACTCTCTCAAAGGGTGTTCCCACTATGGGCATTTCCCCCAGAGTTGCTGGTGCAGTCCAATGTTTAGGTGCTACTCGTTGGCACTCTGGACAGGATTTTACATATCGTTTGATATCTTCAGTTATTCCTGGCCAGAAATAGTGACAAGCTATTCGCTGTCCTGTTGCGCTGATTCCCATATGACCACTGAAGGGAATCGCATGCCCTAGTTCCAACACTTTAGTCCTATATGAAGTGGGAAGGACCAGCTGTCCGTGACCATTGGATTCAGATCCAGCCTTCCTATATATCAGTTTGTTCTTCATATAAAACTCTCCCTTGCCTGGAGGTGTATGAGATTTGGGCAACTTCTTGAAACATGGCTTGAGTGTTTTGTCCTCAGCCTGTGCCTTCCTCATCTCATCTGGGTGAGTATTTATTGGATTATCCTCCTCCTTTTTAGACTGTGATCTGGTCTGCACTGTTGCCAATATCACAGGTCTCTTGGGATTCCCCAAGAAGACATATCTACACCCCAATATCAGAGGGTAGATTGGCTCATTTATCACTGCTGCTTTTATGATTCCTTCCACATATCGCGTTTTCACTTTTATTCGGGCGACGGGAAGTGTCATGGTAGCTACATCCTTGGTTGCAGTTTGAATCTCCACTGTTTCTGTGGTGTATTGATCGGCCTGCACCAGGTGAGAACTCACAACGGAATCGTAATCTAAACCGGTATCATATAAACACCTTATAGTGACACCATTACAGATGACATCTTCACACACTGGGGGGTGGTATGGTTCCTGTAGTTCTTCAGGTTTGACCTTCTTTTCCTTTTTCCCCGATGTCATAGCAGCACAATGAGGAGGTTTCCTTCTACAATGGTCAGTGTCATGATTGTTCATCTTACAATTTTTACACCACCTTTTTCCTTGGTTGAAAGATTTTCTTTCATCATATTTCCTTTCATCGAATTGTGGGGTTTTATTTTTATTTTCATACCGTGGCCTATCAAACTGGTGCTTACCTTTGTTTTGATCCCTAGGATCAAATTTATTAAAGTTCTGTGGTGCCCTAAAGTTATCCACTTGTTTCTTTTTATTACCTGTTACCTCTGCTTGAGCTGCTTGATACCTTTCAGCAACATTTAGCAACTCACCCAGCCTCTCTGCACCTTGTTCCATGAGAAACTTTCTCAGGTCTGGAGCCATGGACTCTCTTAATTGCTCTATAAGGACCATTTCCTTAAGATCTTGGGTTTTCCCCAGAGAAGTCCATTTCTCCAAGTATGTCTCTATTCGTGCAGAGAACTGGTGATAGGTTTCACCTGACAGTAGTTTAGCATTCCTAAATTTTTTCCTATAAAATTCTGCATTCTTTTCATATCTTAACAAAAGAGCCTGCTTTAGCATGTCATAATTTTCCTGATCACTTCTGCTCATTTTTGCAAAAACTTCATAAGCTGCCCCACGAAGTCCCTGAGATAACTTTAAGCTCCACCTTTCTCTCTCTAACCCATACGTGGTAGCTAATAGTTCATACCTATTTAGATAGCTCTCTATATCATCCTCTTTCTCAACAAAATGATCTAAATGAAAATTCATAGCTGAGGTTGAGGCTCCTTGGCTAGCAGTAGCATCAGAGGCAAAGGGACTGGCACCATTTTCAGGAGCATGGCCCTGAAACTCAAACTCCCTTAGTCGTAACTCATGTTCCCTTTGTAATCTCTTCTCCTCCTTTTCTGCTTCCCTCTCTGCAGTCAATCTTCTTTCTTCTGCAGCTAATTTTCTTTCTTCTGCTTCCAATGCTTTAGCCTCTTTGTCAGCCTCAATCTGCAACCTCTTAGCCTCAGCCTCAATCTGCAACCTCTTAGCCTCAGCCTCAATCTGCAACCTCTTAATTTCCTTTTCAGCCTCTAACTTTCTTTCGGCCTCTTTTTCTAATCTTCTTTCTTCTCGTTCAATATATTTGTCACATTCAGCAGTGACATAAGTAATCATAATTTGCCCGTCCATTCCTAACTCTTTCGCAGTCTGTACAGCAGCAGATCGAAATTTTGCCAGGTCGGCCATTGTCTAACAGATAAATGTCTAAAATATTTAACTAAACAATTTTATCTATGACTAATTAACTCAAGACAACACAGGCACTGTGAGCTCAACCTTATTTATTTTCACCCAAGGATACCTTTTAATTCTTATTATTCCCTGAAGGGAGTTACCCCCAATATTTGTAATAGGGAAAGATTCAAAATCCCGGACGAACCCCCAATATATATGGTAATGTGGGATGTTATAAATATTTATAGGGGACTTAGTGTACTGACTGAGATCAGCTGTGAAGGTATCTATATCTAATAAGAGTAGTGTATTATAGATAACCTTACTTACTGCCACATATGTATACCTCAGTCAGAATTATTCTGGAATAGTGTGATGACTACGTTATATGTCTAGGGTATGTGTATGATGAAGTGTAAGTCATAACAACAACAGACAGATAAACAATTTAATTTATTCCACCACACTTGACAACACTGTGACACTCACATACATATAACACTCTAAGAGGATATCTTAAAGGAGTCACTGATAACTTTTCAAATAACAATATGTATTCAGTGCTGTCATGAATGTATATGTGTCCTGATTCAAATACAAAGGGAACCAGGAATCACAATCAATTTTAATTACAAGTTATATGTACAGAATTTATTAATATGAATCTTGTAGTGACATATATTATAAATGGTATCCTATGTGTGTCAGTTGTGTAGTGGTAATATGAGGTAATACTGGTTTTGTTTTGTTCAAGCTCTGTTGGTATTTGTCATCATGACTTCAATAGTTTGTTTCTATTGGAACTAGCATTGGAGATGTTCTCAGTTCCTGGTATTAAAACAATTTAATTCCCCTCTTAATTTTATTTTACAATGTCATTTTAAGATGGGGGTACATAATGTTGAGCTCCATGGCCACACTCTCTTATCTTTCGTGATGACTGCAGTAAAGGACTCCTCTGCTCGATTACTTTAATGAGTTCTGGAGCCACCCCACTGGTTGCTATATGGACCAAGGAGTATGCTGTCCACCTCTGGCTTCAGCAAAGCTCTGACCAGGTGCTGCTCAATAACTTTAAGACCACGGTCCCTGAAACAAGAAGGTTGTACCTTCTACGTCAGAACTAATTTATACTCTATTTCTACACTGAGCACAATACATCACAAACATTGAGTTCAGAGCGTTAGGCCAACTGTCAGCTTCATCTGAAATACTTTATACCAGTATTTCCCTCCCTAATGGTTACTACGCCTCTGCAATTCCAGCATTATTTCTTTCTAGTTAATAATCTAGGTGTCAGTGTACTGTTTGGCCATTCCATGCAGTTTTACTTTCCTCCGACACCTTCTGTTCAGGCTGGAGCCTATAGGCTTTACATCATGTTCGCTACTGAACCACACATATATACAGACATAAATTATCAATTTACATTCAATTTTCATTAAAAGATATTGAATATTTCAAGCTTACCACAATTCATGGAAATAAACACAGATACGTTGACTAGCAATGAATTCTGGCACAAATACTGGCACAAATTCCCATCTGCTTATGTTCCAGGCTTTTATTTAGCAAAAATATGAGCTGGCTTCAACGCACTGTTGCTTCATCAAGCTTATTTGAACTAGTGGTCTCGAACTAACGCTCTGAATTGTGTATATTCGCAGCTCTAACCAATCACACCACGTCTACACATCTTTTCAAAAAAGTACCCCTTTCTCACGTTTCCCCTGACAACACAAGATAGTATTTATAGTCCGACCAATCGTGTTTAGTCTTTCATTTGTTGCGCTCCAATCACATAGGAGTTAACATGGTAGGCTATTTCCGTACGTAATGTTTTTTCAAACACGTTATAAAAAAAATTTTATGAGCAGAAATGATTTCATGCTGTCAGGCACCCCCACTATTTTATTTTGGCCATAACTTGGTAATTCCTAGACTATTTGCGTAACGTTTTACATATTCTTTGTCAGCAAACCCTAAGGAACCCAAATATATATATTTAATAGAGCTAATATGCTGCGTTCAAAATATGCAATTTCTTCTACCTCCTGTTTCGAAGATGTGCTGTCTGGGTACTGTAATGTTTTCAAACGTAAACCGGTATAATGTCATAATTCCCAATAAGCGTTTTTCAGGATTTTAAAACCTAACTCTGGGAAGGGTAGTGAATTTTATCACTGTCGATTTGAAATAAAGTTAGTGCATGTGGCCTTACACGCGTGATGGCAGCAATTGTGTATCGCGCGACGCGTGTTTAGTGTTGCACGTGTTCGGCTTTCTGCCTCTCCCTTCTCTCTATCCTTTAGTCCATCTGTCTTTAGTTACGCCGTGTATGGAATGAATGAAATATTAAATCTAGGTCATTGATCAGCCTGCGTGATACAGTACACGTTTCATTGAAGAAAGCGGGTAATAATACAGTAGGCTTTTACTATCAACGTGAAAGCGTTACAATTTGCAGACGAAGTAGAAAACAAGGGGGATTTCGAGTACAGTCATTGTGACAGCACTGTTCTTTACCATTCTTCTTTCCTTTTATTAAATTTATTTGTTAGGCTTTGCATTTACGTTTTAATTTATATATGGGGATTAGAATAATTCACGACATAGGTCTTGTAGGAATAATTGAAGGTTAAAGTTTTTGAAATTCCTGTAATGGACTGTGATATGTTCCGTTTTAGGTGCTTTGAACCCTTTTCTCGTCCAGGTACAGCAAATAGGATAGTGGTCACTTAATGCTGTCCGTGTAACTGTGCATTCTACAATGTTTTCTGGGCAGGTCGTATAGATATGATCAATTAGTGTAGATGATGAATCTGTTACTCTCGTGGGTTGAGTGACTAACTGTGTGAGGTTGTATGAGATGGTAATATCATTCCACGTGTTGTTCGATTTGTGAAGGTCAATATTGAAATCTCCCAGTAGAATAATTTCCTTCGAAGAAGCCCAAACGTTGTCCATCATTCGTGAGAATGTGTCAAACCATGCAGCAGAAGAGCTAGGGTTTCGGTACAGGTAACCAATTAAAACGGGGGTCAGGTTGGGGAGTTTTATTTCCAGCCATATACATTCAATGCCAGTATGTTCTAGATCATCACGGCGTCTGTACTGAAGAGATGTTGAGATGTATATAACTAGCCCTGTTTCATGTTGTCTGTTAGAATCCCTGCGAATGGTGGTGAATCCATTAATCCTAATTTCTTCATCTGTAATTTTGTCATTGAGACGGGTTTCAGAAAAACCAAATATGTGGAAGTTTTGTTGGAGAGAGGTGGAGACTTCAGGAAGCTTACCTAGCAGGTGGTAAATGTTTAAATGACCAATTTTAAGCCCTGATAGTTTAAGCCATGAATTAGTGATATTGCCTATATTTTGATTTGAGTTTTTGCAATCGGACATGATAATAGTCAATAGGAAAGAAAGAATGAGGGGAGTAGGAATGAGTAAGAAGCAATAAAGTTAGTACACAATGGTTAATACAAAATTGTAAACAAGTTATAAAATATACACTGCAATAGATTTCTCTAAAGTCCGTGGACACTGTTTACCGTATCTTAATCTTTGCAAAAAAGTGCGGCACACAGGAATATTTTGACTTCAACCACAGTCAATGTAGAGAATTCATCTTTTCGGGACAGTTAAAGGTACACGCTTGTTAATTTTATGAGGATTTCCTAATTTTCCTCAACACGAATAAACAAAGGTGCAGTCGGAGAGAAGGCGTCAATCTGGGAACTAAGCTCCAAGCTGGTTTGAAATACAGCTTTTAAGTGAGTTTATCTGCAACAGCTTGGTGTTTGTGCGCTGAATTTTGTTCTGAAAAGTCGTATAAAGACATCTGAAATGCCTGCATCAATACTTCTGGGCTATACTGCCTAAGCTGATGTAGCACATACGAACTATGAGAGTGGCATTCTTGGCGGCTAGAGACAGGATGAAGAAAGTCCAATTTCCTAGCTGTAGTTCCTGTGTTGTGGTTACTTTATGTAGAGGAAGAACGGGTCATACTTGTAGCCCAGCCTTTCCATCTGTCCAGTTGTGCCTGTCGAGCAGGTAGTGGCGGGGGTGTCTGTAGTGTGGGTAATGGGGGAAACATTTGGTCATAAAGATTAGGGTGGAGGATGGGAGTAGGTGTAGCTTTGCTAGATAAATGAGTATTACCTGAGGATGACGATGAGTGGTTATGAGGGGTTCTGCGTGGATTCACTGAGTTTAGTGTGTAATTTGTGTCACTGACTGACGAATATGTGTGTTTGTGGTGAGTCCTCTCGGGGAACTTTAAATTTTTGGCTAGGTAGCTTGTCCCTAGCTTAGAAGTGTGGACTTGATCTATATATAGCATCTTTTTTGGTGCACCTGACTTTGATGTGAAAAAAGGTGTGTTGTTTATGAAAGAAATGTGATGTTTAGTGCAGAAATTATATAGCACCTTGTTGTTGATATCTACAGTTTGGCGTGCTTGACCATAGCTGGGTGGAATTATTGACGAGATAAATATGGAGGTGTTTGGGAATTTTTGTTTTATGTTGTCAATCATTCTGGAGATGTCTAATGGGTTAATGGTGTATCCATTTGTGCTATCGTTTATCCCTACGTGTACTGTTGTTTTCCTTATGTTAGTATTTCTGTTGAGATGGCTGATTTCATTGGTTGTTTTCACTATTCCAGCTCCTGGTAGTGGTATTACTGTGACAATGTCCTCTGGCGTTGTTGACATTCTGTCACTGTGAATACCTTTTAGCAGTGAGTCCCCAATAATGATGTGATGTGTGTTGTGTGGTATGTGTCGATGGTGCTGTGGCTGAGGTCGTGCACGACGGTGTTGTTGGTGCCATTGATGTTCTTCTTGCTGGAGGTCTTCAGCGGATTTTTGTGTCGGTTGTTGTGTTCTTTCATGTTCCGTTGCCGCTGTTGCTTCGGGATCTACTTGTGTGGGTTGTCTTGGTAGGTTTTCAGTACGATGACTAATTTTTACCTCAATCGGGTAAGTCTTATTTGGTGATGTTTCTTTTCGTTCTTTGTTTTTAATATTCTGTTGGCTGTTTTCAAGCTTGTGATGTCGTGGGCATATTTTGTCTTCAGGAACGGGTGTTTGAGGTTGAGAGGGTAACGGAGCAGGTGATGTTTGTGGTGTAATTGGATGACCCGATATTTGAGGGTTTTGGACACCACCGTTCTTGTTTTTACTGTCTGAAGCTTCTTGTATTTGGTCTATTCTATTTATCAGCCTTGTGTTTTCTTGTCTGAGAGACTTGACCTCATGCCTGAGTGCGTCAAGTTCTCTTTTGAATGAGCTGTCCAGGTCTTGTTTGAGTTCAGCAATGATGTTTCTCACTGAACTTTCAAGGACGGTAATCATCGCCTGACAGCAGCGCTTCTCTGTTCCCTCTACTAGACTTCGCACTTCGGGGCTGTCTTGCTCCTTAGTGTACTCAATAGCTAGGAGCTGTTTGTGGATAGGCATTATTCTTTTAGTAACAGTGTCTTTGGTGCATGATGGGTGTGTCTCGTGTGCACTGGGCGAGTGATTTAGATCTGGATTATCTGTAGGTATGTTTGTATTAAGGGTAGATGATGCTAGTTCTAGTGTACGTTTCGGAATATCATAATTTGAAAGGGAAACATTTTCGTTGGATTCCTCTCCAGTTTGCACAATTAATGGAGTGATGATAGGTGGATTGGTTTCAATGGTTAGCAGAGATTGTACGTTGGCAGGCATGTCTCCTGTGATTGTTGGTGGAGAGGCAAGATCAGTTACAATCATGGTCTTATCTAGAGCTGATCTTTGGAGGTGACAAAATTCGACGTCTAGCCATGTCTGTACACACTCTGTCGCTCCTTGAACTAAAATTGTATCTCTTGTGTGATACAGATGTATTGTGAGGAGGTCGGTGCTTATTTTGTCCTCAACAATAGCATCTAGTTGATCGCTCCGAGTTTCAATAGAACAGTTTCGGTAGTACTCTAAGCAAGTGCGTTTGAAAATTTCGTAGTGTTGGCTGTTATGGAATTCAACAGAGCAACATTGACCATTGTTCGTTTGCTTGATGGTCAGATGAGGAGGGCTATTCCAAGCAATTAATTTTCTTTGTATTGCTTTTCCCCGGTTAAGAGAGTAACTCTTAGCTACTGTCGAAGGGCGTAATCGGCCATCTCGTGGTGGTTTTATTGTCCCTGAAACGACGCGTTTCTCCCCGCTCGCCATATCACATTACATGCTACAAGGCGGACAAGTCCTGTGATTTATCATAGTCCATTGTATCCTAGCCACAGGGTCACAGTTACACTTTGGAATGTGTTACTAAAACTGAAGATAGTACTACGGTTAAAGTAATTCTCGATATATCGAAAAATGGTGGCACCACACGATGAACGCTTCTACCGTCATTCCATAAAGAGAAAAACACAATATTTACAAGTGAATTTAACACAATTACAGAATAAACAATTTCATTGTAAGTCCAAGCAAAACGCTGACACAGGGGTGTATAAACCATCCATATTAAATGTGAACAACTTAGAATAAAATGTCCAAATTGTAGAGCCAAATAAAAACACGTCCGCACTGACCTGAAGATAATAACTAACAAATGATGACCAGGCTGTGGACTCTGTTTTGTTCTTGGAATCAATAAAATTTGGATCGTTATTAACTTTCTAATTTGAGGTCCATCAAAAATTCCAGCTTTAAGTTTGTCTATGCTCAATTCTGGAAACTTTCTGCATAAGTAATTAAAACAGGTACCATCTTTGTTCAGTGCCTTAACAAATTGCTTCATCAAGCAAAGCTTTATATGTAATGGTGGCAGTAGAACTCTTTTTCGATCAATAAGAGGCTTATTGACAATATTTTTTTCTCCAACTTTAAATTCATTCCTCAACGGCCACTGTTTCTTTGTCCAGTGCATATCTTTTGCCGTGCTTTCCCACAAACATATAAAGCATGGATATTTGGCGAATCCCATTTGCTGGCCAAGCAAGAAGTTCATCATTTTAAGATCTACACAAACCATCCAGTTATGTTCTAAATATTTCAATTGTTCCAGAACTGTGCTTATTGTAGCATACTCCTTCTTCATTGTAGTAGAATGAACAATTGGAATTGAGCCATATTTGTTACCATTGTGTAAGAGAACACCCTTCAAACTTCTTTTAGAGCTGTCAATGAAAAGTCGCCACTCATCTGGTGTATAACTTACACCCATTTTGTTAACAAGACCTCCTACATTAGTACAAAACACATGGTTGTTTTCTTTACAAAAGAATGGAATAAAACCTTGCTCTCTGCTGCGATTAAATGTAACCTTTGTTTCAGCAGTCAGTAATTTTTTTTCTTTCAATCTTGAAGCCAAAAGTTCTGAAGATTCCTTGGAGAGATATAGATCTCGGATTAAATCATTTAGTTCAAGCTGGTCGAAGCGTTGAGCATCTGAAAAATCATCTTCGAAATCACTATCACTGTCACTTGTCGTTCCACATGCCACTGCTGTCTCATCTTCTAGCAGGGAATCCGAAATCTGACTGAAAGTTGGAATTGGTATGTCATCTCCGTGTGGAACAGGTCGCCTAGCAGAATCTAAATCTGGATATTTCCACTTTTTGTGATTCTTTCCATTAATTCCTGTAATATTCACAACACAGAAAGAACAGTCATCATAGTGGTTCTTGGGCTCTCTCCAAACCATTGGAATTCCAAATTTTAAACATTTTCTTTTCCCACAAGTCCACTTTCGCAGGTGTTCAACACATGTTTTGCAAACAATATGAGGAGCCCAAGACTTGTCCTGGTCACCTAGTTTTACTTTAAAGTAAGCAAAGTATGCCTTTTTCACAAAAACAGTAATATGATTCCTATGTTCTTCTTTGAAAGTGTACTCTCCACAAATATAACAAAATAAATGCGGTGAAAGAAAACATGCTCTTCTTGAAGATGATGCCATTCTCTGTTAGAAGTGTAATAAATTAAGTCACATACTAACATGCATGCAGTGGCTTAAAATCTAAAAAAGGCAATTCTGGGAAGATTCTTGGAAAACTGAAACAGAGAGTAACCAAGCAGTTTTCTTTTCTAAAGGACTAGACAGCAATAGTTGTTTTACATAGCCTTATATAGCAAATATTGTAATAACACAGGGTGACCCCAAAAAACGGGCCCGCGCGCGCACTTAATGTGTGCGCGAAGGCCCGTTGTTTTTATGTCACCCTGTATTAATGAAATAGAAAAATGTCTGTCTCTCAAAAACTAGAGCTGCTACAGTCAAGTAAATGTGATATTTGGATTGAGTAGGCCTCATTTATGTACAATCATGAGTAAAATGTTTGGCAGCAAAAAAATTTTTTTTGGGTAGGGCTGTGTTATTAGAATAACTGTTATTTAACTGTAGCTATCATAACATTTCTATATCTCTGCAGGTGTTTTAAACACGAATCAGCTGGGTTTTAAAATATTTTTTATGGCTTTGATCTGACGTCTTCTGCTTTTCTTCAACATTGGTTACAATTATGTAGCTGCCGTTACACATTTTAATGGTCTATTTACCTTGCAAGAGGTCCAGACCTCACTTTTTATTCCGGGTTATGGAATCAGTGTTTACATGTAGTAACAAAAATTTATTTGGCGCGTTTTTACACGTAACAAGTGCGCGCATATTTGACCCAGTTGTATTTCCGTGTTCGTTTCTTAATCTGAGATCTTGTCTAGTTTAGATGTTTTTATGAAAATGAAGAGATTCCTTATTAAAGACGAAAATCATTTTTAAGTTATGGTGGCAGATAAAGTTGCAGCAATTTCTAAACCAGCATGCATACTTTATATTAGTGGACATATACAGCATAACATATTCACCAGGAATTTAAGTACAGGCAGGTGAGTTTTTGGTTAAATTATTGAGATTTAACAGTTAGAAAACGTACATATATATTAAATTAGTACATGATCTGATGTATTTTAATCAATTTAGACCGACAGATTAACGTGTGATGCTATTCATTGTGAGATACCAAATGTTGCTTTGGTGTATGTTAATTATTATGAAAGTTTACATTAATTTTCATAAAACTAAAGTTGCTGTTTTTTAGTTATTAAAAACATATAAAGAGGGATTAGATACGCTAGGAATGAGAAGAGAAATATAAAATTAGATCAAATTAGATAAAATAATTTGGTCTTGTAAAAAGACTTGGGCTCCGATTGGCAGAGTGGTTAGAGCGCTGGCCTTTCGCGGGTTTGAAACACGATGGCGACACGCTCCAGTACAAATATCTGTTAATGGGTTCTTGAGTTAGAGAAAGCAACGACAGCAAGGAAGGGAGCTGGTCAATTCACATTCACCCCCTACGACATTATCTGCTATGGGACTAACTTTAACTTTAAAAAAACAAAAAAAAAACAAACAAGACACAGCACCTAGCTGAAAACCCAAATGGCTGGAAGCGGAAAACAGCGCTATATATAAGTGGAAAGATAATATCAAGAGATGGACAGGAAAGAGTCTATCTTCAACACATGAGACACAAGATGTTGGATAGTCAATACAGCAGTTCTCCGGTGTGAATATGTATGAAAAAGTGTTCCTAGGTTTTATCGCCCTGTACCTCTTTCATCATCTTATTTTTTTTCTCTCCCGTTTGTGCTCTTTCATCATTTTAAAGTAATCTTTCTTAATCACTGAATTCACTTAAGTGTAACTTAACTGCCACCTTTGCTATTTCCCAAACTTTACATTATCTTTTGGAACACACTTGGCTCGGTAGACATCATTGTTAGCGGAGGAGAATTCCCAATGGGGTATTACAAAAATTTGTTTGATACTTTGATCCCCTGTTTTAACAAAACAAGTGTCACCACACTGGTACAATAGCCTACTCGCCAGAGCGATAGACATCAAAGGACTCATGAGACGCACAGGAATGTTAGTTCCAAGATTGTAGTCTACGCCGAGAGCGACATGTTGTCTACATGACGGGAAATTGAAAGAGATTAAAGGTAACAGCCCCCGCCAGCAAAACGACACAAGGGGACTTTTGTTTGAGCCGCAAAAAGACTAAGATTTGAGACAAGAAGTCAAATATACTACTCGTCAAAAGTCAAGGGCCACCCTATTATTTTCACTACACTTTTATATAAGCGCATAGAATGATTAAATGAAGGAAGTTTTTAGTAAAAATGGTGCAATATCTTCCTCTGACAGTCCTCTATGCACGTTAAGCATAAAAACAACTCACCGGCAACCATGGTGATCACGTGCAATTTGGTTTGCTGACCATAAATTCACATTTTTAATCTGTTTTTTCAAACTTCCGTACAACCAAACAGGTGAAGTAATCGTGCTGATTGACATTCCACGTGCAATAGCGACTTTTCGTGAACAGAGTTCACTCTTAATTTGTTTTACAATCAGCAGACTTAGGGTAGTTTCATCACTTGCAAAAACCATGCCACCGAGAAGAAGTCTTGACACCTTACAAAGAATGAGGGCTATAGCGTGGGTTTAAAGTGGTTTATCTGTCCGTGAGGTTGCTAGACGGCTTGCAGTGTCACACTCTACTATCCAAAGAATTTTGGAGAGATTTCAGGCCACAGGAAGTGTGGAGGATCGCCACCGGCCAGGTCGCCCTAGATGCACCAATGGACATGATGACCGGTACCTCTTGTTGTCAGCCCTGCGCCATCGAACAGTGACTTGTTCCACTCTAAGATGTCAGCTGAGACAAACTAAACGTTAATGACAGTCAAAGCACCATTCGCAGACGTTTACATGAATTTGGACTGGCTGCTCGACGTCCTGCAGTCAGAATCCCTCTTACTCCTGCTCATCGCAGAGCCCGTGTTGCTTGGTGTCGCGAGCACATCCGATGGACAAGGCAACAATGGAGTCAAGTTCTCTTCACTGATGAATCTCGCTTCACTGTGTCATTCAATGATGGCAGGATTCGAGTTTGGAGACGATCAGGAGAGCGATTTACTGATGACACAATTCGAGAAGTGGATTCGTTATGGTAGGGGTTCTGTCATGGCCTGGGGAGGCGTCTACAGACACGGCAGGACCCCACTCTACATCATCCAAGGCAACTTGACCGGCCCAAGATACCAGAACGAAATCTTGAGACCAATTGTTCAGCCTGCTCTGGAGGCCATAGGTGGTAATGCCATCCTCCAAGATGATAACGCTCGACCCCATCGAGCTCGTGTGGTGAATGAGTTTATTCAGCAACACGGGATCATCAGGATGGCGTGGCCAGCTCATTCACCTGACCTTTCTCCGATTGAGCACCTCTGGGATGTCCTTGGTCGAAGAATGTCAACAAATCACCCCCTGCCAATGGATGTTGCACAGCTGACTGCATTTCTGCTTCAGGAATGGCAAGCTGTTCCTCGGGATACTCTTCGGACCCTTGTGGACTCGATGCGTCTACGCTGTCTTGAATGCCTTGCTGCAAACGGTGGTCATACCCGATTTTGAAATGTCTATTTGTCCAATATCTATTGTGTGACCTTTGAAAAGGTGGGTGACACACTTCACAGCTTCATTGCGTTTGAATGTGTGTTTCCATTTCTTTACGTGACATGTCAATTTGGTATTCAATAAACGCCGTTTACACTGATACCAATTACGTTTATATCAGTATTGTTTTATGGTTTCAACCAAGGTTTTTCTAAGTGGCCCTTGACTTTTGACGAGTAGTATAATTTCTTTATGGGGTGGTGTTGGGTCGTTTCTTCTAGAGGTAAAGACCTTCATTACGCGAATGTTTTCTCAATGAAAAAATATTTCAGAAAATGTTCTTAAGTTGAAACGAACTCCAACAAGTAGTGATCAACTGGTCACTGATAGGCAGCACGCAAGGCTGTGATGAATGTACATAGATTTTATTGAACGTGACATATACGGCGTTGAACAAGACAGTCATAGTTACAGGTGCAAAAAGGTCATACATCACAATGTTGATCATCACTGTTCAAGGGATGAAGATTCTCTAACAATTAAGTCCTCTTATTCAAATGTCTAAGGATCCCTTCCTTTGCCATAGTATATGTATTGTAATAACGTCCGTTAACCTTCTCTCAAGGACGTATCTTATGACCAACGGATTCATACTCAATGAGTAATATTTCTTATCAGAATTGCCATGATTCCAGGCTTCCTTCCTACAATACTTAGGCAGCATATATATATATAAATATCCAAATAAAGTCATCCACAACAATACGACCAGGTTAGAGTTCTGTGTTGACTAACCTCTCTATATCCATGCCATGACTTTGGCATTGACTAACATACGGCATATAAAACATGAGAAGCATATAATTCAATCAACTTTGTGTACTCGTAGGTATTCTTCCGCTACGGTAATTCAAAAGGCTACCGACTCCGTCTGTCCATTCTAGAAAATAACATACAGTGATGGATTTCCCGCTAGATCAGAACTATGAGCGGCCTTACACTTTAATTTACTCAATAAACATTTAATGACATGGGGCGACACTTACTTGATCCTACTACTGTTGGCTTCAACATGAACCAGTAGAGATCATACAACATAATAGCTTCTTCCAAACTTGCCAGCAAAATTCCAAGGAAATATATATCGGACATAAACATGGTCCGTACAGCCCCGACAAAACATGACGTCACAATTCTCAACTAGGTTACTGATAAGTGCAGATGTGATGAAAGGGAAATGATCTTGGGAAATACGTGTTGAGTAGAGTTAATTTTGGGTTAGAGTACTTGCTTACAGATTGGTATGGATTTGTTTAAAGATATCTCCTCTTAGTTTCGTGGAAGACAGTATGTCAGATAGCAGGTGAACTCTGGTCATAATGAACTGTTTCTGTACTGGTTTTAAGTGATGTGTGAATAGCTCTCGCGGCTAGTGTCCGCAGGGATTTTTGAGAGCAGTGTTAAGAGAACAGTAGATTCTCGTGACTGTGTGAACGGGGTGTGTTCCCGTGGGTTCAGTCTATGCAGGGTTTTTGACTGAGGTGGTGAGCCCTAAGGTGGTTTTTGGATAATGTATGCCTGCGCAGGGCTATAGAGATTTTGTAGGCCTTGATTATTATATATCTGCCGTAGATGCAGTATTTGTGCACTGATGTGAAGTATAGAGATTTTGTAGGCCTTGATTATTATATATCTGCCGTAGATGCAGTATTTGTGCACTGATGTGAAGTATAGAGATTTTGTAGGCCTTGATGATTATATAACTGCCGTAGATGCAGTATTTGTGCACTGATGTGGAGTAGAGATTTTGTAGGCCATGATTATTATATAACTGCCGTAGATGCAGTCTTTGTGCACTGATGTGGAGTAGAGATTTTGTAGGCCATGATTATTATATAACTGCCGTAGACGCAGTCTTTGTGCACTGATGTGAGGAGTAGAGATTTTGTAGGCCAGGATGTGTAAGGGCCGTATGGTGTGTTAACTACATTATGAAGATTCATGTTTCGATGTAACTGTATTCGTCTAGATCTACGTGATGTTATAATTGTAATAAACCATGGTTAAAATATCATCAGACGTTACACCATTCCATGACTTGGTGTGTGCGCTACTGTGAGTGACTGTCCCAAACCACACTCATCTTCTTCACCATAATTAATTACATATAACATTTGGATTCTCCTTCACTAAAAAAGTCTTTAATTATCAGTGGTGGACCAAACCAACGGGTCGTAACACCCACATTACATTCGCGTAACAAGAGGGTAAATTAGGTCAGATTCTGGACCAGTCATTACAAGTGGGAACACTGAACTGTGTTATGTTTGGCTCTGTGTGGGCGTGGCTTAATTCAACTATACACAGGTATCAGCTGACTGCGCATATCCATCCTCATATCTTGGCGTGTTGTAGCAACTAAACTAACTTTATCAGTTGGTTTCCATATCAAACAGCTGTTATCTGATAGCGACATTGATGCCATAATTGTTACAGTGCTTGTTCCAGTCTTTCCATATGCAGATTCAACTATAGGTGCAGTATTTTGGAGAGTTCGTCTGCACGTATACCTCAAGTGATTGCGGGGTTGCTGTGATCGGTTCCTGTCGTCTGATGCATTGTTGAGGACATACTGTACAGTGGCAGGGATTTGAAGACAAGAGTGCCTAGTCCTTGTACCTTTTCTGCAGTGGAGTGTTTTAACGTCAGAACTTTGTGATATCCAGTGTGTTAGCGAAAGGGTCAGGATTACCTTCAGTTAAGTGCTTTTGTTGTGTGTAAATGTTGCCACTTCTGTCCATGTCAACGAGCCTCAATCTGCACTATCCTATTCTATTGATAACTATTGTTGTTGTTGTCGATAATTATATCGATTAATTATAGAATATGATGATGTACAGGGATTGATGATACAATATTTGAGATCTAAACTTGATTTGGTATAATGAAAGTTTAATTAAGACATATATGGTTGACTAAGTAAACAAGTCACAATGGATTCTGATACAGATCCGGAGGATATGAGACCTGTATTAGAGTATCTGTTTCAGGAAGGAACAGATTATCAGAGATTAAAAAGCCCAGAGCTTGAGTCACATGTTATGGACAGGTTTTTGGTCTCTGCATCGAGATCTCTAAGAGAGTTTGCTAATGAGAGATTTCAGTCAATTCCTCATGTGAGTATGGCTGAGGATCTGGCAAGGTTATTGGTTTTGGACCTTCGTCTGTTCTTGGACAATTATATTAGTATAAAACGTGTTAACATATTGAAGAGTATACGTACGTTATTGCTCGACGGCATCCATAGTGACCAGAAAGAAGAGTTAAGGGATGAGAAGCAAATAGGAGACATAAAACAGAGTACACAGGAGCTAAGGGAAAGTTGCTTAAAAAGTACTACTGAAGTGAATAAGCTGCAGGAAAAAGTGACTAAACTTACAGGTGATTTATGTAAATCTAATTCTGAGCTTGCTTGTGTTCGAGCAAAATTAGACTCGGCATTGTGCAAAATTAAAGAGACGGAAGCTCAGATTGGGGAAAAAAAATGGCGAAATTAGAAATCTGACTCAAAAAGTTCAAGAGAAGACGGAGATTTGTGGTTGCCAAATTAAAGAAAAGGATACCATATCCCTAGAGAAGGTTGATAGGCTTACGAATAGTCATGATACTGAGATTGAGAGGATTGATAAAGAGAGAGTGAAAGAGTTAATGGTGGAGAAAGACAAATTGATTAAGATTGAAAATTTGCTAGCAGAGGAAAGCTGCAAGGTCTTAAAAGCGGAGAGTTTAAACAAGAAATTAAGTGAACAGATTGCACTTAAGGACTTTGAGATTGTAGAAGCAAGAAGAAGAATAAATGGTCTGCTTGACGAAGTCTTGAATAGCAATATGTGGTCTTCCGTCAGTGTTGACGATGATAGACAGAAAGTTTCTTATCATCAGAACACTAAAGCAAAAAGCCAGCCTTATACACTTTTTGCGGATTCTACGGTCAAGAATGGTGGACATAGATCTTTCCGTGGGAGATATAACTTCTCACGCAATACAGATGATTCCAATGATAATGATTGCTGGCGGCAGAATAACAAAGGAAAATCTACAGTAATATCCAGTCCTGTAGATAAGGAAAGAAACAGTGCTAAATCTCAAGTCAGTGTGTTAAAAACCAACAGCGTATTTATTGACAGATCTGATAAATTGGTTACAAGTAACAAACATACTACTGCTTGTTCCATGAAGGAAACAAATGTTGTGAAAAAAAATAAAGAGATTGTCAAACCTTCTAGTCATACCCAGTCAAGGCAGTGTGACTCATTTTTTAAACACATTGCCACAAGCAAAGAAAAAAATAATTTTGATAGGAGACATAACCCTAAGGTTATAAAGTACCAAGGGAGTTCATCCTACGGTAACGTTTCTTCTCCCAAAAACAAGAAAAAATGTGACAGATCTCAACATTGTGATTCTAAAAGTTTAGAAAACTATAGCAGAAGTAATTATATGAAAGTTCATCAGTCTAGTAATAATTTTTCTGCTAAAAAGTCAGTTCTATCTGATGGACATTGTTATCTGGGAAGAAGTATTAAGAATAACTATTGTAACTGGGATTTAAATCAGTACAACGGTGTTAATAGAGCAAATAACAATGCTCTCAAAAGAAATTATACAGATCGCAACCAAGTTAGCTGTGCTCCACATAAGAGCAAGATTATTATTAATCAGAGTAATAGGAACGGTAATAGGTTCTTAAATGCTTTTGCTTGTCATGCTGATAGGTTTGAGAGATCATCTCGGTCTTGTGAAGGTAGTAAATTTTTTTCAGCCTACCGCACTGACAACTGTGAATTATAGGTCAGGTTGTCCCTGGGACGTCTATGTTGTCTGCTATGTGACGAGAGTTGTTGACATCGCAGGAGGGCCACAACCTTACACCACGGAGTTCAGGTAATTGTGTAGTGAACTTTTCCGTGTTTCCTCATAATCTTACCATGGATTAAAATAGATATTTTCATTTGTATTGTCTCACAGCGAGCGACTTTGCGAGGGGAATCACCATTCTAATTTTACATTACCTGGGAGAGATGTAGATCACTGTGTACCATTTATCCATTCAAGCGAGCCTAGACAGTACGTTAACCCACCGTGTCATGATGTCACCTTGCGTGTTGATGAGATGTTCGCAAGACCTCGAAGGAATTTTTTTTTCTTTTTTTAAAGGTCCTGTTTATTTTTTGTTCTGTTTACAAACACCGAATGTTATTGTATTCTTTAGTTTAGAACTTTATATGTTGTTAATGAAATATTATGTAATCTTTGTAACATTTGATTGCCATAATTATTTGTTGGTTGTTACTTATATGACTGTATTTTAATTATGCATTAAATAATTTCTATGCACAAACTTATTTACTGAGACAATGTAATAGTCATTTTCATAGATAGTCCTGAGTGTTTATTCACTACTTAAAATTTTGTTTTGTTTTTTCATCATGGATTTGATACCATGTTTAATTAACATATTTATATACAGATTATTTGAATTAATTGTTTAGTGAAAGGTAATTTTAAACATAACTTGTATGTATTATTAATGATTTTTCGTTGAAGTTAAGGACGTATTCTGAAACTTGGTTTCCATTTTTTCTCAATTATGACATTTGATAATTTAAACGATTCGATTTTTTTTTTGTCAGCTAGAATTAACTTAAATTTCCTATTAAATTAAGTGGGTAGAATTAACAGCGACGGCTGATACTCTTGTTCATTTAAAGAATTTAAATATCTGATTATAATACATAGTTAAGATAAATAATATTACACTTATATATATTTATAACTTCGTTTGTAGTTAACATTTTATTACCCAATGTGACGTTTCTTTGATGTATTTTTTTTTAAAAAAAGAAGAGAAAAAAAATTACACGTTTTGATGTGTGTCTATTTAAAGATAAGATTATTTTTATGTTACTCAGCTAATTTAATTGTTAGTTATTAATTATAGCTACATATTACTTAGAAATAAAAATACTATTTTTATTTAACCTAAAGAGAAGAAACATTTTTTGTATTGTAAATTTTTGGAAAATGTGTTTTGAACATTGTGATATTTATTTTTTTCTGCGCCAGCGCTAGATTGTATGTTAGGGTTACTATTATGTAGTGACATTAATTCTTTGAAAATGTTGTGATGTTTGGATGTATTTTTTGGTTGTTAGCGCTTGACTATGCGTCAATGCGGAACTTGTGTTATCGTTAATAATTTTTTGTTTGGGTGATATTTGATGTAATTTATTTTTAGTTATGTATAAGTTTATAATTTAGTTAAATTACTTATTATGCTGTGCTTGTCATAAGCTTTCTTTTTTGTGTTAGTATATAAATATACTTTAGCATTTTTGTATTTTACAATACGTTGTTATATTTGGATAGTTATTGTTAGGTGTTGTTACCAACTTTCTTTACATTTGCATCTTTACTGTCATCTCTCTTTGTTGACTATTCGTCATTTCTTTACATCTTTTCTGTTGTCTTTTCAGTATTGTCTGATATTTTGTTTATGCTTCCGTGTTTCATCTTTGATGTCATTCATACTTCTAGTATACTTTTTTCGTGTTACGCTATTTATACTTTCATTCTTTGTAGTGTTAAGTTAATTATATGACTTTAGATAATGTAATTGGTTCTTATAGTTCTATTTGTTTTACATGTATGGAATTGTTGTCTTCATTGTCATCTTATGATTCTATTTGATTCTTATCATATTCCCATTTCATATTTTGTCTTTTCTCGTATGATAATTTATTTTCTGTTTAGTTTGTACTATGTATACTTAATTTGGGTTTTGTATTAGATTAATTTTTATTTTGGTATGCTTGAATGATTATGTTGGATGATTTAGTCGTTATCTTACATTTATTGATGATATTTTTGTAGATGTGCTATGTTCTCTTGTCATAGGTATATTTTTGTAGGTAATTGATAGAACTTCATTAATTTTTAAAAAAATTTTTGGGAATTAATTTAAGAGGTATCTGATATAACTTCATTGACCGTTAAATTTTTGGGAGTTAATTTTCAACAAAAAAAAAATGATATAATCATTTTTTTTTCCCTGGGAGTGTGGCAAACTGATAAGTGCAGATGTGATGAAAGGGAAATGATCTTGGGAAATACGTGTTGAGTAGAGTTAATTTTGGGTTAGAGTACTTGCTTACAGATTGGTATGGATTTGTTTAAAGATATCTCCTCTTAGTTTCGTGGAAGACAGTATGTCAGATAGCAGGTGAACTCTGGTCATAATGAACTGTTTCTGTACTGGTTTTAAGTGATGTGTGAATAGCTCTCGCGGCTAGTGTCCGCAGGGATTTTTGAGAGCAGTGTTAAGAGAACAGTAGATTCTCGTGACTGTGTGAACGGGGTGTGTTCCCGTGGGTTCAGTCTATGCAGGGTTTTTGACTGAGGTGGTCAGCCCTAAGGTGGTTTTTGGATAATGTATGCCTGCGCAGGGCTATAGAGATTTTGTAGGCCTTGATTATTATATATCTGCCGTAGATGCAGTATTTGTGCACTGATGTGAAGTATAGAGATTTTGTAGGCCTTGATTATTATATATCTGCCGTAGATGCAGTATTTGTGCACTGATGTGAAGTATAGAGATTTTGTAGGCCTTGATGATTATATAACTGCCGTAGATGCAGTATTTGTGCACTGATGTGGAGTAGAGATTTTGTAGGCCATGATTATTATATAACTGCCGTAGATGCAGTCTTTGTGCACTGATGTGGAGTAGAGATTTTGTAGGCCATGATTATTATATAACTGCCGTAGACGCAGTCTTTGTGCACTGATGTGAGGAGTAGAGATTTTGTAGGCCAGGATGTGTAAGGGCCGTATGGTGTGTTAACTACATTATGAAGATTCATGTTTCGATGTAACTGTATTCGTCTAGATCTACGTGATGTTATAATTGTAATAAACCATGGTTAAAATATCATCAGACGTTACACCATTCCATGACTTGGTGTGTGCGCTACTGTGAGTGACTGTCCCAAACCACACTCACCTTCTTCACCATAATTAATTACATATAACATTTGGATTCTCCTTCACTAAAAAAGTCTTTAATTATCAGTTACCCGTGCGTCCAAAGCAACTCACACTGCATTGTGCACGTCAGTGCGTGAATCAATCGAACGCTCAAATAATATAACTATATAAAACTGGTGCGTACATTTGGCAGGACCGAAGACTACCCCCTTAGGTAATAAATGTACGTAACAGCTCCCTTATCACCTCCCCTTAAAAAAATTAATTCTATTAATTTTTTTTTTTTGAACTAAGTACCCGAGAGAGGTGAGTCAAAACTACAACAAGATATATGAAATGCATAAAGTTATACTATATTAAGAAAAGAATATTAAAAGAAATCAATATAACTAAATGATAGTATGCATTAAAGCACACATCCACAATCGACCTACTTTGGAACGATGTGGTAATATTCGAAGTAAAAACAAGTTTGAAAATGAAAAATGAAAAAAACCATTAAAAAAATGATAATAAAATTCAACTAAGTTTTCAAAAAAATTTGAAACATATGATTTCAAAAATGAAAATGAACAGCAACACTGATGATGATCAATGACAAGAGAATCAGTAAAACAGAGAAATTGAAAATACAATGTGCAAAAATGAAACAATGCAAAATTAAACACATTAAGAATTAACACACTTAATGTTTTTCTAACACTAGTATGGTTGACTAGTGATCTAAAAGTGAGATATCATAACTAAGACCGTGAATGCAGGTGTTACGTGACAACTAAGAAAGTTAGTATGTGTGTGATCCATAATCAATTAAATAGATTAAATTGAATTAATCTAATTTATATATTTCTTAATTAATAACAAATAACTAGTTAACAATATATTCTAAGTAATTTCAATATCACTATCAATATGTCACTGTTCCGTTACAACTAGTTAGTAATCGACGAGATAATGTTCTCAATGTTCCATACACGATATAATATATTCTCTAACACGTTATGTAGTGTAATATGTTCCATAGGAATAACAAATGTATATTTGTCGCTCTTAACAATGTTGCCATATTAATAAAAAGTTACTGTAGTACCAATGTTCCCGTTCTAATAAAACGTTAATATAATATCAATAACAATGTACAAAGTTATTCATGTTATCGGTGAGGATGTTCCAACATCTGGAAGTGGTTTAGTTTCGACACGTTCACTTGGGCATCTTGATAGACAGTCTGCGAACACATTCTGCACTCCAGGAATAGCTGGTATCTCAAAATGGAACGGTTGAAGCGCTATAGCGTAACGCGCTGACTTTGATGACTTAACGTTCCCTGTATTCAGTACGGTAAGAGCTTTCTGATCAGACTCCACCACAAAGTGTGAGTCGAGAAGGTAACGTTCCAGTTTTGTGATTGCCCACACCAATGCGAGGAGCTCCTTATCGAGAACGGAGTATTTGAGTTCGCTCTCCGTAAGTTTTCTGGACACGTACATCACCGGAAATAAGGTGCATGATGCGTGATGCCATATGATGATGGATGGCATCCGCATGTCTGGTTTTGTGTAGTGTGTAGATGTGTTCAGTCAAAACAATGTTCATGCAACAATAACAGGGCAATCCACATAAGACGTCAGTAAACTCACGACGTATAAAGTCAATGAGTCTTGAAACAGCCGTTGACGTTTTTCTTCATTATTTATTGTGGACGCCACAGTGACAAAATGGTTACGCAAATGTGTAGGCACATCAAACAGTCATTATCACAGCAACATTCAATACAGCAATAGACGGTAGACAGCATTACAATGATGAGTCAGATGCATGTTATATTTCAAAGTGCTGTAAATGTAGTCAGGTGAAAAACTCCATCCTTTTCTATAACAGCCAGGAGATAACCAGATGTATGAGATCAGTTCACTCTCCTTAGTTTGACTTCAGCAAGACAGACACGTCTGCCGAAGTATAAATAATGTCCTCAAAAATATCCTCTAGATAATAAAGGTTTTCTAACCTAGTTCATTTAACAAAGTAGCAAGTAATGGTCCTTGGTACCTGCATCAACCGATGCAGTACAATGCAGCGACATGTGAGCTGGGAAAAAACATCTCGTGACGACGACTTTCGAAGACAGGCTATGAATCGAAATCGCTCACGACCCAAAATCGATAGAGTTAATGAAAAGTCAATTTACCTTGCCTTCAGGAAATACACAGAAATATCACGCCTCCCGACATGTGGGAAACACTAGAGGTATTATCTCGACTAAACGAAATATCCATAAGAGGACTACACATCCCTGACAGAACAAAAAATAGCGGAGATCCCCTCTTCAACGAGGCATCTCTTTCGCCATTCCAAATCGCTCACTCCCACTAGTGGTGGGCGGAAACCGATCGACAAAGAAGCAAGACAAGTCATGCGCAGTCCAGCGCAAAATGACCACAGCTCAAACTTAACTGCATTCGATACCAACGCGAGAAGACAAATGCTTACCGAGAAAAGTGACTATAAATTTCAAGCAGTTGTTGCCCTTGCGTTATAAAACAGATATTGAAATAAAACGATGTTGCGAGAATTTATCACGCAACATATCACCACCTCCTCCCGATAAAAAAAAATGTGGAACATATTTTTTTTTCAATATCAAAGAGCAAGCGATAAGCGGCTCAAAACGCACGAATTATGCGCTGATAATTAATTAAATTGCCAAACAATAGGCTAATTATAGAGTGTCTGGTGAGGATATACCTCAACAGAAAAATAAATATGTCTCAAAAAATATTCACATCGGGGAGGTGTCACCAACACACATCACGTTAGCATGTAAACACAATATACGTATGCAAGTTACTATAATCATCATTAAACAGCATACTCTAATATTGTCTTTAAAAATGGATGTACAAATCTGATAGGAAAATTTAGATAGTACATTCTTTGACATGTAATGACATAAGTACATAGTAAAGTTAAACTACATGACGATCCAGGACATATGCTCTGGTATTCCGAGGGTAAGTACACAATCTAGAACTCGTAAGGTAAGTCCTCAGCTCAACAATGACATTCTGAGAAAGTACAAGCAATATAATGCTAATTAATAACTAATATGCTTCATAAGGTACAATACATTATTAATAATTGTGGCTGTTTAGTAAACTAACGGCCCTTATATTAACTACTCAGTCCTCCTCTATCATCTTAAAAAACGAACAGAAGAAGATGACAACAAAGCACGATAGTGTGTACATATAAAGTAAGTACAGATGTGCTAATCTATTGTAGAAATATAGGTGTGTTATGACTCTGTAATATATGGAAATATAGGACAGAAGTATTAGTTGGAGTCATGTGGGCATCTAGACAAAATGTCAGCCATCACATTATCCGCACCACGGATAGCTCGTACCGTGAAGTGAAAAGGTTGAAGAGCTATAGCATATCGAGTGGATCTCGAACTCTTCAAATTCTTAGTCTGAATAGCTGTAAGAGCTTTCTGATCAGTCTCTAGAATGAAATGTGCGCCCAGGAGGAATCTTTGTAGCTTTAGAATTGACCAAACCATCGCTAACAACTCACGGTCTAAAACCGAGTAGTTCCTCTCTGCCGCATTTAGTTTTCTAGAAATGTACATAACAGGATGCAGAGTATTTGCATATTCTTGCATCAGTGCTGCTCCAATCCCAGTGGATGAAGCATCACTCCGAAGAACAAAAGTCCTATCAAGAGTAGGTAATCTTAAGATGGGAGGAGAAGAAAATATATTCTTGATTTGGTCTAGTGAAGATTGGCATTCTTCAGACCAACGGACCAGATTAGGCGAACCTTTCTTCAACAATGTTGAGAGAGGTGCCATGATCGAAGATAAATTTGGAATAAATCTCCCATAAAATTGAATTAAACCTAAGAGACTCCTAACTTGTTTCTTCGTTTTAGGAACAGAGATGTTCAGTATTTTGGAAGTATTGTGGTCTTCTGTCTTCAAGAGACCATGACCAACACGATGACCCAGGAAAGAGATTTCACCAAAACCAACAAAAGCTTTAGAAGGTTTTGCTGTCAAATTATTCTCACGTAGAGTGGACAGTAAGTCATATAACCCTAAATAGTGATCTTCCCAGGTATCACTGAAGAGACAGATGTCATCTAAGTATGCGATGACATCCGAACGATGTGACAGAATTCGACGCATCATGCGAACGAAAGTGGCAGGGGCGTTCATGAGACCAAAAGGCATAACATTCCATTGAAATAGACCCCTAGGTGTAGAAAAAGCAGTAAGAGGTTTGGCATGCTCTGCTAAAGGCACTTGCCAATAACCTTTAGACAAGTCAAGTTTAGTGAAGAATCTAGAATTAGAAAGTCTAATCAGTAGATCTTCTAACAAAGGCATCGGTTCAGCGTCGAACTTTGTGACCTGATTCAATTTGCGATAATCAACGCAAATTCGTATGTTCTTATCCTTCTTCCGGACAATAACCATGGAAGAAGAATATGGTGAAGTCGATGGTTCAATTATATTTAATTGAATCATTTCATCCAATTCCTTTTCCACTTGCGACTGAAAGTGTATAGGAATAGGATACGGCCTAACCCTAATTGGATTATTGTCGGTAAGAATTATGTCATGTTCTATGACATCTGTGTGTCCAGGAATGTCAGTGAGAACATCCTGAAATGTTTGTAACATCGACGAGACTTGTCGATGTTCGTCACCAGAAAGATTAGGAGAAACAGAAACGTTTTTCCAAGATTCCGTGGAATGTAATGGAACCACTGGAAGGGGAAGGTTGACATCAGAGAAGGTAGCTTCCTCATCCTGAATGACAGACAGGGATGAATAATGACCGTGAGGTGCAGGAGCATCATCCGTTGCCTGGAAAATAGGCAGCAAATAGTCCGGACGTTCGTGAAATTCCGAAAGCATGTTTATGTGGAAAGTTTTATGCTTTCCATCAATATCGACCACATAGTCAACATCGGAAATCCGAGAGACTATTGCATACGGACCTTTCCATGCAATAAGAAGTCTATTTTCCCTACTGGGGAGTAGGACGAATGCTTTGTCACCTGGACAAAGTTGTCGTAGACATCTATTCTTGTTAGCAAACTGCCTTGCCTTCTCTTTAGCAATTTCTGATGAAGCAGTTGCTAGCTTACATGCCTCAATGATCTTTTGTCTAAGAGCAATGACATACTCATATGAGGATTGAGTTTCATCGCTAATATCATCGGCAGTGATGAGATCGTGTAATAAAGACATAGGGCCGCGTGGACGCGCGCCAAAGACAAGTTCGAAGGGAGAAAATCCTGTGTGTTCATTAGGGACTTCTCTATAGGCAAAGAGAGCCGCGGGTAAAACCCTGTCCCAATCTTGAGGATGATCTTCAGTTATCTTACCAAGCAAAGTCTTGAGCGTTCTATTCAGACGCTCAACTAACCCATTAGACATAGGATGGTAGATACTACTGAGAGATCGTTCAATATGTAAGGTAGACATTACCTGTGACATAGTGTCAGATATGAGTTGAGTGCCATGGTCTGACAATATTTCTCTGGGGAACCCCAAGCGAGAAAATATCAACCAAAGAGCATCTGCGATATCTGTAGTAGATATGCTCTTAAGAGGAATAGCCTCTGGCCAACGTGTGCACATATCGACACATGTAAGGATAAACTGATGTCCTCTGGCCGACTTGACCTTAAAAGGGCCAATAATATCTATGGCCATTTTCTGAAACGGCCGAATAGGAATGTCAGCAGCCTGGATAGGCGCAGCATGTCGTGGTCCTCTAGATTTGACCTCCTGACATACCTTGCATGATCGGCAGTAAATACGAATGTCCTTATTGACAAAAGGCCAAAAGAAAGCCGCAAGGACTCTCGACTTCGTACGGGCAAAACCCATATGTCCAGCACATTGCGAGTCATGAGCATGTTGTAATATTTGGACTCTCATGCTCTTGGGAACAAGAATTTGCGAATGTGCCGACGTAGTCGAATCTTGTACCATACGTACAAGTACGCCGTTTCTCATTGCAATCCAAGATTTTCTATTTGTATCCTGATTCGGATCACCTTTCTTCGCAAGAACGAAGAATTTTTTTAAAGAAGGATCTTCTTCTTGCAATTTTATGAAAGAGTCACGAGTGATTACTAAGTGACTATCTTGGCTATCAACTTCATTATCACTATTCAGTGAAGTTTCGGGTGTTTGTAGAGCTTGTGCTCTTGTAACTACTGCATTTGTAGCTTGCATGTTATTATCTTCCCAAGCAGCAATCTGCTGTGGGGTACACTCCCTAACTCCGTGAATACGACCAATAATAAGGTCCGCAATAGGATTAGGTAAGAGACAAGCATGCACATCTCCAGTAAAGAAAGGAGTGGCAATGCGAATTACAGCAGTAGGATATTTTTCTAGAGTGCCGCCAAATGTGACACATTTAATAACCCTTCCTGTAGCACAAGATGGATCTACAAGCGATTGTCTAACACCAATAGTGGTGCATCCGGAATCGAAAAGTAGTGAGACCGGAGTATCATTAACAAGACCCTTATGTAGAATTAAAGAACCCCTCCCGTCATGCGCAACAGCAGCAGGAAGAGCGGGAAGTGGGTGACCACAACTCAAAGTAGTTATGGTACCCGGTTCGAATAAAGTACTGCATTGGGGGCATTTGTTTGCTCTCTCAAAGTCAAAAGCAGAACTAGTGACAGCGTCAAAGTTTTTACTATCAACAACATGATTACAGGCTCCCTCAGTTTCCTGTTGTACAGCATTAGCCTGCTGATATCTCTTTTTTTTGTGTTGAGATCTACCCCGACTATTATTACCTCTGAAGTTATCAGAGTTATTATTATCTCTGCAGTTATTATTGTCTCTATTGTAATTGTTATCCTGGTTCGAATTCCAGTTTCCACGATTACTATCATGTTCACATTGATGCGAACATCTATTTGTTTGGTTCTGAGGTCTTCGGCAGGAATAACCTCTATTACCATATCCTCTTTTGAAATGCTTATAATTATTAGGGTGATAGTAACGAGTACTATCAGGTTGTCTCCAATTCTTCGAAGAAGAATCACCATGAAATTGATTTCCATGATTTTGACAGAAATTACCGCTACTCTTTCTATCAAAATTTTGTTGGGATCTACGAGCAAAGTTTTGACCATACGGAGCTGCCGAAGCAACTGGTAAACCTTCTTTCACCTTAGAGTTACCCATGGTTATGTGTGGGTGCGCAGTTACGTATTGGCAACAGAAATCTTCCATTTCTTTTATTGTTTTAGGTTTACGTTCATGAAGGAAAGCAAGGAAAGACTCATTGACAGACGACATGACTTTGTCTCTAAGTATTAAGTCCATAAGTCCTTCATAAGTTTTTTCCGTCTTAGATAGTTCAACCCATCGTGAGAAAGTAATGCGTATTCTTGCAATAAACTCGGAGAATTCAACTCCATTTTCAGGTAACATGTTTTTAAATTGTAGACGATAGCCGTCTTCGTTAAGCTGATATTTCTTTAACAAAGCGGCCCTGACAACCTCATAATTGTTCTTGTCAGGTTCATCCACCATATTTAATATACTTAGAGCTTTACCTGTCAGTATCCCTGATAACTGATAAACATATTTTGCTTTGTCTATGTTATGAGCTGTACATGCTTGTTCAAATCTGTCCAGATAGAACATTATGTCATCACTGGAAGGACTAAATGTTGGTAACTTAATCTTAAAAGTATCATTATTAGCCTTACCAGAAGATGAACCCTTGTTTGAATCATTACCATTACTCATGCTCGTCAATTTCAATTTTTCCAACTCTAAAGCTAAGACCTTTTCTTCATGTTCCATTTTTGCTTTCTCTTTCCTCTCATCAGACTCTCTCTGTAATCTTCTTTCCTCAGCCTGAGCCTCTTTTTGAAGTCTTTCATTTTCAGCTTCTTTTTCAAGTCTTTTATTTTCAGCCTCTTTTTCAAGTCTTTTATTCTCAGCCTCTTTTTCAAGTCTTTTATTCTCAGCCTCTTTTTCAAGTCTTTTATTCTCAGCCTCTTTTTCAAGTCTTTTATTCTCAGCCTCTTTTTGAAGTCTTTCAGCTTCTAGCTGTAGCTGGAGTTTTCTCTCCTCAGCTTCTGATTCCCTTTTTGTTTTTCCATTTCCATTTGGAATCTTTTTTCATCCACCTGCATCTGCAGTTTCTTTTGTTCAGCTTCCATTGCTTTATCATATCGAGCAGTTGCAAATTCTTCTAACTTATCACCAGTCTTCCCAAGCAATTTACCCTGCTCAATAAAGTGCTCAAATGTAGACATGTTGTCTAACATATGAGTCCAAAACCTGAAATAATTAACTAATTTATTTCAAACCTAAGTGTAACAAGTCTTAATTAAGCACTTGTATATTCACATCACATTATATTATCCCAGTCTCTGTGGGAAACAAGTCTCCAATCAAAGAACTTGTATATGAAATATCAGCACTCAATTCTTGATCATAAGTGCACTTCTCATTCAATAGTGCACGACACTATTCATCATTCATTTATCATCAGTGTAGTAGTAACAGTGCATTAGCATAGCCCATTAACTAATTACTATAACTGTAAACAATGACTATGTAAACACATGCAGAATGTAAACATTGAAAATGTAAACAATACAAACAATGTAAACAATAACAATGTAAACAATAACAAAGATCAGCAACAATACAAAAACTTTCGCAGAAATCAACTAAAAATAAAGCAGAAATTAATGAAATATCACAAAAAATGTGACGATATCTGCGATAGAATTAAACAAAATACATGACACCACAGTGTATAAACAAAAATGTTGTATGAAACTAAATTATAGACAAGAGTAGGCTAACAAATACAAACAAATCAAAACAAAACTAAAGAATGCGAAATAATAACGAAAACAATATTAAAACATGTCATCACAGCTAACATAAATAGCAACAGAAGTCGCTTAGCAAATTCCAGTATCGGAAATTTGCAAACCCTACAGAAAACGCTCACAATAGACGACCTCTATGACGTGGCATAATCTAACGGAGACACCACCCAACCGAGAACCCGCTGAAATATAAACATATAAATATACAAATAACATATAAACATATAACATATAGAATGAGATGATACACAGAAGACTCAGCAGAAGTATAAGGGCACAGTTTACATACAAACAGGCCACTTAACTTATAGGCTTCCAATCGTAGAACAGCAGAAAAACGGATGTCAATCAACGTCCTAAAGAGCGAAGCTCCAACGATGATGGCACATCTGAACTGCTTCCACTGCTAACACGATGGTACAAGAGCTTCTGAAATACTGTGTGTTGAGTTGTTTCGGCACTTGACCTTCTAATCCAAAAGTAAGTTGATGGAAATCGGTACTTGGCCTTCTTCAGAAAACAACCCGTTTCAACCGGCACTTGACCTTCTCAAAAAACGACAGCACTGGAACCTTGACAGCAGCAACTTGCTTGACTTGCGTAAAAGATAACAGCAGTCCGAGTTATCCGGCAACATGTAACAACGCCGGGTACTGTCAAATTCTTGTTTCCGTCAAAAAATTGAAATTTTGACTTTTACCGGGCAACGCCGAGTACTTTGAAAATTTTGAAGATGTTGACTGTATTGAAGAATGTTAATTTCTTGAAGGATGCTGATGAATTCTTGTTGAAAATGAAGTGGGTAAGGGACCCCGTGTTTGCTGGTACCAGAATCAAACCAGCTTATGGCCACCAAATGATGCGTGATGCCATATGATGATGGATGGTATCCGCATGTCTGGTTTTGTGTAGTGTGTAGATGTGTTCAGTCAAAACAATGTTCATGCAACAATAACAGGGCAATCCACATAGGACGTCAGTAAACTCACGACGTATAAAGTCAATGAGTCTTGAAACAGCCGTTGACGTTTTTCTTCATTATTTATTGTGGACGCCACAGTGACAAAATGGTTACGCAAATGTGTAGGCACATCAAACAGTCATTATCACAGCAACATTCAATACAGCAATAAACGGTAGACAGCATTACAATGATGAGTCAGATGCATGTTATATTTCAAAGTGCTGTAAATGTAGTCAGGTGAAAAACTCCATCCTTTTCTATAACAGCCAGGAGATAACCAGATGTATGAGATCAGTTCACTCTCCTTAGTTTGACTTCAGCAAGACAGACACGTCTGCCGAAGTATAAATAATGTCCTCAAAAATATCCTCTAGATAATAAAGGTTTTCCAAACCTAGTTCATTTAACAAAGTAGCAAGTAATGGTCCTTGGTACCTGCATCAACCGATGCAGTACAATGCAGCGACATGTGAGCTGGGAAAGAACATCTCGTGACGACGACTTTCGAAGACAGGCTATGAATCGAAATCGCTCACGACCCAAAATCGATAGAGTTAATGAAAGAGTCAATTTACCTTGCTTTCATGAAATACACAGAAATATCACGCCTCCCGACATGTGGGAAACACTAGAGGTATTATCTCGAATAAACGAAATATCCATAAGAGGACTACACATCCCTGACAGAACAAAAATAGCGGAGATCCCCTCTTCAACGAGGCATCTCTTTCGCCATTCCAAATCGCTCACCCCACTAGTGGTGGGCGGAAACCGATCGACAAAGAAGCAAGACAAGTCATGCGCAGTCCAGCGCAAAACGACCACAGCTCAAACTTAACTGCATTCGATACCAACGCGAGAAGACAAATGCTTACCGAGAAAAGTGACTATAAATTCCAAGCAGTTGTTGCCCTTGCGTTATAAAACAGATATTGAAATAAAACGATGTTGCGAGAATTTATCACGCAACAGTGCAGTTATATTCCTGCATCAAAACTGCAGCAATAGCGTAAGAACTTGCATCACTGCGGAGAATGAAGGTGAGATTTTTGTCAGGCAACCTCAAAAAAGGTGCATTTGAAAAAAATTGTTTTATATAGTCTAACGCCTTTTGGTGATCCTGCGACCACTTTATTACATTAGATGTGTCTTTCTTCAGTAGAGAAGAAAAAGGTGCAGTTATAGTAGACAAATGAGGGATGAATTTTGAATAGAACTGTATTAGTCCTAAAAGCGACCTAACTTGTTTTTTTGTCTTAGGTGCTGAAATGTTTAAAATTTTAGAGACGTTACTGTCTTCTGTATACATGAAACCATGACCTATGCGGTGACCCAGAAATGAGATGTCATGAAAACCGACAAAAGCCTTTGAAGGTTTCGCTGTTAAGTTATAATCCCGTAAGGTAGAAAGTAAAGCTTTTAATCCATGAATATGTTCATCCCAAGAGTCACTGAAAAGACAGATGTCATCTATATAAGTAATGACATCGGGACGATGAGACAATATGCGGCGCATCATGCGTACAAAGGTAGCTGGCGCATTCATTAACCCGAATGGCATAAAATTCCATTGAAAAAGACCCCGTGGTATCGAGAAAGCGGTGAATGGCTTTGCTTTAGGAGTGAGTGGCACTTGCCAATATCCCTTTGAAAGGTCAAATTTCGAAAAGAATGTAGCATGAGATAATCTCTCCAATAAGTCATCTAAAAGAGGTAATGGTTCCGCATCGAATTTTGTAACTTTGTTTAATTTCCTGTAATCTACGCAAAGACGTATATTGTTGTCTTTCTTCCTAATGATTACCATGGAAGAAGAATATGGTGATGAAGATGGTTCAATTATATTTAATTGGAGCATCTCATCCAATTCCTTATCAACCTTATCACGAAAGTGTAAAGGAATAGGATATGGGCGAACTCGAATAGGCGTATCGTCAGTCAGAATAATGTCATGTTGGATGACTGACGTATGACCTGGGATGTCAGTGAGAACATCCTCATACGAGTGTAGAATATTAGAGACTTGCTGACGTTGATCAGCCGAAAGAGTAGATGAGATTGTAACATCATTCCATTTCTCAGTGGAATGGAGTGGTACAACTGGTATTGGTAGTTGTACATCATCGAAAGAAGATTCCTCTTCTTGGATGACTGACAAACTAGAATAGTGTTGAATAGGAGGTGTAGGATCGTCAGTTGCCTGAAACACTGACTGTAGATAATCAGGACGTGAGTAATACTCCTTCAACATGTTAATGTGGAAGGTTTTATGTTTACCATTAACATCAACGATGTAGTCGAC
Organism: Oreohelix idahoensis; assembly: GCA_024509875.1. Lineage (NCBI taxonomy): Eukaryota > Metazoa > Mollusca > Gastropoda > Stylommatophora > Oreohelicidae > Oreohelix > Oreohelix idahoensis. The sequence continues at coordinate 215,853 of JAMPIV010013136.1, forward strand.
ATCGGATATTCTTGAGATGATCCTGAAAGGACCTCTCCAGGTAATTAAAAGACGATTGTTATGCGCAGGTAGTAAGACAAAAGCTTCATCACCAGGTATGAGCTGGCGAAGACGTCTATACTTGTTTGCAAATAGACGAGCTTTTTCTTTGGCTTGTTCAGATGATGCAGTAGCTAGTCTACAAGCATCTATGATTCTCTTTCTCAGAGAGATCACATACTCATAAGAGGATTGAGTTTCCTCTTCAATATTCTCGTCAACCAATAAGTCGTGGATTAACGACATAGGACCGCGTGGTTGCATGCCAAAAACAAGCTGGAATGGAGAAAACCCCGTGGCTTGATTTTGTACTTCGCGATACGCAAAGAGACAAGCGGGTAGGACCCGATCCCAGTCTTGGGGATGGTCTTGAGTCATCTTACCCAACAACTGCTTGAGTGTCCTATTGAGACGCTCAATTAACCCATTTGACATCGGATGATAAATAGAACTAAGAGATCTGTCTATACCTAATGTCTTCATAACTTGAGACATGGATTCAGAAATGAACTGAACCCCATGATCCGACAAGATTTTCCGTGGAAAACCAATGCGTGAAAAGATTAACATCAATGCCTCTGCTACACTGGCAGATGAAGTGTTCTTGAGAGGGATGGCCTCAGGCCAACGAGTGCACATATCAATGCACGTAAGAATATGCGTATGCCCTCTAGCAGATGGAAGCATCGGACCAATAATGTCAATGGCCATTTTATCAAATGGTCTAATCGGGATGTCCGCAGCTTGAATAGGAGCCGCATGAAATGGACCCCGTACCTTAACTTCTTGACATATCAAACAGGACCGACAATAGAGAGTAACATCTCTATGAACGCCTGGCCAGTAGAATGCAGAAAGCACTCTGGATTTGGTACGCGAAAAACCCATATGGCCCGCACATTGCGAGTCATGAGCATGCCGTAATATCCGAGATCTCATACAGGATGGGACTAGAATCTGAAAACATAAGGATGAATCCTTTTCCCGTATTACTCTAACCAAAATCCCATTTTTAAGTATAAAGTCATGTCTAGATTTTGCAAGTTTGTTGCTGGTATTCTTTTTGTTCACATACTGAAAATTTTTTTTAATGAATCATCATTCTTTTGCAATGTTGCAAACAACTCCCGTGAAATAGGAGCATCATCATCACAAGTGGTATGAACTGTAGGTTCAATAGGTGTATCATGCGACATATTAGTAGCTTGCGCTCTAGTCACTACTGCATTTGCAGTTTGAATATGTCGCTCTTCCCATTCAGCTATTTGCTGTGGTGTACACTCTTTAATACCATGTATGCGACCAAGTATTAAATCACAAATTGGATTCGGAAGGAGACATGCTTGGATCTTTCCTGAAAAAAATGGTGTATTAAGATCAATAATAGCAGTGGGAAATGTTTCAACGGTGCCACCAAACGTCACACACTTGACAACCCTGCCCGTGGCACAACTTGGGTTGATCAGCGAAGTCCGGACGCCCACAGTGCTACAACCTGAGTCAAATAGGAGAGAGCATGAAATGTTGTTGACAAATCCCTTGTTAAACTTAAGAGAGCCCTGTCCCTGGTGTACTGACGCAGCAGTGGCCGTACAGACTGCAGGTAGACTAGGCAAGGTATGTCCGCAACGCAGCGTCGTGATCGCCTTAGGCTGGAAAAGAGTCGAGCATTCTGGACAGTCTTTCACCTGGGTACAATCAAGAGAACAAGACATAGCATTGTGAGTTTCAGCTACTTTACCCTGTTCAATGTTAGCCTGTGTATCAATTAAAGAGACATTAGAATGTCTACCCGTATTACTCGACGATCTTTCTCTGCGACGCGATCGATTTTGATTATTTGCATTAAAATTGCCATAATTGTCTTTTCTACTAGAGTTAAAATTTGGATGAGTCCGATAGTTTGTATAATTAAAGTTATGCTGTTCTTTAAAATTTTTATTCCAAGAACCTTGTCTGTTTTGCGGACCCTGAGATCTTGATCTCCAGTTTTGTTTATTATAATGTCCTTAATTATTTTTAAAATTATTGTTACCAAAATCTCGTGATCTGTGAGCTTGGTTCCAAGAAACATTAAATGGAGCAGATTGTTGAAATTGCTTCCCTTTGTAAAAGTTATCATTGTTAAAATTGTAATTATTTCCCTTATTGGCATACCTGTCAGCACTAAAGGAACGATTTCGTGAAAAATTGTTTTGTTGTGCTGCAAAAGCAACAGGCAATTCCTTCTTAATCTGTGCGTTACTTAGATCCATGTTTGGGTGAGCAGTACAAAAATTTTTTGCATGTTCTTCTAAGCCTTTCATAGATAAAGGTTTCCGTTCGTGTAAAAATGCGAGAAATGTAGGATTTACAGACGAAAGTACCTTATCGCGCATCAGTAAATCGAAGAGACCTTCATATGACTTTTCAATTTTGGATAATTCAATCCATCTTTCTAATGTTAGTCGTATCTGTGACAGAAAATCATTAAAATTTCTGCCAGATTGAGGAAGTAATGTATGAAATCTTAAACGATATTCGTCTTCTGTCATTTGGAATTTTTGCAGAAGTGCTGCTCTAAGAGCATTATAGTCATTTTTCTCACCAATGCTGGTGGTATGATAAACTGCTAATGCATCCCCTGTAAGTAATCTGGATAAATATGTACAGTATAGCGCTTTATCCACGTTATAAGATCCACAAGTGGCCTCAAACCTATCTAGGAAGAATATTACGTCATCAGACGGGGGATTAAATTTTGGTAATTTAAGGTGAATTTCCTTAAAATAATCATGTCTGGATGGAGTTTGGCTTTCAAAAGTTCTCTGAGAATTAGCTTCCTGAGTAAACCTAATTCTCTCATATTCTGACTCTGCTAATTTCAGTTCATGCTGTCGTTTTTTTTCATTCTCTTCCATCTCAAGCTGAAGTCGTTTTACATTTTGTTCAGTTTTTTTTTTTTTTTTTTTTTTTTTTTTTTTTTTTCGTACGCCCGCTTATACTCGAGGCGAAATCTCAGGTTATTATTTTTATGTCTAACCTGACATTGATTTTACGTGAGTATTCCTTTTTTCTTGTACAGAGACAGGTGTCCCTCGCCATTCAGGCAAATACTCTCCGATTTCGGAGGTACCCATTACAGCTGGGTCGGCTCAGGAGCCGCCAATCCCTGGTCGACGACACTTCTTCAAATGTCTTCGCCAGGTCTCGAGTTAATACAGTCCAAATCCCGGTCGACGAAAAATCCTCAAATGCCGTCACCCGGGTTTGATCCTGCATCACCCGGTCGCCAGAGCGGTGTGGTAACCACTACGCTAGCGCGGCTCCCGTTCAGCTATTAATCTCCTCTCTTCCATTTCTTTTTGTTTATTTTCCATCTCAATCTTAAGTCTTTCTTCAGCCTCCCTTTGCTTCTGTTCTGCCTCTCGCTGAAATCGTTTATCTTCTAATTCAGCGGCCAATCTCATTTTTTCTCCTCTTCCTCAGCTATAAATCTCCTCTTCTTTTCATCCTCCTCAGCAGTTAATCTCATTTTTTTCTCATTTTCCTCAGATTCAATCCGTTTTTGATCTGCCTCAAATTTCAAATTTTCCAATCTTAACTTTTCAGCCTCCAATCTTTGAGCTTCCAACCTTTGAGACTCTTTATATTCTGTCATAGCAAATGATCTAATCTCTTCCTGAGGTATATTAAGCGCCTTAGCTTGCTTAATAAAATAGTCTAAGGTAGCCATTATTCAATATTATTATGTAATAATACTATTTAAAAGTGTTACTACAACTAGTGGTCTTCGTTCCTGTCCTTAGAACGGTATAATGTTATCATATAATTATTAAATATGTTATTAATCAATAAATTTATGTAATCAAATGTCATGAAAGTAATAACGTGACAAACAATAGAAACAATACCGACAAGACACGATAATCAAAGACGATAGAAAACAGTCGCAGAAATCCAATAAAAATAAAAATGTGAAACTAAAAATAGAATGTCGTAAAGAGTTACGATGATAACTGCGATCAAATAATCAACAAGACAATAGACAACACAGTGTAAAAACATAGGTTTTTGTAAAAAACTGAACGACAGGAAAGGTGAGAATGACGTAATATACAAACAAAATACATTATAAAACTAAGGTACGAGTAAAATAAATACCAAAAACAACAATTAAACGTGACGAAACAGCTAAACAGATACTATTATAAGAAGCAACTAGCGATCGGAACTTCGGCAAGGTTTCTAGCCTTGTACCGGAACTATCGCTCAATTGAAACTTACAAGTTGAGCCCTACAGAACGTCTGACGAAGAGCCCGAATTGGCTTCGAGATGGATCTCGTTCGTCAGATCAACCTCCCTACCTCCCACGACGGATATACAACATATAACATATAACATGGAATAAGTAAAGGTGGACATAACAATAAAAGGCACAGCTAAAAGTAATAAAATGTACAACGAAAGTACGTTATACTTATCTCGCGTGCAGGTAAAAAATCAATGTGCCTCGTCTCCGTGGATGTACGTCTACGGATAAAATACTTCGTTCTGCGTATCTAGATTACAGCTCGCACGCAATAATGATGAAGAGGTAATCCCCAGGATGTCAGTCACTGTGAAACTTAACGTGGAGGTTGATTGAAGACCTTGACCTTGGTAAACGTAAGTTGTTTCTGATTTCTCATCCCACTGGGTTCCAAGTTCGAGATGTTGGCGCCTTGAAAGTTCAAATCTTCTTTTCAATCGATACTTGGATTAAGTTCGTTCCTTGGAAATTAGTTATTTCCAGCCCACGCTGGCACACCATTTACTGTTGGTTCGTTTCTTCTAGAGGTAAAGACCTTCATTACGCGAATGTTTTCTCAATGAAAAAATATTTCAGAAAATGTTCTTAAGTTGAAACGAACTCCAACAAGTAGTGATCAACTGGTCACTGATAGGCAGCACGCAAGGCTGTGATGAATGTACATAGATTTTATTGAACGTGACATATACGGCGTTGAACAAGACAGTCATAGTTACAGGTGCAAAAAGGTCATACATCACAATGTTGATCATCACTGTTCAAGGGATGAAGATTCTCTAACAATTAAGTCCTCTTATTCAAATGTCTAAGGATCCCTTCCTTTGCCATAGTATATGTATTGTAATAACGTCCGTTAACCTTCTCTCAAGGACGTATCTTATGACCAACGGATTCATACTCAATGGGTAATATTTCTTATCAGAATTGCCATGATTCCAGGCTTCCTTCCTACAATACTTAGGCAGCATATATATATAAATATCCAAATAAAGTCATCCACAACAATACGACCAGGTTAGAGTTCTGTGTTGACTAACCTCTCTATATCCATGCCATGACTGTGGCATTGACTAACATACGGCATATAAAACATGAGAAGCATATAATTCAATCAACTTTGTGTACTCGTAGGTATTCTTCCGCTACGGTAATTCAAAAGGCTACCGACTCCGTCTGTCCATTCTAGAAAATAACATACAGTGATGGATTTCCCGCTAGATCAGAACTATGAGCGGCCTTACACTTTAATTTACTCAATAAACATTTAATGACATGGGGCGACACTTACTTGATCCTACTACTGTTGGCTTCAACATGAACCAGTAGAGATCATACAACATAATAGCTTCTTCCAAACTTGCCAGCAAAATTCCAAGGAAATATATATCGGACATAAACATGGTCCGTACAGCCCCGACAAAACATGACGTCACAATTCTCAACTAGGTTACCCGTGCGTCCAAAGCAACTCACACTGCATTGTGCACGTCAGTGCGTGAATCAATCGAACGCTCAAATAATATAACTATATAAAACTGGTGCGTACATTTGGCAGGACCGAAGACTACCCCCTTAGGTAATAAATGTACGTAACAGGTGGTCAATCCGAAACTACGGTTTGTATCGAAACCGAACACCCAGCATGGAGTGAAGAGTTGGTTTCGAGTGCCCACCCACTTTTAACAATTGACGTGCACTGAAATTGAACGCGAAAACGCTGAAGTCACCCAATAAGATGAACGCCTAGTTACTATAGGACACAGATCACGACTTCTCACGTATTGCCATCTCGAAATATAACGACAAGTTTGCCTGAAATCGGTACGGATTTTCCAACACGCGCAGAGAATAGTTTCCCAGGGCATAGTCTGCTCACAGCCTATTCTATAATTTCATTCCTGTATGGATATAGAATTCATACCTGTGGAATATAAACGTATATGGTGTTCTTAAGGAATTTGTGAAGAGTAAAGGAGGTTAGTAAATTTTAGAAAAATTATTATTAATTTTTCTTTTTTATTATTTAAGATTACTTTCTGCACTTAGCCTCATAGCTAAACGTGCGAAAGCCTTTTTTTCCATTACGTTTATTCGTGAAAGATTAATTAAATCAAAGATTTGTTTCTCTGGGATAATATAATAAAGGAATTCATAGTTATATACTTCACCTTCATCTAGATTGTCAGATCATCATTACAGACTTACATGAGCACACACTTTCTTTCTGAATATATTTAACACTTGGCATCCGCGCTGCATGTCATGTATGATCAGCTAAGAAGAAGCCATAGTGAGTGTTGTACAGATAGGTTGTGAGTTATTTTTGGCCCGTCTGAGTAGAGTGGATGGTGATAGGTACGTGAGAAAAAGTGTGAGAAATAGATTTCACGGGTGATAGCTTAAGGAAAAAGATATGTCTCTAGAATGAGGAAGTTTCTCTGTTCCAGCCTATCTATACGACTATAATTTAGTACAAGACAACCTTGCCCTCCTCATAGATATAAATATGTTTAACTACACACACACAGCTAGACAACAAGACACACAAACGTGAAAAACTACGGTTACTTGGGTATGGGTCTGACCAACACACAAAGGTAAGTTTCTTTGTTGTTTATTATCATTAAACTTGATAACACCAATATCACTGACAAACAACATTTTTCTTTCTTATATAAGCATAAGTGTTCTTAGGTCAGTTTCTTGCGCTGATTTCAAATCTGAAATCCGTTTATCTCTATCACGTCGGGTTCTTAAGATATTTGTGAATAAATATATTTTTGGGAAACCATTATTTGCTCCGTTTCATTTTTACTATATAACTTATAAAAAATTAATAAAAAGCAACATAATTCTACTTTTTATACTGCTAAAAGATGCATGACATATGTTACGCGATTTTTCAAATAGTTACTGTATTTTGAAATAATTCTGAGCAAAATATGGCTTCTAGAAGTTGTAGAAATTCGGCTGATCTGTTCTGTTACGTGTGCGGATGTTTTACCGATCGTGTTGACCAGAAAAACTTTACACCATTACTAAAGAAAGCATATGAACTTTATTTCGATTCGAAAGTTGATGATGCAAATAAATCTTGGAAGCCAAATGCAGTTTGTTCGATACATTGGCAGGTTGGTTACGAAAATCGCCGAAGCATAAGTCGATGCCTTTTAAAGTGCCAGTAATATGGCGTGAACAAACAAATCACACTACTGATTGTTACTACTGCTTGACAAATATCCATGGTTTCACTTTTAAAACTAGAAAGTCTGTGGTTTATCCAAATATTAATCGGTTTCGAAACCAGTGCCTCATGATCCAATCACGTGTCCGATCCAAGTACCACCAGAACAATATCCGCTGGACGTGAATGAACCATCAGAAAGTGATAGTTTACCTGCTTTAGACACTAATTCTGACTCAGATTACATACCGGTGAATGATGGTGTTTACTTAATTAACCATTCAGAACTTTCAGATCTAATACGTGATCTCGCTCTTATCAAAGGACAAGGGGAATTACTCGGTTCGCGACTCAAAGATTGGAATCTTTTAGCGCCCAATACTCCGATATCTAAATTTCGTCATAGATACAGAGAACTTGTTCAATACTTTGAGATGGATGATGACATTTGCTATTGCAAAGATGTAAACGGTCATGAGCACATAGTCAACGAATGGCGATTTTTCATCGATTCTTCCAAGACTAGTCTAAAAGCCGTGTTATTGCATAACAGAAATTTATTTTCATCAATTCCAGTCGCCTACTCTGTTCATATGAAAGAAACTTATGACAATATGGCTATACGTTTGGAAAAAATAAAGTACAATGACTACCAATGGCGGATTTGTGGAGACCTAAAGGTCATTGCAATTCTCACGGGCATGCAGACTGGGTATACTAAATTTTGTTGCTTCCGATATGAATGGGACAGCCGCAACAGACAGGAACATTATGCAAGAAAGGTGTGGCCTATCCGGGATCGTATGCAGCTCGGGCATAAAAATGTAATACACGAGCCATTAGTTAACAAAGACAGCTTCATTTTACCACTGTTACATATAAAGTTGGGGCTTATGAAGAATTTTGTAAAAGCGTTAGATAAAACGAGCAAAGCTTTCACTTATCTTCGAGAAAAGTTTCCGCAAGTTAGCGATGCAAAGATAAAGGAAGGTATCTTTGTAGGACCTCAGATTAGGAAAGTTATTGCAGACAAACAATTCGAGAACTTGTTACATGGTAGTGAACTTCGCGCATGGATGGCATTCAAATCGATCGTCGATAACTTTCTGGGAAATCACAAATCTGTCGACTATGTTGCATATTGTTAAGCAGTGCATAGATGCATACAGAATTATGGGCTGTAACATGTCCCTCAAAATCCATTTGCTCAATTCGCATCTTGACTTTTTCCCTGACAACCTTGGCGAAGTCAGCGATGAACATGGAGAACGATTCCATCAAGATATCGCCGTAATGGAGTCACGTTATCAAGGACGGTGGAGTGTGACCATGCTTGCCGATTATTGTTGGATGCTTCATCGCGATGTACCACATGCCATTCACCGACGAAAGTCGACTGCAAAGAAATTCAAGCCTACATAACTGTTATACTTCTTGTACAAATGATGTTGTAATACTGTATGCGTTGTTAAAAAACTTCAATTGCGTATTTCTAGAGATCCCGACCTGATAGAGAAAAACGGTTTGCAGATTTAAAAACAGCGCATTAAAATTGACCAGAAAAACATAGAAATATTAGAGAAAGAAAAAAAAAAGTTTTTTTTTGTTAGTCAGTGTATTTAAAGAAAGATCAAATAAAATCAGATTTACATACATATGAAATAGCAGAATAAATGCGCCCTCCCCCTATGGAGAAAAGAATCCAAAAGTTAGTAACCCAAAGGTCGAAGGTTAGCACTATGTTACAGAGTAGACAGTAAAGTAAACAAGTTCCTACTATATGCTACCCAGTAAAGTAAACAAGTTTAAGCAAATCCAATGTTGGTAAATTCCCTGTAACAAAGAAAAAATATTCACTCTCTCTTTCATACAGTGGCCACTGTGGTGGGTTTTGATGTTATGAATTGTTGTTATGTATTATTATTGTATTAAATGAGATCAGCTATGAAGGTCCCTGAATTTAACCAATAGTATTGTAAACTTTTCAGAGTACCTTTCCGCTACCACCCTTTTGATCTCATTCAAAATTAATCTATATTATTATTATTAAAATGACTTCGTGTAGTGTCTAGGGTTATGAATGTGGAATGTAATGTGCAATAACCAACAAACATACAAACAAATAGTTTATTATCCACAACCACCAGCAGTATTACAACAATAACATACAAACGACACTTTAGAAGGCTATCTTAATTAAGACAGTGGTTGAAATTTGTGTAAATATAATGTTTTACAATTTATTATCCTGATTCTAATTTATTTTGAACCAGGACTGACAATCAAAAGTGAAATCAAAAGAATCATTTACAACATTCCAATAACACAGTAGTTCTTCTGTCCATACATACAATATTATTCTAATATAAGTGTGTAGTTGTATTCTTCTACTTTGAGGTAATACTGGTATTAAACCATAGGTTGTTGGTTATAATCACTCCCTTTAAGTTATGTCTGTTTTCGTTTGTCACTTGTGGAAATATTAATACTAGGCACAGTTTTCTTTACTATCACTTTCTAGTCTGTTAAGTTGAGCTGCCAGGTGCCGAACAAGAAATTATCTTGGCAGGAGAATACAGGTAGAACGTTTCCTCTGCTCGCTTGACAATCTTTTCCACCTTTTTGATAGGCAATGGCCACTAGCATGGGCTCGAAGTATACAGATAGAGTCCTGAATCGAGCAGTTCTCAGGCGTTTGGTACTACATTAACGTCAGTACCCAGGACCCTGAAATGTGAAGGTTATGCATCCTTCTTTATACCTAGTATACTATACTATTCCACATTTAAGTACAGGTACATTACAAACAAACGAAAAGGGTCATAGCTTTATACCAACCTATGCCACCATTATCTTTTGATTTGACAATGTACACCAGTATTCCTCTCCCCTAATAGTTACAACGCCACTGCAATTCCAGCTGTAATCTTTTCCATATAATAGGATAGGTGTTATGCTCCTTGATGACAATCATACATATTTTCTTGTAGTTTTACACCTCTCTGACAGTCTATCACATGGTGGATCAATCTCTAGGCTTTGCCTAATGGTTGCTACAGACCCACTCACTTACAGACATATATTATTATTTCACATTCAATTTTTATTTTAGATACATGTTAATAAAGTCAATCTTACCACATTTATTCAATGAAATACACAGTGAACGATGACTGGCACACTTTCGATCTGCCGTTCTGTCCAGGCTTTTGAGAAATATGGTTTTCACAGCACAAGCCTGATCTCATCGCTACTTGTCAAAATTTTGTTAGAAAATGGCGTCCCCAACTAATGCTTTTTCCCCAATATCAACTACTCTGGCCAATGATTATCCTTATTTCCCCTGTAAACAAAGTCTTTCAAAAATACAATTCAATTTTCTACTACGTTACTCGTGTGATATATGTTTAGTACGAGGTCGGCCAATAATATTTCGTCTCACTTCAAATTCCACCCATTCCCCTTCATCGTACTATCTTAGCCTAGCTTTCACCTAATTTTGTTGCCAAAAAATATGCGATCCAATCTAAGCAGATATGACTTGACCTGACAGTATCTCTGATTCTCTATGTATTGTTTTATCAATATTTGATTATTTAATGGACTATTTAGATAACTAACAACATATTCTTGGTCAGCAAGTCTTCAGGTACACGAATATACGATTTTTATGGGGCTATGTGGCTTGGTTCAAAATTCTATCTTTTTTTCTATGTTAGTTTCAAGCTAAATACGAGAGCTTATGTCATTCGCAATAAGAGCTAAGCGTGTTTCCATGACCGTAGTGTCCACATTTCTAACTTTTTCATCGTATTGGGGAAACCCGCCTAGGGCAAAGCGTGCAAGTTGGTTGTAGAGTTAGAACCAATTTGAGACGTGATTTGCGTGTGTTATCTAGCCTTGCCCCTCCTTTCCCCAAATGCAGTTAGGCAAATATTTCTTAGAACTAGGAAAAGTGGGGCGTTTATGTCAAGGACGAATTTGAAAAATAGGGTACCGTTTTGTTCGGCTTATGCGTTTGCAAATAATAAGCTGAAGGCGTAGGCGACAACTTACGATTCTCGCCGAAAATTGTTAGTACTATCTTATCTTTGACTTTATGCACTATACTGTTATATTCTAATTTAGATATTGTATTTAGAAGCTCACCACAGCCACTCAATCACTCTTACCTACTCTTGGTGATATCCCTTGGAAATACAATTTCCCTAATTATATAAAATGTCAGGTTCACTTCCCAAATTGGCCCCAGTCCATCCTCTAACAAATAAAGACTAGTGAGGTGAACGCCAAATCGGGTGTTTTGTTTTCCTGGATAAACAAAATGTCACCGCCAATAGTTGATGTAGGACCGTGCTCTTGGGGTTCACAGTTAAAAGAGAAGACCACTTCCAGTATTGGGAAACATCTGGTTGCTAAAAAAATGTTACCAATGATGATGATGATAATCCTGTCGGACAACTCTATGCTAGAGCTCTGATTCTTGCACAGCATAAAATCTGGATAAATCCGCTTGAATACAACTGTCAGAAGTCGGGAACATTAATGTTATTTTGTACACCCCGGTGTGCTGGTAAAATTGGAAAAAATATCTAGGTTTGGTAAGTCCAGTTAAACTTATAAGTTAAAATGTTTCTCGTGTATCGTTGGCAAATACTAGCTCACAAATGAAATTGGTGACGCACAAACCAAGAAAAAGACAACATTAACCAATCAGTAAAAAGAAAGACCGCTGGACGCTTGACCGGGTCTGCTAGGAATATAAGAAAACATTTATGGAAAAATGCTACTATTCTATATAGCTACATATATGCACACAGACGGGGACAAGACGATCTCTTATCCACTCCGTCAGTCCTGATTAAATTTAAAAGGCACAAGTGTCTTTAGCCAACCCTATCGCGCGTCGCTTAGCGAGTGTAGGTTGGTTTGAGTTATGCGACTCCCCCCCTGCTCGCGGTTAACGATCAGCGTACAATGTCAGTTATCACAAACGATCGCCGGTCGTTAAGTAGCTATTAATTTGGTCGGCGTCTGATAGTTTAGTCGTATGATATGAAATAATAGGCACTTATACTAAATACGCATGAAATAAAACGTGAATTCTTTTCTGTCACTATCAGTCGCGCCTAGCATACAATCCAGTCAGCTAAAACCGTCTCTTCTTGTGTGAGAAAGCGTGTGGAGAAAATTAACATTATAACTGAACATCTAGTATGAAATAGCTACGCGTTATTTTATTTCACTAGTTTAACAGCTAGAAAATCTAAGTGAATTATAATGGTAAAAGCTAACACTTTTAATTGGTAAAAGCTAACACTTTTAAACATGTAAGCACTAATTTCTATTACCAGAAATCAGAATGAAAAATCCCCACGAATTGCTAATAACACATTTAGCAAAATGGTTGTAGAACTGCGTGCTTAGACTATCCAAAAATTCTGAGTGACAACTGATAGCAGGTTTAAGAAACCACAGTTTATATGTCATTATATTTCTCTGATCTTTCGATGATGTTACTTTTCACGTTACTATGTGTAACGAGGAATCAGAAACAGAGTTACAAGATAAAGGCTTACGGCCGGTCTTCCGTCAAGCGCTTTCGACCGGCATCATAAGACTTATTACGTGTAACGGGTTTTCTTTGTACGAATGCCCGCTTCTGAAGATCAAAGAGCCCACTGGTTTCTTACTTACCCTGAGTACGAACTTCAAAGGGTCTGTGTTTTTTCACGTGCGGACTGTCAGGTATCGTATGATTGACAGATAAGCCCTGGTGAGAAGACGAGGTAAACAAACCTGATTCGCTACCTGTTATGACGGGCAGGTCACGAAAGTTTGTAAACACTTCGTATGCTTATGTTCAATGAAAAGAGGCGTGACGAAAAAGTATGCTTGTGTAAGTAAACATAGCGAAGAAAATGCATGGTTTTGCGAGCAAATCATAGAACGCTACGAGATTAAAAAGACTGTCAGATTACTGTAGGCTCTTTTTCCATTATATGTCACAGTGAGAAGTGAGATAAAAGAAAGTCAACTGTTTATATTAGATGTTGTCACGAAGTGGATTTAAGACTAGAGGTTGTCTTACTATAGAGACAAGTTTTTTTGGGGATGAAAATGACAGTGAATGTGGAAAGATGAGACTATTGGCTTAGAGGGTGAGAACCTAGATTGACTCTCCCTCGCCACTTGTGACGTATTGTATAACTATAGACTCACCACCTCTTACTACCAATAAAGGAGATAAGGTTTTACTAAAGACCACAGACACCACTATACAGACAACATATAGGTACAGTATAGAATATAAGCTGAACCAGTTCAAAGTTTATAGTTTATTTACAAAATCAAATAAATTGCACATCAAAAAATAAATAAATAAATAAATAGCGTGCGATGGTCGCACACCTGAAAAGAAGAAAATTATTAAACATGACATATAATATAACCTCTCCCGTTCAACCTGTATGGAAGAAAATCGAGGATTACAACAACCTGCTTGGTGGGGTCTCTGACATTCGATCCACCACTCCTAACTAACCTAATATATATTATTAACCAAAATCTAACTCCACAGTCCGGATTTGTAGACTTCACTCACTGTCTACACCAAAATCTGGAAAAGAACTTTCTAAAGTCCTACACCGCTAACCGTTGCTTCACAAGCCCTGATGCACTAAATGACCTTTTTCAGTGCTGTCTCAGAGGCTGTCTGTTGCCGTCATTTTTGACGGTGGAAAAAACACCAACCTAATGTATGTTTGGTTTAATGTGATCAAAGAGAGATAAATGGTTATTATCTTTCTGTGACAGATTTGACTGGTGACTATCTTCTCCTGTCTTATGTTGTCCTGTCTCAGGCAATGTCTTATAGTTGGCATGTCTTAAGTCTATTTATAGGATCATATACGGAATATCTTTATCACCCGTTTGGGCGGAAACGCCTGGTCTGGGTTTGCCTCGATCTGGTCTATGCTCTTTGGGCATGCGCGGGTCTTGGCGGCAAAAGCCGGGAGACTGATTGAGAGAGAGTGTACCTATGGCTTAGAATGGATTTACCGATCCGTAGATTTCTCTCTGCCAAGTTTTCGATAGGGATTGGAAATTCTGGGAATGACAGTTTTGTCATTCTTCCGTCCCTGAGTGTTTCTTTATGCCAGTATTGGCTGTGTTGTGTTACCTTAGAGTGTAAGGATTCTTTGAGAAGGTAACTGAAACATTATTCGATCTTTTCGTCTCGTTTAGATCTTACAGGTTGTTACGGTATATGATATTAACAAAGACATCACAGTGTAGACAGAAGCAGGTTCCAAAGAAATCACAATGTTAACTTTCAGAAGGGACATCATAATGATTTCAACAATAAAAATGAGTTCAACAGAGGTAGATCACGAGATAGAAATTATTCACCTCAAACAAACTACCACAATGGTCAACATAACACTAATTATAATCGATCACATACTCCCAATAATAATAGTAACTGGAATGGTAATAATCATGGCTCGAGACATCGAGATAATAGTTACTATAGAGGACGACGAGATAATTCTAACAATTATACTCGGAATCGATCTCATTCTCGGGGATCATCTCATTACAACCATAATACAGGGGCGGCAGTTACAAATAATACTACCCCTATAGCTCAGGTCCCACTTGACAATAATTCAACACAGTCTTCTGCTGCATGTTTTGCTATTAATTATAATGTGGCAAATAGTTGCCAACAATGCAATCTTATTTTTCAGAAGGCGAAAGAAACAGTGCTTAACTGCGGACATATTACACCAGAGGTAGGTCTTGCAGTCAACGATGGAACAGGCCTACTAATTTTTAACAGGGGATTAGTTAATGGATCCGTCGTCTCAGTGCTGAGGGATTCAGGATCCACAACGATTGGTGTACGACAGTCGCTGGTACATCCTAGCTGTGCAACGGGGGAATATGTCCGTTGCATGACTTTTGGGGGAACTATCGAGTTTTACCCCACAGCTATTATTCATGTTAACACACCTTTTTTCACAGGGAACGTAAAAGTATGTATGCTAAAAAAGCCTATAGCTGATCTGATGGTTGGTCGTATACACGGCAGTAAAGATTGCACTCCTAAAGAAATTAATGATTGGGAGAAAAAAAATTTGCATTCTTTTAGCAACGCTAACGCTGTTGTTGATATGGCTACACTTCGTGCCAACAACATAAATACATGTGGCACAGCAGTTTCCAACTCCACTCTCAGTACTATCCTGGAAATTGATGAAGATGATAGATCTATTGGACAACATACTAAGGATATAACTGATCCTAATAAAACTGTTGACGTTGTCAACATTGACAAAAACATTATGAGGAAGAATAATAGGTTAAATAATAATGTTGGACTTAAAAGGAAACATAAAGTTAACACAAATAATTATGATGAAAAAGTTTTTACTTTGCCCAGCAAGGACATGTCTACGACATGTAGGAAACTTAATACCGTTGGTGATGATAGGTATCATCCTCAGTCCAGTCAGGATGATACGACATCCAACAGAAAGACAATGTCGGTGTTGAAAGGGAAGGTTAATTCTTTGACAAAGAATACATATCATCATTGTCCACTATTTCGTGACAATGATACTACATATATTGGGAAAAGTGCGTATTCTCACACAGTGTTAGTGCGAAATCTGCCGCAGGATACTACCTGGCAGGCACTTAGAAATTTTTTTGATTATACAGCAAACGTTAAGTTTGTTCGTCTTCTGCCATCATGCAATATGCAGAATAGACAGGCGATGGTTACATTTCGTAACAATCGAGACGCTCGTTGGGTAATCAAGCGTGATAATGGTGTTTATTTTCATCACCGTTATCTAAAGTTACAATTAGTACATGATTCTGCGCCACGCAGATAATGGTGTACGCTCACCCTTTTGTCTTATTTCTTGATGACTCAGCTCTAGTCAGTCATCATTTCTTTTCCTTATTGGTCATTTATTCTTATACGTCTTAGATATCAAGGGACACAAAAAGATATTTCATATTAACATGCTCAAGCAATTTCATACACGTCCTGAACACTTACAGTCAATTTTTCATGAACTAGATGACAACACAGTATCTACTTGTTATTATTCTAACTTATCTGTCATCCAGGAAGAAGAATCTTCTTTTCCTGAGGTACAGTTACCGTTACCGGTACCAGTAGTTCAACCTACTGAATCTTGGCGGGATGTAACCATCTCTTCAACGGTTACACCGCAACAGCGTCTACAGATTGCTAATCTATTACAATCTTATCCAGATGTATTGACCGACGTCCCGGGTCGCACATCGGCTATCAGTCATGACATTACTCTCAATGATGATACACCTATTCGTGTACATCCCTATTCTGTTCCTTTACATTTCCTTGCTAAAACTACTAAGGAACTTGAACAGATGTTGTCTCTGGGAATCATTGAGACTAGTAATTCGCCATTCTCTTCTCCATTAGTGATTGTCCGGAAGAAGGACAATAACATCAGACTATGTGTTGATTATAGAAAATTAAATGCTAAGACTATAGTTGACAGCGAACCACATCCACTTATCGACGACTTACTGCCACGTCTATCCAACGCAACTATATTTAGTAAGATAGACTTAACTAAAGGTTATTGGCAGATACCACTGACCGAAAAGGCTAAGTACTACACCGCATTTTCCACTCCACAAGGTCTATACCAGTGGAATGTGATGCCTTTTGGGCTTGTTAATGCGCCAGCTACCTTCATTCGCCTGATGCGACAAATTTTATCAGGTAGACCAGACGTTATTACATATATTGACGACATATGCTTGTTTAGTTCGTCGTTTGAGGAACATGTTTCGGGACTTAGATATGTTTTCGACACTCTAAGGAATTATCATCTAACTGCTAAACCTACAAAGGTGCAAATCGCGTGTAATGAGATAACCTTTTTGGGACATATCATTGGATCGGGATATATCCGAACGTTACCTAGTACAGTCTCCAAAATTCTAAACATAGCAGTTCCTCAGACGAAGAAACAGGTCAGGAGTTTGTTAGGACTTGTTCAATATTACAGTAGATTCATACCAAACTTGTCATCCATCACGGCTGTATTGTCTTCATTGTTAAAAAAAGACATGCCGGTGAAGGTGACATGGACTGGTACATGCAATGAAACTTTCAACAAAATTATAAATTTGTTCTCGCATGAACCAATTTTAAGACTTCCCGATGCTTCCAAAAGATTTTTCTTACGAACAGATGCTAGTAACTACGGCATTGGTGCATGCCTGCTCCAGAACCATGATGGCATTCTACATCCTACCTTATATATTTCAAGAAAGCTAAAGCCGGCAGAAACAAAGTATTCCACAGTCGACAAGGAACTTTTATCTGTGATATGGGCAATAACTAAACTCGAAAAGTTCCTGCTTGGTGCTCCCTTCACCATACAGACGGACCAACGTGCTGTAGCATCTTTGCGTCGATCTAATCATAAAAGCCAGAAACTCGCCAGATATGCAATCATCCTACAGCCATTTGAATTCTCCATTGAACATATTCCTGGCACTGAAAACATTGTGGCGGATGCGTTGTCACGTAATCCTATTGACGACGAATAATCAACATTAACATTCCTAAAACATATCAACTATAAAGGAACTAACCTTGCCTTCAATTTAAACTTTATAAACACTATATGCATCACAGAATTGAACTAACGACAATCGGGGTATACATGTTGACATTGAGGCTTCGTCTAACGTCCATACACGATATATGAATATTCGTTGAACAATCATGGAACAATATCTGACGACAAGTCGAACTTATTATCCTATGTGCACTTAATTCTTGGATGCTGGGATAAATGACATTTCTTTCCAACGTAAACGTTTGAACATTTTTGCCTAAAAGAATTCATCAGGATCAAGACTACGGATGGATCATCATATCCTATACTAATTAATTAGTTAACTTAACTTCTTAATTGAATTATTATCAATAAAATGAAATGTGAGAAAAAAATGAAATGAAGGAACAAAAAAAGAGAACGAAATATAAAAAGAAGAAATTATGAAAAGAGAAAAAAATCTCACACAAGTATTAGATTAATATTTTTTTTAATGTACCTATACGTTATTTAGTTAGTTAAATTAGATAGTTATTATTCACTAACACTTAACACACACAATTAAGTTAAACTTATATTCGAATTTCTTTCTATTTCTTCTCACTTATTTTGTTTTTTCTTCTCTCATAACATCGCGTTACATTAGAATCTTAATAATTTATCTCTTAATTTAATTAATTAATTTAATTTTAATTAGTCAAATTAATTCCTATATGACATACTAATACGACAGACCTTACTTTAATTTAATTCTATCATTCACTATTAACATTGGACATTTTATTTAGTTGATATAATAAT
The DNA here is from genome assembly GCA_024509875.1 of Oreohelix idahoensis. NCBI lineage: Eukaryota > Metazoa > Mollusca > Gastropoda > Stylommatophora > Oreohelicidae > Oreohelix > Oreohelix idahoensis. The sequence continues at coordinate 234,809 of JAMPIV010013136.1, forward strand.
ATGTATAATATTGATATATAATATGATTAATGTTAGATGACTATGACAAATAGTTAGTTGACATGACCGCAACACGGTTCTACTCAGAACATCGTCGGCCATATGTCACAATTGTGTTAAATTTTTTTGAAAAATTGTTAAGTCGGATAGATCTTGAAAAAAAATCTATCGATTTTTTTTTTCCCCGGTGTACAGGGAATTGTTACGGTATATGATATTAACGCCGTCTGCTAAAGGTTATCAGACGTGCAATTGTAAAGGTTAAGGCATTTAATATATTGCGATAGATGTTTCAATTATTGAACGCTCCATACACGATCGATTATGACGTGTATAGCGTTGTTTGGGTCACAGTCGGTAACTAAGAAACGCTACCCTTTGTTACTTGACCGCCAAGCTGAATAGCTGCGTTTTTTCTAACCTTCCAATTCAATGGCATGATATAGCCATTTTATGTGCATTTTTGATGGATCAGGGTCAGTCCTAGAACTCTATATGAGAGGGAAATTTATGGAGGTTAGTATTTAACTAGAATTCTCAGAAGGAGAAGAATAATCGTCAAATTCGTATGAATATATTCAGACTCGCAGTCTCACTGTCGGCAGGTAGCCATGTCTAGCTGCGCGTGCATATAGCTGTGATGTTCTGACGACAATACTGCATTGTATCCTTAAACGGACATTGACACATAACCAGCAGTCTACGTTATTGATTAATTTATGCATGACTTATATGGACTTATGCTCTACTCCTATTTGAAATGATCATCCTGTGTGTACAACGGTGAATTAAATGTATGGACTCAATGAAATGACTTATCAAATCAATCGTATTCCAAGGTTCAAGTATTGTTCGGAATCTTCCACCCCCGCATTCGCTTAATCTTCCATCGAAGGCACGATGCACTATCACTGAATGAAAAAACTAACATATCAAAAAAAAAAAAAAAAATGGCCAGAAATTTATAATTGTTTTATTCATATCACATGGAACATTGTTCAGAGCAAACCACCTTGCAACACAGGTACATTTATCGCTGATGGCGACATAGTGAGCGAAGCTCACAAGGAGTTATTATACTGTACCCCAGTATTGCTTCATATTTGAAAGACTAGGTCTAAGTTGACCTGTTACATACATAAGCCTAGGAATCATCTTTATGGATCCGCAATGCAGGCGGAATATGGTTCGGCAGAAAATATATTTAATCTCAGAAGCTTGTGTAAACTGAGAGTGACCTGATTATGGAGGCCCGCGACCTGCGGCCTGATTTCGTTGTCATCATATTGGTCCGTGTTTACGGCCAATATTCTTCACCAGAATGAAGTATCTGGCATGTGAGGCCAGTCTGAAGTCTTTTTGCTAATTTAGGACAATGGCATTGACTTTGTTTAAATAACTGACATCGCCCGTACTACGCAATATATTTGCTAGGGCTTACCTGACGGGGCTCAGTCAGGGATTAGAGCTATTGCATGAACAGTAAACATTGGTCAAGACATTGTTACATGTCTGGGATCTGTGATGCCTGAAGCTGACCTTTGTAACTACACATATTATGTACACGATCTTATACTATTGACTGTTTCGTCCATCATCATCGTATTATCGTACGTCATGAATAAATATTGTAAACGTCAGCAGCATTCCCTACTTCACTGACTTCTACTTGTGGTTGTGTGAGTTAATGTGAAGACGTCCAAGAGCCTATACGGCCTTCGTGTTACCAGCACTGTTATTTACTCACCTACACAATCAACCACATTGTAATACAAGTACTACATGTCTGAATCTACATGAATACTGACATGAGGTATGTGTCTACAATACCCTGGTGGCACCTCACGCTAGTGACCTAATTCCTCGCTACTACTTGGTACTTTCCAGGACAACACGACACGCTCCAGGTACTAACATTCATCACACATCAAAACAGTACGTTACATCTGGGCATTTACACTGAACAACATTTTTACATCTCTAGTCAAACAGACTTTTACATCTAGTGGACCAGATTCGTGAGTTTTTTGTCAACGACACGGATTTTCCTGCCCACATCTGGATTTGTGCATCCGGAAAACAAGATTGACGTTTAGTTGTCAGTTACACAGTAGGAAATAGGTCAACGTCTGCTGATCGACGTATACATTTATGGATGATACACAATCGCTACATGGACCACAGCTGCTACAGAATTGCTACATGGACCACAGCTGCTACAATAGTGCTACATAGACCACAGTTGCTGACGAAGTTGTTTAACACTGTGACTATCGTCGAAGGACATATGTGTCAAAGTTCACGTCACAAGTTTACGTGCAAGCTCGAATTGTAAACATAGAACAGTTCAACCTGTTGTTTACTACGACATTCTTCACTTTGGGAGACTACTACACCCGTTGTCAAGTTACGGTGACCTTCAACGGTGGAACGTCTACTGGTGTTTACAAGTGTACTGCAATGAACTGCATCTTTGCAGTTGTAGAGGATTACGCTTAAAGATAAGTGGCCTGGTTTTACATGTTAAACTGAGCCTTTATTTTATGTGCAAATAAGCCTTCCTCGTTACATTCATTATATGCATTCTATTATTTACTTGTTCTTTGTTTACTTGTTGAGTTAGTGTGTATTTTTTTTCTGCGGGTTCAGGTTGGAGGGTCTTACAGTAAATATCCCATTCAACCGAGGGTTACTGTAAGCGTTCTTTAGGGATTGTGCATATTTCTCACAGTGGAAATTGCCAGCGACTTTTGCTGCTATTTATTTATTATTTTTTTCTTAGCTGTGACGAGATGTGTTAGTGTTGTTTTCGTTTTTTTTTCTCCGTACTTTAGTTTTTGATTCGTTTTGGTTTGTATTTGTCTGCCTTCTCTTTTCTATTGTTAATTTCTTTACACCCTTTTGTTTATACACTGTGTTGTCATTGTAATTTTGTGAATTTTGCGCAGTTATCATTATGATTTTTCACAACATTTGATTTAGTTAAACTGTATTTTCTTTTGACCTCTGCGAAGGTTTTCGTTTGTTTAGATGCTTGTCTTTGTTTAGTTATCGTGATATTGTTGATATATACAGTCTTCATATATACTTGATCATGTACTATTATTATATGATGCAAATTATATACTGAGCTGATTAATGGTGACTTAATAAATAAGGTAATTGTACTTAGTCTTTTTAAAAGACTCATCTCCCACTGAGATTGGGATAACTTGTGTTGCTATTTCAGATATATTGACAGCACATTTGTAGACAGGATGTCTACATTAGATTTCTTCATCCAGCAAGGGTTGGCCCTTGGCAAGACTGATGAGAAATTGGAGGATTTTGCGCTTGCTCAATATGCCAAAGCTAAAAAAGCTGAAGAGAAAAAGATTGAAGCGCAGCTAGACAGAGAATTTGAAGAGAAAAAGATTCAAGCGCAGCTAGACAGATAATTTGAAGAGACAAAGATTCAAGCGCAGCTAGACAGAGAACTTGAAGAGAAAAAACTGCAAGCTGAAGAAAGAAAGATTCAGCAAGACAGAGAATTTGAAGAGAGAAAGCATCAAAGAGAACTTGAAGAGAAAAAACTGCAAGCTGAAGAAAGGAAGATTAAGCAAGAAAGAGAACTTGAAGAGAAAAAGCATCAAAGAGAACATGAAGAAAAACTCTTGGCTTTTGAGATAGAGAGATTAAAAGTGACGAATATGGGTAGTTCTCAGGCGACTTCTTCGAGCACAAAAAGTCATGATTATAAGTTCAAACTTCCTCATTTTAATCCTACGAAAGATGACATAACGTTCTATCTAGATAGACTAGAACTTAATTGTGTAACATATAAAGTAGATAAGGCGCAATATGTTAGACAACTGTTGAATTCACTTACAGGTGAACCATTAAATATTATAATAGCAATAGAAGAAGATGATAGGACTAACTATGAAGTTGTCAGAGCAGCCTTATTGAAAAGATATCAGCTTAAAGAAGATGATTACCGTCTTCGTTTTAAGACTATGTTACCAGAATCTGGTGTAGAGTTCTCGGACTTTATAGGAAAGATACGCCTTACTTTCACTAGATGGATAGAGTTGTCTAAGACTGAACATACTTATGAAGCACTTATGGACTTGTTGCTTAGAGACAAAGTAATGTCATCTGTTAATGAGTCTTTTCTTGCCTTTATACACGAACGTAAACCTAAGGACATAAAAGAAATGGAACAATATTGTTGCCAATATGTCACTGCTCATCCACAACAAACAATGAGCAATAAAAAGATTAAAGAAGGTTTACCCGTGGCTTCTGCGACTCCATACAATTCTAATTTCGGAGGTAAAGTTAAAGGTACTCAGCGCAACTTCGATTAAGAAAAGTAAGCGTAACTTTGGACAGGATCAAAGTGATTCATGCCAAAGAGGCTCGTCTTCTAGGAATTGGAGGTAATCTGATAGTCCTCATAATTATGATTCCAACAAATTTGATAACTTTAAAAGGGGTAGCCACAATAAAAACTATCCTCGCCATAATTCTTTAGGAAGACAGCAGTATCAGTCTGATAGATATTTTCATCAAGGTGTAAATCACAATCACAATTGTGAAAACTGCGGTTCAAACCAAAATAATAATAGCAATAGGGGTAATTACCATAATTCCAAAGGAAATAGTAATCGAGGTAGATGGCAGCATAATAATAATAGATCATGTCATCATACTAACTGTGCTGAACAAGAGTCACAGGGAGTTAGTAATGAACAAAACAATAGTAAACCTAGCGCTAGTGCTAGTTCTTGTTCTGCCTTTGATTTTGGGAGAGCATCTCAATGCCCTCAGTGCACCACTTTATTTGAACCTACTACTATATCCACCTTGAGTTGCGGTCATCCTCTGCCCGCTCTTCCTGCCGCAGCGGCGCATGACAGGAGAGGATCTCTTATTCTACATAGGGGTCTTGTGAATAATGATCCAGTCTCAGTCCTATTTGATTCTGGATGTACCACTATTGGGGTTAGACAATCGCTTGTAGATCCTTCATGTGCCACTGGAAGAGTGATCAAATGTGTAACATTTGGTGGCACAGTGGAAAAATACTCTACCGCTATCATCCGTATAGCTACTCCCTTCTTTACGGGAGAGGTCCAAGCGTGTCTGCTTCCGAATCCTATTGCGGATCTTATCGTCGGGCGTATACACGGCATTAAAGAGTGTACCCCGCAGCAGATTATTGCTTGGGAAGAACATAACTTAGAAGCTGCTAATGCAGTTGTCACGAGAGCTCAGGCTCAGAATATGCCTCAGACTACATCGACCGAAGGTGTTGAGGTACGTGATCAAGATGATCATGATGTGATTTCACGTGACTCTTTTATCAAAAGTCAACAGGAAGACATTTCGTTAAAAAAATTCTTTGTGCTGGCAAAAAAGGTGACCCAAATAAAAACACAGATCACAAATCTTGGATCACTATGAAGAATGGCGTACTAGTGCGTATGGTACAACACTCTGACATGTCTATACATTCACAAATTCTTGTTCCGAAAGACATGAGAGTTATAATACTGCAACATGCTCACGACTCCCAATGCGCTGGTCATATTAGATTTTCACGTACGAAGTCGAGAGTTCTTGCGGCTTTCTTTTGGCCATTCGTCAACAGAGACATACGTCTTTATTGCCGCTCGTGTAAAGTTTGTCAAGAAGTAAAATCGAAAGGTCCTCGCCATGCAGTACCTATTCAGGCTGCGGACATTCCTATCCGTCCATTTCAGAAAATGGCGATAGATATCATTAGTCCTTTCAAAATAAAATCAGCCAGAGGACATCAATTTATTCTTACATGTGTTGACATGTGTACTCGATGGCCAGAGGCCAAACCTCTGAAGAGCATTTCGACTGCCGATATTGCAGACGCTCTTTGGCTGATATTTTCGCGGTTGGGATTCCCTAGGGAAATCTTGTCAGACCATGGCACCCAACTGATATCTGAGACGATGTCGCAAGTGATGTCTACTCTTAATATCAAGAGATCACTGAGTAGTATTTATCATCCTATGTCTAATGGACTAGTCGAACGTCTCAATAGAACTCTCAAAAATTTACTTGGGAAAATAACTGAGGATCATCCTCAGGATTGGGACAGAGTCTTACCCGCTGCTCTCTTTGCTTATAGAGAGGTTCCTAATGAACATACCGGGTTTTCTCCTTTCGAGCTCTCTTTGGCGCGCGTCCGCTTGGCCCAGTGTCCTTGCTTCACGATCTAATAGCTGCCGATGATATTAGTGATGACACACAATCTTCTTATGAGTATGTCATTGTTTTGAGGCAGAAAATCATTGAAGCTTGCAAATTAGCAACTTCCGCATCTGAATTTGCTAAAGCAAAGGCAAGACAGTTTGCAAATAAAAATAGATGCCTACGTCAACTTTGTCCTGGAGACAAAGCATTTGTATTACTTCCTTCCAGGGAAAATAGACTTCTTATTGGTTGGAAAGGTCCTTTTGAGATTGTATCTAAAATTTCTGATGTCGACTATGTCGTCGATATTGACGGAAAGCATAAAACTTTTCACATAAATATGCTTACGGAATTTTATGAACGTCCAGAGTACTTACAACCTATCTTTCAAGCGACGGACGACGCTACAGTCGCTTGTGGCCATTACTCATCGCTGTCTGTCATACAGGATGAGGAATCTACTTTCTCTGATGTTAATCTTCCTCTTCCGATGATTCCACTTCATTCTACGGAATCATGGAAGGATGTTGCAATTTCACCTAATTTATCAACTAGGGAACAGTCACAAATCTCTTCCATGTTACAAGCATTTCAGGATGTTCTCACGGACATTTCTGGACACACTACAGTCATTAAACATGACATTGTATTGACTGACCATACTCCTATCAGGGTCAGACCTTATCCTATTCCTATCCACTTCCAAACTCAAGTCGAGAAAGAGTTGGATGAAATGATAAAGTTAGGAATAATTGAACCATCCAATTCGGCATACTCGTCGTCTATGGTTATTGTCCGAAAGAAAGACAATAACATACGCATTTGCGTCGATTACCGTAAACTGAATCAAGTAACGAAGTTCGATGCAGAACCTATGCCTCTGTTGGATGAGTTACTTACTAGACTTTCCAGTTCTAGTTTCTTTACAACGCTGGACTTGTCTAAAGGATACTGGCAAGTTCCTCTAACCGAACGAGCCAAACCTTTCACTGCTTTCTCCACACCTAGGGGTTTGTTCCAATGGAACTTTATGCCTTTTGGCCTTATGAATGCCCCAGCTACATTCGCACGCATGATGCGTCGAATACTGGCATATCGGTCTGATGTGATTGCATACTTAGACGATATCTGTCTTTTTAGCGATTCTTGGGAAGATCACTATCTGGAATTAGATGAACTGTTGTCTACTCTACGTGAGCATAATTTGACAGCTAAACCCTCTAAAGGCTATGTTGGGTTTAGTGAGATTTCTTTTCTTGGTCATCGTGTTGGTCATGGTCTCTTGAAGACAGAAGAACACAACACTTCTAAGATACTGAACATCACTATTCCTAACACTAAAAAACAGATCCGTAGTCTCTTGGGCCTAATACAGTTCTACGGAAGATTCATTCCGAATATTTCCTCTATTACAGCACCACTCTCAACCCTATTGAAGAAAGGGTCTCCTAAAATGGTGCGTTGGTCCCAAGAATGCCAATCTTCATTGGATCAGATTAAGTCATTATTTTCGTCTCCTCCTATTTGAAGACTACCTACAGCCGATAGGACGTTTGTCCTTCGTAGTGACGCTTCAGCAATAGGGATCGGGGCGGCACTGATGCAGGAGTATTCTGAGACTCTGCATCCTGTAATGTATGTCTCGAGAAAGCTGAATGCGGCAGAAAGGAATTATTCTGTTCTAGACCGAGAATTGCTAGCTATAGTCTGGGCAATTCTTAAACTCCAAAGATTCCTTCTCGGTGCGCATTTTGTAGTATAAATCGACCAAAAAGCTCTCACAGCTATGCAGAATAAGGATTTGAAGAGTTCGAGATCCACTCGATATGCTATTGCTCTTCAACCTTTTCATTTCATGGTACGAGCTATCCGTGGTTCGGATAATGTGATGGCAGACATATTGTCTCGATGCCCACATGAAGCTACTTAGCTCTTTTGTCTAGATCCACTGTTACATATCTAAAGGTATGATCTATTCTTACAATAACATGCTTCTATAACACTTGCTGTCACTTTGTTTAAACTTATGGTTATGTATTGATTACTTGCTTTTTCTGTTACCGTCTTCGGTAAAACAGAGGAAGGCTTTGTTTCATATGAAATAAAGGTCAAAAAAATTAATGCGGCCACATTTATAGTTTAGATATAAATTAAGTGACTATGATACATTATAACATTTTAAGAAGTGTTTTATTTGTATTGTTCTCAGCAAACCGGTGTGATATCTTGGAACGCTGTATAACTACGAGGACTTCTATAGACGTCCTAATGTTCCTTGAGGATCTTGCTTACAAGACATCGCCGGAATAGAGCATCGTCTTGTTCTTCTGACGTCATCAGATATTAGTTCTATACACATGTATAATCATATGTTTGTAAAAAGAATTTAGAAATGTTGTTAATGATTGGCCATTTGAATTTATGGTTCTATACGCATTATACGTCGTGAGATTTCGATGTTGGTGTAATCTCTTAATGGAACTTGTCATTCACCATTTATACACATATTGATATGAATTTTTGTTGTAACATTACCTGCATGTTTGAGTTGGTTGGTAACACCTCCCCGGATATATTTACTTTGAGAAAATAGTTTCTCCTCTCTAGTGAGATTTTTTCTTCTCACCAGACGCTCTACTGTGCATCGATTGGATCTGACATTATGATGTTATATTTTTTGGTGATCCTTTCATCGGCGCATTACTCATGCGTTATGAGCTTAATGCACCTGGCTCATAGATGTATTTCAAAAAAAAGTGTCATTTTCCCCCCGGGAGGTGTGGTAATATTGCCGTCATTTTTGACGGTGGAAAAAACAGCAACCTAATGTATGTTTGGTTTAATGTGATCAAAGAGAGATAAATGGTTATTATCTTTCTGTGACAGATTTGACTGGTGATTATCTTCTCCTATCTTATGTTGTCCTGTCTCAGGCAATGTCTTATAGTTGACATGTCTTAAGTCTATTTATAGGATCATATACGGAGTATCTTTATCACCCGTTTGGGCGGAAACGCCTGGTCTGGGTTTGCCTCGATCTGGTCCATGCTCTTTGGGCATGCGCGGGTCTTGGTGGCAAAAGCCGGGAGACTGATTGAGAGAGAGTGTACCTATGGCTTAGAATGGATTTACCGATCCGTAGATTTCTCTCTGCCAAGTTTTCGATAGGGATTGGAAATTCTGGGAATGACAGTTTTGTCATTCTTCCGTCCCTGAGTGTTTCTTTATGCCAGTATTGGCTGTGTTGTGTTACCTTAGAGTGTAAGGATTCTTTGAGAAGGTAACTGAAACATTATTCGATCTTTTCGTCTCGTTTAGATCTTACAGGTACATTTATCGCTGATGGCGACATAGTGAGCGAAGCTCACAAGGAGTTATTATACTGTACCCCAGTATTGCTTCATATTTGAAAGACTAGGTCTAAGTTGACCTGTTACATACATAAGCCTAGGAATCATCTTTATGGACCCGCAATGCAGGCGGAATATGGCTTGGCAGAAAATATATTTAATCTCAGAAGCTTGTGTAAACTGAGAGTGACCTGATTTTGGAGGCCCGCGACCTGCGGCCTGATTTCGTTGTCATCATATTGGTCCGTGTTTACGGCCAATATTCTTCACCAGAATGAAGTATCTGGCATGCGAGGCCAGTCTGAAGTCTTTTGTTACATCTGGGCATTTACACTGAACAACCTTTTTACATCTCTAGTCAAACAGACTTTTACACTGTCCTAACACAACTTTCTATCTGCCTCTATAACCTCTTCTCCCCTCCGGTTCTGATCCAGTGTCTCTCTGACACTCTCGACATTTGCTGAGGTGGCGTCTCCGTTACGCCCTTTCTCTCGTTTGCTTTTCAGAACAAGGAATGTTGACCCTTTCTCCTGGTTCTGACTACTGCACTGATGACTTCTGAAATAATGACTAGGTACTTGACTTAGGCTGTAGAGGCTTCACTGTTGGTGAAACGGATTTCACCTGCAAGGTTACCCCTCATTGGGTTTAGGGCCGTCTGTTTTATTATGACCGACTTTAAACGACGACACCAGGCCACTCGCCTTTGTTTCGGTGTGGGAATATGAGCGCAGAGCTCAGGATTTTTAAGAAATCCGTTATAGCTGAAGACCGCGTAGCTCCAGCGAACTGCTCTCTCTCTCTCTCTCTCTCTCTCTCTCTATCTCTCTCTCTCTCTCTCTGGTGCTAATGTACTTGGCGCTGGTAACCACCGCGTCACCAATGCTCTTTCGCCTCTGGCGCTGCCTCAACTCTTCTTCTCCTGAGAAGACCGACTACCTTGGCCAGCTGTAAGGAAAAAATGGCACCCCTTTCTGCGAGCCGTGAAAAATTGCTGTGGACAAAAGAAATGCCCCTAATGTACAACAACTTCAAATAGCTCTCATCCCTAACACATAACATGTAACCACCCAAACAAAGACCGCTCCACTCTATCCCCTACTCAACTATGCACAACGATACATAAATATTTCCTAACCCCGGGTCAAACTACCCCGCAATTCAACGCTGTCTGTCTAGGAAAATCTAGACGCGCTGACCTAAATCTGTTGTTATGCGCGTCTAGCCACAGGTATCAAAACATTTAAAACTAGAGGAAAACCTCCTGTACTTAATACTAGGCCTACTTTAATTGTTCAGGCTGACCTTTGATGTTCATCACATCACACAATTAAATTAGAACTCTTACTTACTTAGTCGTTCCCCTTCTACCGTGAGGTGTAGAGGTTTGGAAGAGAAAGCGCCAGACTATCCTATCGGCTGTCTTCCTCCTGGCCTGGTTCCATTCTAGTCCTCGATCCTTCAAAGATTGTCTAATGTTGTCCTCCCAGCGGACTCTGGGTCGTCCTCGGGGTCTGGATCCTTGGCTCTTTGTTTTCCATGCTTGTCGTGGTATCCGATCTTCTCCCATTCTGCAGACATGGCCAAACCATCTTAATTGGGACTGTTCTACTTGGGTCTGCAGGGGGTAGGATTTAAGGCCTTGACGTATCGTCTGGTTGCGTACCATGTCTTTTCTTGTTACTTCAACCACCTTCCTCAGATACCTCATTTCTGAGGTTTGGATCTGGCTTTTATGGGTTGTAGTCATTGCCCATGACTCGCATTCGTATGTCAAGACTGGGACATAGGTGGAGCGGTATACAGCCATCTTCGTTTTCTTACCAACCTCTCTCTTGCTGAGGAATCCTCGATTTATGGCCTGAAAAAGTCTCCCAGCTGCTGCTTTTCGAGTGGCCAACTCTTCTTTGATGCCTCCCTTTCGGTCTATAATAGCTCCGAGATATTTAAAGTGGTCGACCTGCTCCAGGACCTGTTCTCCCAGCTTAATCTGATGTTTTCTTTCTTCTCGTGATATCACCATATCACTCTCTAGGAATAATTAAATTCCCTCCCCGTAATATTAAGTACATCTCTATGTAATAAAAAAAAAAAATTCCCTTATCGGAAATATAAATTACATCTCTTGTCTTCTGACTACACAACAATAAAATGCACAATACAATAACGTACACAAAATACGCTAGCATATTTATACTGCAAAAATGATAAACAAATCGAGGTTACATGTATATATTTACCGTATGGATATAGTCTAAGGACTTAACCTTACACAATGAATTCACCAACCCCGTTACACGCCTGTTAGCTATATCTACTGTTCCCAGATGTTTATAAGCACAACTTTACAGTTTTATTTTTTCTACAAAAATAGCAATGGATGGCACTTTCGTTAAATTAACTTGAATTAATTTCTCAGAAGAAACTATACTTTAACGTGTAGAGATCTTACGGAGCTATCTGCTAAGCTAATTAAATTGCTTTACATACCCAATACCGAATATCTAAACTTTTAGCAAGCGATATGACTTCGATTTCCACGGCAGAAAATTCTGCAGACAAAGAGACCCGCTTATGAATATACGTGAGTAAATATTTAAAAAAACCACGCTGACCTACGCCCTACGTCATCGCTTGGCGTCGCTCTTAAACCAATGGAATCACTACAAAAATTAATAACGGTGACCTCCGCCAATTAGATTTGCAAGCAACTCGTGAGTCATATTTGTTACTGCCACGCATTTTTTTGCGTCATGTTATCTAATAATCTGCCGGTTCGCGTGAGCAAAATTAATTTGATTCGTTGTAGCGCCCGTTTCTATGTACCTGGGTAGAGGTTCACCTCCCTTCTTAATAATACAAGATCCTACTACAATAAACTGACCGCGATTATTTTAACAAAGAAAAGCCTACTTGAACGTAATTACTACAGGGAGAAGAAGACTGGTGCGGATATGCACTTAAACCATACAGTTATCCATCATGAAAACGCTATTAATTACCTAAATAAAAAGACCAAACACAAATACTTTCGTGGAGAAGAAAAATGGGGCCTGTGGAAAAATAAAATCACAGTAACTTCTCACAGATGTGAAAATTGTGAAGACACGTTTGTGTCTTCAGTTCTACAGATCTTCACATTACATGCTTGGCGTCTAACCGGAAAAAAAGCTAGCAAAGCTTACGTCCCGATAGTAGAATTCACAACACAGAACATGCTACACTTCTTATGTTACAAGGAAGATCTCCACGTCCGCGTTTGTAAACGTTTGTGGCGCAACATTTAGTCACCTGTTTCTCAGGTGCTCAAAAGTTGATTCGCATAAACGTATATCAAGTTCAACTCACTCAGCAGCTTTCTGGCTGAGTCAAGTTAAAGCACGCACAAGTTGATTCTCATATATATCAAGTTCACCTCACTCAAAAGGGCATTTCCTTAATCAAAATTACATACTCACAAGTTAATGAGTCTATAAATCAAGAGCACTTAGTCACAAGGTGATTCGCGAAGATATCAAGTTCAAATCACCAAGTTCAGCTACTCATAACATCGGTGCACGAAGTGAATTCATCTACTCTCATAGTGTATTGCACAACGTAAATTCACTCAAACAAGCTTCATTACAAGAAACCCACTTGTTACCAGAAGATCATTTCATGAAGAGTTCCAGTCTAGTCAGTGCCCTTTCAAGATGAGACAGCCGACATTTTTCTGAGACAACTGTCAACGGTTTGCGACGCTAGAGAGATTTTCAAACATCGATAGACATTACATCTTCTCTACACGTGCAAAGGTTTTCACCAATAAGTCCTTCCGTTGGAGATAATCCACACGGCGTAACATACATCTACATTGGACACTTAGTGCATACTATCGCACACTCATACACTGGAGGAAATTTGAAAGACTCATAGACCGTGTAGATTTGACCTCAGTGTGGTAGCATTTAATATATCATATAATCATTTCACTATTTAATTAGGTTCTCTCTCATATTTAATTAACTACATTTTTACTTTTGATCTGTGTGTATGAATTGTCTTTCACTATCATCCATTTTATTTTCTATTAACCCTATATGTGTATATATTTAACTAATAAACAGTACAACCGCTTTGATCATTACCTAGTTTGTTAATGTATCACTCGTGCTGTCTGTGTTAAGTATTTCATTCATTCATAACCCTCCACTCCCAAAGGAGCATAGGCCTTCAACAAACACATGCCAAGTCCTCCTGTCACGTGCCATCATCTCAAGTTCTTTCCATGTTCTCCTCATCATTTTCACCTCTGTTTCCAACTCTCTTCTCCATGTACTTCTTGGTCTTCCTCTGCCTCTCTTGCCCTGGGGGTTCCAGAACAAGGACTGCCTTGTAATGCTATCAACAGGCTTCCTCAGTGTGTGTCCTATCCATCGCCATCGTCTTCTTCTCATCTCTTGTTCCACTGGCACTTGTCCAGTTCTTGTCATCAGTTCCACATTGGTAACCTTGTCATACCATTTTAATCCCTCTATTCTACGCAAGCACCCATTTATGAAAGTCTGTAGCATTTTGGTTGTTGTCTTTGTTGTTCTCCATGTCTCCGAGCCATACAATAGGATTGACTTCACATTTGAGTTGAAGATTCTTATTTTCGTGTTGGATCCTATTTCTCTTGATCTCCATATATTTCCCAATGCAATGAAAGCTCCTCTTGCCTTTTGTATTCTTATTTTGATATCGCTGTCTGTCCCTCCAACTTTATCTATATTACTGCCAAGATATGTGTATGATTCTACATCTTGTATTGGTGTTTCTTCAAGTTCAACCCTGTTTTCATTACCTGCATTTATTCGCATTATTTTGTCTTTTCCCTGTGTATTTTCAGACCCAATTGCTGTGACCTCTCATCGAGTGTTTCCAATTTGTCCTGCATCTGATTACGGTTATGGGACAGGAGAGCCAAATCATCAGCAAAATCCAGATCATCCAACTGCTTAGTCAGAGTCCACTGGATTCCATTTCTGTTGTGTGTTGTCGATGATCTCATAACCCAATCTATTGCCAGCAAGAAAAGAAATGGAGACAAGAGGCATCCCTGTCGCACTCCTGTTCTTATCCCAAATGGTTCTGTAAGCTGTCCTTCATGAAGAACTCTGCACGTCATGTCTTCATAGGTTTTCTTTATTAAATTAATGGTTAAGTATTTACTTATAGGTAAAATCCATCATTTAGATGAGGTGGGGGGGCTCTTTCTTTATTGAGACACGAGTGCAGAAGTTAATGTCGTAGGGACACAGGAATCTCCCCCTAATTTATTAGAAAACACCATCTAGTGGAGAGTATTCGCTTTTTCTTATTCTTGCCCTTAATTCGAACAGATCTCTTTCTTAACGAGACAATTTCTGGAGATTTTCTTGACAACATTCCATAGGCCATCCACATCATACTGTAACAAGGCGACCATTGGTGCCCGGCCCAGCATATCATAGACAACTACTGCACGATAGGACTATATGGCGGCTGATTTGATTAGTTCTCTATACAGCAACATATACCATATAGAATGATTGCTCGATATGTTAGTTGTGCAAAACTGAGTGTTCAGTGCCAGTAGTAGAAAATATATTTAATATGTTTTCTGCCTTCATAACGAATCAAGACCTACTGTTTATGGTTTTCTGCCTTCATAACGAATCAAGATCTTCTGTTTATGGTTTTCTGTGTTTGGTTTGGTTTTAAAGACCATCTTCATTGCACACACGGACAAATCTATCAGTACTCCGATCTCTTCCCTTAGATCACAAAAAGGAGGAATTCAGCACAGTGTACGAACTCCGTAGCACCGGCGAGGATCCCAGTGTGTGCATACATGACTCACACATTCTATAAATATTTTTGTGGTGGTACGTTTCCTAATTTTTAAATTTTGCCAGGGCAGCCATCAAATGGCTACTCTTTACGATTTCCGAGAGATGTTTACCGTGCACAACTTGAACACGAGACCTCCTTTGTTTTTCGCCCTTATCCGAGAAAGCTGTTCATCCGATTTTACTACCCACGTGATAGGGGGAGTATGACATCATTAGGAACCAATGTTTCTGAAAAAAAAATGACCATCAATTATAATCCTGTATCTGGGAGCGAACCTGGTCCCTTAAGAATTAGAGGCGGACGTCATATCTATTAACCACTTCAACCCCCTTTTCTGAGTTTCAAGGTAGGAAATGCTAGACACGAAACGGTCCACTTATGTCGCAGTTGTATATCTTCTTTTTCTATTTCCCTTTTATAGAGCTTTAATACCCCGTTCAACCTGACCGGGTCCTTTCGGTTATTAATATATTATATTTTTTCTACGCCTATTTTTGACGCCAGACTAATGTTAGCCATGAAAAGGGCTTGTACTGAGAAGGACAGCTATCTGACTGTCTGGATTCTTCATGACGTATGCTTATTACTAATATTGTGGCTTGTTCAATAAATTTTACATACCTATTTTGCAAGTGTGCCTTTTTCGTACTTTCATAAATGGAACTGTAAGCTTTTATTAAATTCTATAGTTACATAAATTTAAATGATCTTTTGCACTCAGATGCCATTTATGTGACTGAATTTTTATTAGTAAGGATATCGATTTGTCTTTCTGTCATTTAAAATGACTACATTACCTATGTGTGTGTGTGTGTGTATTGTTTAAGCGAAACATGTCCTATTCATGCACACACGCGTGTCTGCGTAACGCAATTGACATACGTCTCGCATATTATACGTGTACCAAAAATCTGTTAATCCTAGACCTAACGGTCTTTTGTGTTTGGACATGCGCCCTAATATAACCGACTAGGTTGAACGGGCCGCGCCTCGCCAAAACGAAGCAAAACGTTATTTTAAAAAAAACGTGTACCAAATGTTCAAATACTCACCACTTTGGAATGGCTGTCTTTTTTTGTCAGTCTGCAAACAAAATAAGAATTTACAACGCTTTTAAGGCTACAACTTGACCTTCCCGCTGTATTAAACAGAGAAATAAATTCAATAAATGGACACCATTTTTAATGTAAGCATTGCCACACAAGTAAGTGGTGTTGTCTGTTATGCAATATCGAACTCGGTATGCTGCATAATCCAGGAGCCACGAAATTCGATTTATCCTGACGTGTAATCGGTTGCAATATCCAACTCGGTTTGGTGTGTAATCTAGGGGTCACGACATTTGATTTATCCTGACGTGTAATCGGTTGCAATATCCAACTCGGTTTGGTGTGTAATCTAGGGGTCACGACATTTGATTTATCCTGACGTGTAATCGGTTGCAATATCCAACTCGGTTTGGTGTGTAATCTAGGGGTCACGACATTTGATTTATCCTGACGTGTCATCGGTGGACTCCAAAGCAGAGCCGTAGAAGAACGTGCACTTTTAAAACTGTACTTTATTGATATTAATAAACTTTAAGCTAAGCGGCATAATCTGATTTAGAGATGGATTATTATATTACAAAACCTATGTTCATGGAAACCACAATTCTTGTTTTGTGATTTTCGCTATGCGTAGACTTTATTTTGCCGTTCTGGTCATGTGTCTTCTTAACACGGAATTTATATTTGGACATGCGCCCTAGTATAACCGACTAGGTTGACCGGGACGCGCCTCGCCAAAATGAGGCAAAACTTTATAATAAAAAAAAATTACTGCCTGTATTCACTTGCGTGTGTGTATACATGTGTGAATGCACCTGTATGTGTGTGCTTTCAGAGCTCAACAAATCTAGCGCACCATGCTGCTCTTCCGAAAATTTGCCACTGTATAACTTAATTTACCTTTCTTTATTATTTTTGTAGGGAATAAAATCTAATGTGTTAAGATAATTTCATCTGCTATTCAAAATATATTTATGAAATGCATATTTCACATTTTCAGTCTGGTGCCCTATTTGTGATGGTACGAGAAACATTTGATTTGGTGCGCTACATGTCAAATCTTCGATCGCAACATCATCACGTAAAACAAAATACTTCATAAACCACCACAGTAATGGCATACGCTTTAGTGTTGGCTGCTTCGAGTAAGGGATCTGCAGTGATAGTTCTATGCTCTATCAAGATCGGAAAAGATGATTATTATGACACCATTACACGCCACTCGTTAAGGTCATAGTAATCACCAGAGCGGGAACACTACAACTTTGCCTCATCATAATCATTAATCTTTAGCTACCTGTAGATCCTATGGTTTAATCCAGTTACTCTATGCCTTACTGCCCTATGCTCCTGTCCAGTCCGTTCACGTTCTTTTCATGAGTTCTGCTTCCTAATTTATGTCCTCCAATTCTCTTCTTCGTTTATTTCTCCCTCTTTTTCGTTTGCCTTGGAGATTCCAGAAAAAGAACTGATCTGCAAATCGGCTTGTTCTTTCCAAAGCCATATAAGGTCAAGGATCCCGTTACACGCCCATTGAGGCATATTGGGAATATAGTGTTAGGCCCATATTTTCGTGACCATCGGCACACTAGGGGTGATGTGGTCAGCATCACGCCGGCCGCCTTAACTTTCCCAGAGTTGCTCTGGTACCCAATTCATGAGGCTGGGTCAACCGTGGAGCCGTTTGCGGTCTAAAAAATCCCACCTCAACTGGGAATCGAACTAGGACCGCCTAGCTGAGAAGCCAGTGCACTAACCACTGCGCTACCGTAGCTCTAAAGCCATATAGAACTTAAAAAAACAAAATGGTATAGAATCAAATTTACAAATGAACGTATACAGGAAGCACGGGACGTTTCAGGACTCAGCCCCAGTCACAAACAGGCTATTCTATTATATTATGTGTGCGTAAATTTATATTTTACTTTCGAAACAAGTTTTACATCATCATCAGCTGCCATCTCCACAACGAAGGTTGGCTGTAATGGATCTCCAACGTCTTCTCTTGGTGGTGCACTCTGATAGACTCTTTCCTGTCCGTCTCTTGATGTTATCTTCCCACTTATAGCGCTGTCTTCCCCTTGCACGTCTGCCCTCAACTCTCCCTTCTATCATGATCTTTTGCAAGGTGTTATGCCTTTTTATGTGGCCAAAGTATTTTAGCTGCCTAACTTTGATCTCCCTCATTAGTTCTCTTTTCATACCTAGATTTTGTAGGGCCTCCTTATTTGTTTTCTTCTCTTTCCATGAGATGCGCCCCATTCTTCTACATATCCACATTTCAAGAGTTTCAGTTCGTTCTTCCAATTTTTTATCCGTTGTCCAGTTTTACAGCAATCCTCTTATTTATGTACTTATAATATCCAAAACCAACGTCTTTTTTTATCACTTCTTGTTTCACTCATATATGTCTGGTTCTTTTCATCAATTCCGACTTTTTAAACTAAGGAAATGTCGATCTAGACCTCTCCCGCCGTCGTTTAAAATCGCAGTGTCCCCGAGATCAAATGTGCCTTTTCTGCATTCTCAATGAAAAATCTCGAACTGACAACTATTCGTGAACTGCATGTGATAAAAGCGTTATCTTTTCTTTGTAAGGTTCATCATCTCCCATCCTTCCCCTTCCGCTTAAACTTACACAAACACACACACACACACACATACACATATATGGTAGATCTTCAACGTGCTCGGTGTTACTCAAGTAGATCCCAAAAGCTGCTGGGTTGCCTACCTTTGCGCTAGAGGTGATAGAAGTCCACTAAACATTTTAAAAAAACTTATTGAAAAAACTGAATTTGGAGAAACAAAAATGGAGATGAACATGTTTGAGTTTAAAATTCTCGTCAACGTACTGCCACTGTCCAGAGTTACAGATCAATCGATCTGCGTTTAAACAGCTTACGAAAACCGTGCTCTTGAATATTATACTAAATGCAGTGCATCGCGTGCCCTGTTCGAAACAGCCCAGTTTTCGCTGTCTGCATTATGTTAGAATAGCAGACGTGTACCTTCCTTCCTTCCTTCCCGAAACACAGATGGCAAACATATTTTTAAGACCAGCTTAATTAACTGGAAAACAAGACGATATTATATGCACTAAACAATAAACGACAAGAAGCGTAATCATCATCATCTCAACCCGTAACCCGTCATGGGTCGTAGGGGTGCCATTGTGGAAGCATCAGCAGAAAGGGTCCTCCACTGCTCTCTATTCTCAGCAATGCGTACAAGTGTGGAAAAACCGTGCCCTGCCCATTCTTTGATGTTATGAGACCAGGATTTTCTTTGCCTTCCTCTTCTCCGTTTACCTTCGACTTTTCCCTGGAGGATCGTTTTCGAAAGGGAGTCATGACGAGTTACATGCCCGAACCAGGCAAGCTTTCGACGTTTCACTACTGACAAAAGTGGTTCTTGGTGGCCTGCATACGTGTTTATCTTCTCTCTAACATAGACATTTGTTTTGTGCTCTTTATACCAAATGCGCAAAATTCTTCTTTAACATTTATACTCGAAAGCCTGAATCCTTCGCTCCATATCTGCAGTGAGTGTCCAGCCCTCACACCCATACAAGAGAATAGATAATACAAGTGATTTGTATAATTTGATCTTCACAGGAAAACTGATGTTACTTTTCCAGATCACATTCAGCCTTGTCATGGCAGCTGAGGCCATCTCAAGCCTTGTCTTGATTTCTTTACTTGAACTTCCATCACTACATATAGTGGACCCCAGATATTTAAAGGGGGTTCACTATATGCAGTGATGGAAGATCAAGTAAGAAGCGTAATACCACTTCATAAAATCAAAGTATGTTTTTTTTTCTCTTAGGAACAAAACATGCGTCAGCAAGAATAGATGGACGAACAATAGAAGATTGTAATGTTTCTTGTCCACTGCAAAGTGTCAGTCTGTAAAGAAGGGTGGTGTGTTCTTTTTCTTCTGTAAAGATGTGTACAGAGCTGATGAGATCAGGCATGCTCCAGTCTACCCAGCTGTAAATGGGTAACTCACCCTAGTCCTGAGTTAGGGAAGGCAAAGGCAGTTGTAAACAGTAGTTTCCCTCTAAGGCTCCAGGGGAAGCAGGCCCTAAACTTGGTCACTTCAACCGACGCAGGATGGTGTAGATATGGAGTAGAAGTGTAGAGTGTGATTAACGCGAATGGTGTACTGTTCGTGTTCTGACCAATCTAATCACTCATTCACTTGTGTCTACCAGGCACCAATGCAAACTGCTGGAATCTTTGTTTACACCGTTTATTTAGACGCACACACTGGGACATACGAGTAAATCATGGATACAGGTTGACACATCAATTTGCAGGCATACATAGTAGATCCCATGTCATGACACATTCATAAATAATAGGTAGTACATCAATATCTTCCAATGTCATGATACATAATGGCCGCATCCCCTATCTGACTAAGCGCGTCAGTGAAGGCGGATCGGAAAGTCACTAAAGTTGCTTTAAGTTCACAGTTTATATAATATTATGAAACCATGGAAGGGGTTTCTATCAAAATTGAGATCTCCTTGCCACTGCCCGAATAATAAGATACATGCCCCGTTCTTTGGACAGTGATTCAAAAATACGATGACAGGAATGTAATATGGCCGCCTTCCTGAGTTGTCGCTCACTCGCTCACAGGAGGATATATATATAAGCCAAAGTTACTTTGCAATATAGATGCATAATTTCATAAAGTTCCTCCATACAGATCTACCGTAATCTAGTTACCTCACGTAGACATAATTACAGTATGGAGCCCGTCATCTCCGTCGATACAAACTTGACCCTAGCGTTACGAAGCACAAAATTCCAGCTAGGCCTAACCGACCTGAGATCATCAAAACAGGGACTGGAATTACCTGGAGTCCGAATCATACATGGTACCGTACATTAGGAAAGTCTCTAACACAACTCTAGTAGAGACACAATCTCCTATAGAAGAAAAACCACTTCGTAAATCATTTTTTACTGAAGAATATACCAGCCCTGGAAAAATGCGTACCCGCCATTGTCACGGTACATCGGAACTCATCACGACTAGACAAGACAACTCCTACTTCCGCTAGAGCGGTGTAACAAGAATATAGTCCTGCCTACCCATCCAAAATATACAATATAGGACTGATTCTACTTGTACTAATAATATGTAATACATATGAATTCAGGCCATAAACATAATAAGCAAATTAATCTATTTTCTGGCCCTAAGAAATAGGTACGGACATGGGTGTCATATCCATGCGCCGAATTAATATCAAGAACGATTACTCCTATAATCAAAAGGGTAAAACAATTATGGATTATCTAGCCTTCCCCATAGACAGCATTTTCATACACAAATGAATGAATGTCTATATCTTTTCCATATTAAATAGCCATATCGATTTTTGTAATATGTGCGTCAAAATATGCACGCAACAGATTACCACACCCCTCGGGAAAAAAAAATGGTACTTTTTTTTTTTTTGAAATACATCTAGGAGCAACATACAATAGGCTCACAACGCACCAATAACAATGCGCAGATGATAAGCATAAATTTTATGACCTTAGAGAAAGTACTTCTCTAAGTATAAATATTTCCAGAGAGGTGTCACCAACGCATACTACAATATTAGCAATGACACAATTTCCACATTAGTTTATACATAAATTTCATCTAAGATATCTTAACATCATGATCATCAAAGACGAAAAAACATTGAAAGATCAGCGGTGAATAAATATCAATGAACCGCTAAGTAGTGTTACAATCAATATATGATATATTACATATGTGTACACATTTCAACATAGAAACAACTGTATCAAAGTTGTATAACAGTTATGAATCATGTGGGCATCTAGACAAAATATCTGCCATCACATTTTCTGACCCACGGATAGCTCGCACCGAAAAATGAAATGGCTGTAGAGCAATCGCGTATCGCGTTGATCTCGCGCTCTTCAGATTTTTACTCTGAATAGCCGTAAGAGCTTTCTGGTCAGTTTCCACAATGAAATGCGCGCCAAGAAGAAATCTTTGCAGTTTAAGGATTGACCAAACCATAGCCAATAATTCACGGTCTAGGACCGAGTAATTCTTCTCTGCGGCATTTAATTTCCGAGAAATATACATCACAGGATGCAGAGTTCCAGAGTACTCTTGCATTAGTGCTGCTCCAATCCCGGTGGATGAAGCGTCACTACGAAGAATAAATGTCTTATCCTTAGAAGGCAATACTAGGATAGGTGAAGTAGAAAACATAGTTTTAACCTTATCCAAAGAGGATTGACATTCTTGAGTCCAATGGACTACATTAGGAGACCCTTTCTTTAGCAAGGAAGAAAGAGGTGACATAATGGAGGACAGATTCGGGATGAATCGTCCATAAAATTGTATTAGACCTAAGAGACTTCGCACTTGCTTTTTAGTCTTAGGAATAGAAATGTTAAGTATCTTACTTGTATTATGGTCTTCTGTTTTTAGGAACCCATGACCAACACGGTGTCCTAAGAAAGATATTTCGCTAAAACCAATACATGCTTTCGATGGTTTCGCTGTCAGGTTATGCTCGCGTAAGATAGACAATAGTTCATTTATCCCATTATAGTGATCGTTCCAAGTATCACTGAAAAGACAGATGTCATCAAGATACGCAATGACATCTGAGCGATGAGATAGGATTCGACGCATCATGCGTACAAATGTTGCAGGGGCGTTCATAAGACCGAAAGGCATGAAATTCCATTGGAATAGACCCCTAGGCGTCGAAAAAGCAGTAAACGGTTTGGCGTGTTCGGATAGTGGAACTTGCCAATATCCCTTAGACAAATCGAGTTTAGTAAAGAAATGAGAATTCGATAGTCTCGTAAGTAGCTCTTCTAGTAAAGGCATAGGTTCAGCATCAAATTTAGTCACTTGATTCAATTTGCGATAATCCACGCAAAGACGTATGTTATTGTCTTTTTTTCGTACAATAACCATCGGCGAAGAATATGCTGATGTGGATGGTTCAATAATTTTTAACTCTATCATCTCATCTAACTCTTTCTCTACCTGTGCTTGAAAATGTATCGGGATAGGATACGGTCTGACTCTTATAGGACTATGGTCAGTAAGAATAATGTCATGTTGAATGACATCAGTTTGACCAGGAATGTCAGTAAGGACATCCTGAAATTGTTCTAACATAGTAGAAACTTGTTTCTGCTCTCCTGGAGATAATTCTGGAGAAATTGCAACATCTTTCCATGATTCATTAGAGTGAAGAGGAATCATTGGAAAAGGTAAATTTACATCCGAGAAACTCGTTTCCTCATCCTGTATTACTGACAGAGATGAGTACTGTCCATGTTGGACTGGAAAATCGTCCGTTGCCTGGAAAACAGGTTGTAAATAATCCGGACGTTCATGGAATTCCGTGAGCATGTTGATGTGGAAGGTTTTACGCTTCCCGTCAATATCGACGATATAGTCAACATCGGAAACTTTTGATATTATATCGTACGGACCTTTCCAAGAAATAAGAAGTCTATTTTCCCTACAAGGTAGCAAGACAAATGCTTTGTCACCTGGACAAAGTTGTCGCAAACATCTCTTTTTATTGGCAAATTCCCTTGCCTTCTGTTTCGCAAATTCAGAAGATGCAGTTGCCAATTTGCATGCTTCAATAATCTTGTGTCTAAGTGCGATGACATATTCATAAGAGGATTTTGTGTCATCGACAATATTATCAGCAGTTATAAGATCATGAAGTAAGGACATAGGACCTCGCGGTTTCGCGCCAAAGACAAGTTCAAAGGGAGAAAATCCTGTATGTTCGTTGGCGACCTCTCTATATGCAAAGAGAGCCGCGGGTAAAACCCTATCCCAATCCTGAGGATGATCTTCTGTTATCTTACCTAGTAGGTTTTTCAGAGTTCTATTCAAACGTTCCACCATCCCATTGGACATAGGATGATAAATACTACTCAGCGATCTCTCTATCTTAAGAGTCGACATTACTTGAGACATGGTATCCGATATGAGTTGGGTACCATGGTCGGATAATATTTCTGCTGGAAATCCCAGACGAGAAAATATTAACCAAAGAGCATCTGCGACATCAGCAGTAGTTATGCTCTTTAGAGGAACAGCCTCCGGCCAACGTGTGCACATATCAACACACGTCAAAATAAATTGGTGTCCTCTAGCAGACTTTATCTTAAATGGACCAATGATGTCTATCGCCATTTTTTGAAATGGTCGAATGGGAATGTCTGCAGCCTGAATAGGTGCATCATGGCGTGGACCTCTGGATTTAATCTCTTGACATACTTTACAAGATCGACAATAGATTCGTATGTCCTTATTCACAGCAGGCCAAAAGAAAGATTGAAGAACTCTAGCTTTAGTACGGGAAAAACCCATATGTCCAGCACACTGCGAATCATGAGCGTGCTGTAAGATTTTAACTCTCATATTTTTAGGCACAAGGATTTGAGAATGAATGGACTTAGCGGAGTCTTGTACCATACGTACAAGTACGCCATTCTTCATCGTAATCCAAGATTTACGATTTGTATCCTTATTCGGATCACCTTTTGTTGCCAGAGTAAAGAATTTCTTTAGAGTAGGATCATCTTCCTGCTGTTTGATAAAGGAATCATGGGAAATCTCCAAGGGATCATCTTGGATCTGCGCATCATTATCTTCAGAATGTGAAGATTGTGGCATATTAAGAGCTTGAGCCCTAGTGATTACTGCATTAGCAGATTGCATATTAACATTTTCCCAATTAGAAATTTGCTGTGGAGTGCATTCTTTCACTCCATGAATGCGACCGATGATAAGATCAGCGATCGGATTCGGCAAGAGACATGCTTGCACCTCTCCTGTAAAGAAAGGCGTTGCAATATTGATAATGGCAGTGGAGTACTTCTCCAATGTGCCACCAAATGTTACACATTTGACTATATTGCCTGTAGCTCGAGAAGGATTTACGAGTGATTGCCTCACTCCGATGGTAGTGCACCCCGAATCGAAAAGAATTGATACCGGAGTACCATCTATTAGGCCCCTATTAAAGACAAGAGCACCCCTTCCATTATGCGCGATTGACGCATGGAGAGCGGGAAGCGGGTGACCGCAGCTTAAAGTAGACACTGTGGTTGGATCGAATAATGTTTTGCATTGCGAACACTCAGATGCTCTAGCAAAATCGAAAGCGGAATTTGCTACACTATTGGAGTCTTTTTTATCATTATTCTGATTATCGGTGTCGTGGAACTCCTATTGTGCAGAGTTAGCCTGGTAATAAGATTTACCATGTCTTTTGTGTTGTGATCTACCTCGGTTATAATTGTCTCTATAATTATTATTGCCTCTGTTATAACCCCTATTTGGGTTTGAATCATAATATTCATGATCATAATCATCACGCTCATTATATTGAGTATCCCTGTAATATTGGTTCTTTTGTCTCCATGAAGCACTTGGGTAGTTCCTATAGCTACTCCCTTTCCGAGAATTTCTAAAATTATGGGTACCCCTCGCGTGTCGAGGACTATCAGCCCGATTCCAGTTCTTCGAAGAAGAACTCTGATTTGAGTGGTTATCTTGGTTTTGATACTTATTCCAATTAACCTTTTTATCAAATTTATTTTTAGCTCCTTGGAATTTGTGTGAGTAATTCTGATTATATTCTGTTGCCGAAGCAACTGGCATACTCTCTTTAATGTTAGAGTTACTAAGAATCATGTCAGGGTGTGCCGTGGCATACTGGTCACAATATTCTTCCATTTGCTTTAATGTACTAGGTTTACGCTCATGTAAGAACTCTAGGAATGATTTATTTACAGAAGACATGACCTTGTCTCTTAGCAATAAATCCGTAAGACCATCAAATGTTTTCTCTGTTTTGGATAATTCAATCCATCGTGAAAGTGTAATTCGTGCTTTTGAGATGAATTCTGAGAATTCTACACCTACCTCAGGTCTCATTGTTTTAAACAAAAGACGATAACCTTCCTCAGACAGCTGATATCTCTTTATCAAAGCTGCCCTAACAGCATCATAATTATCCTTGTCGGCCTCTTCAACAAACTATAACTTACTCAGAGACTCCCCTTTTAGATTTTCAGACAACTGATTCACATACTGTGATTTGTCAACATTATGAGATCGACAAGCCCGTTCAAATCTAGAAAGCCAAAATGTTATGTCATCACTGGCAGAGTTGAACGCTGGTACCTTGACCTTGTACACAAAATGTTTACCATTACCACCAGATGCCTGATTAACATTACTCATATATATCAATTTTAATTTCTCTAATTCAAACTCATGTTCTCTTATTGCTTTTCTCTCTTCAGCTTCTCTATCTAATCTTTTCTGTTCTGCAGCCGATTCTAATTTTTTCTGTTCTGCAGCAGCAGCAGCTTCTAATTTTTTTTGTTCTGCATCAAATCTCCTTTCCTCCACTTGCATCTGCAATTTCTTTAGTTCAGCAGCAGCATCAGCTTCTTTTTCTAATCTTTTTTCTTCAGCCAGAGCTTTTCTCTCTTCAGCAGCAGCAGCAGCAGCAGCTTTTCTCTCTTCAGCAGCAGCAGCAGCTTTTCTCTCTTCAGCAGCAGCTTCTAATTTTTTTTCTTCTATTTGAAGTTTTCTCTCCTCAGCAGCAGCTTTTTTCTCCTCAGCAGCAGCTTTTCTGTCTTCAGCAGCAGCAGCAGCTTTTCTCTCTTCTGCAGCTAATGCTTTGTCATATTGAGCAACAGCCCATTGTTCTAAGTCTTTCCCAGTCTTATCAAGGATTTTCCTTGTGCTATAAAGTAATCTAATGTAGACATTTTGTCTTCTTAAATCAGAAACCTGAAAAAGTAAATAAATTACCTTATTTCACTTTAATGGGAGACAAGTCTATACCATAGACTTAGTCTTAGTGAAAACTTGTATGGTTTATAATAACCAATGATAACTTGAGTACCTGTGGACAACAATAACTGTATCTCAAATACTGTGGGAGACAAGCCTTACAAAGGTCTTGTATACCTTAATGTAATCAATGATCACTTGAGTACCTGTGGAAAATAATATTTCCTATACCAATCACTTTGGGAGACAAGCCTTACAAAGGTCTTGTACACTTTAATGTAATCAATGATCACTTGAGTACCTGTGGAAAATAATATTTCCTATACCAATCACTTTGGGAGACAAGTTATAAAGGTCTTGTACACTTTAATGTAATCAATGATCACTAGTACCTAAAATACTCATAAAGTACTGATCTGTACTATACTATAAGTGTATACAACTATACCTCCTATGTCATATGTCAACTAAAGACATTACAAAGGACAAACAAGAAAAGACAATCTGAAAACATTTGCAGAGATCAAATTAAATTAAATAGGAGAAATGAAAAAAAATGATCACAGAATCTGTGATGATAACTGCAATAAGATAACAAGACAAATAACGCCACAGTGTATAAACATAAGGGTGTAAAAAACTGAAATGAAAGGAAAGATGAGACCTACAATTATACAAACAAATCAAACAAAAATAAAGAACAGAAAAATGTTACAAATACAAATATGAAACAGTCATCACAACTAACCAAATATTTGCAAACTATGATGCATGCAAATTTCAATTAAGAAATTGCTCCCTATAGAACGCCAGAACAAGACCAATATCACTCGGTATTTCCTGTTCTAGTCACCTCCCATCCAGGCCCGCAAAACACATAACAATCACACATATAAACAAATAATATATAAACATAAATATATATAAATCATCAATGTGTGTATCATATCATGCAATGTGTTGTAGTTGCAATGTATTGTACTGTATGCTCAGTTTTAACAAATTAGACTACCACTTTATTAAGTAATAGATTTGCTTTCTAATTGTTACACTGTTCAATTTTTTTGAGCACATAAGAAGATCCAACGATGAAATTTGCACATTCTGTTCAACATTGCTCTTCTATTACAGCAGGCTAAACACTCACTAGTTTAGGACACTGACTGTACTGTGCCAAATGTCAACAAGTGCTGACTCAGATATTGCTACACTTGTCAGAACAGGTCAAGCAGACATTGATTGTACAGCTGTCCTACTGGTGTTGATGTGGTCAAACAAATGTTCTTTCAACTGTAAAATGTGATTCTCAACACAAGACTGCGTAGGCTGGACCCAGGAATCTGGCTCACCACTGTAAAGTTTCTTGTCCACTGTAAAGTGTCAGTCTGTAAAGAAGGGTGGTGTGTTCTTTTTCTTCTGTAAAGATGTGTACAGAGCTGTTGAGATCAGGCATGCTCCAGTCTACCCAGCTGTAAATGGGTAACTCACCCTAGTCCTGAGTTAAGGAAGGCAAAGGCAGTTGTAAACAGTAGTTTCCCTCTAAGGCTCCAGGGGAAGCAGGCCCTAAACTTGGTCACTTCAACCGACGCAGGATGGTGTAGATATGGAGTAGAAGTGTAGAGTGTGATTAACGCGAATGGTGTACTGTTCGTGTTCTGACCAATCTAATCACTCATTCACTTGTGTCTACCAGGCACCAATGCAAACTGCTGGAATCTTTGTTTACACCGTTTATTTAGACGCACACACTGGGACATACGAGTAAATCATGGATACAGGTTGACACATCAATTTGCAGGCATACATAGTAGATCCCATGTCATGACACATTCATAAATAATAGGTAGTACATCAATATCTTCCAATGTCATGATACATAATGGCCGCATCCCCTATCTGACTAAGCGCGTCAGTGAAGGCGGATCGGAAAGTCACTAAAGTTGCTTTAAGTTCACAGTTTATATAATATTATGAAACCATGGAAGGGGTTTCTATCAAAATTGAGATCTCCTTGCCACTGCCCGAATAATAAGATACATGCCCCGTTCTTTGGACAGTGATTCAAAAATACGATGACAGGAATGTAATATGGCCGCCTTCCTGAGTTGTCGCTCACTCGCTCACAGGAGGATATATATATAAGCCAAAGTTACTTTGCAATATAGATGCATAATTTCATAAAGTTCCTCCATACAGATCTACCGTAATCTAGTTACCTCACGTAGACATAATTACAGTATGGAGCCCGTCATCTCCGTCGATACAAACTTGACCCTAGCGTTACGAAGCACAAAATTCCAGCTAGGCCTAACCGACCTGAGATCATCAAAACAGGGACTGGAATTACCTGGAGTCCGAATCATACATGGTACCGTACATTAGGAAAGTCTCTAACACAACTCTAGTAGAGACACAATCTCCTATAGAAGAAAAACCACTTCGTAAATCATTTTTTACTGAAGAATATACCAGCCCTGGAAAAATGCGTACCCGCCATTGTCACGGTACATCGGAACTCATCACGACTAGACAAGACAACTCCTACTTCCGCTAGAGCGGTGTAACAAGAATATAGTCCTGCCTACCCATCCAAAATATACAATATAGGACTGATTCTACTTGTACTAATAATATGTAATACATATGAATTCAGGCCATAAACATAATAAGCAAATTAATCTATTTTCTGGCCCTAAGAAATAGGTACGGACATGGGTGTCATATCCATGCGCCGAATTAATATCAAGAACGATTACTCCTATAATCAAAAGGGTAAAACAATTATGGATTATCTAGCCTTCCCCATAGACAGCATTTTCATACACAAATGAATGAATGTCTATATCTTTTCCATATTAAATAGCCATATCGATTTTTGTAATATGTGCGTCAAAATATGCACGCAACAAAGATATACAAGAATGTGGTGAAATTTTAGTCACAATGTAAGAGAGGCTTTTACGTGAACATTGACAGAAAAAATGAGCACCGTTGTAAAGCAAACCAAAAAAAAAAATAATAATAATAATAATAATAATACCAAACTGGAAGACTTACCATCAAAACAAACTTTGGGACTAATAGAGGCATCTCATTTTTGAATTGTGCGGAAGAAATATGTACTAAGATAATTGATGACAAGAACCAGACAAGTGCCAGTGGAACAAGAGATGAGAAGAAGACGATGGCGATGGATAGGACACACATTAAGGAAACCCATTGATAGCATTACAAGGCACTCATTGTTCTGGAATCCACAGGGTAAGAGAGATAGAGGTAGACCAAAAACAAATGGTGAAGAGAACTGGAGACGAAAGTTAAAATCACGAGGAAGAGTGGACAGAACTTGAGCTAATGGCACGTGACAAGAGGACTTGGCATAAGTTTACTGAAGGACTATGCTTCTCAGGGAGCTAAAGGGTACTGATTTAATTTGATTGATACTGGTAAATAATTATTAACAAACGAATCAACAAAGTGAACCTGCCTGTATTATGTTACTCAAGCATACATATTTATTCTTGTTTGAGCATATTTCTGCGTTCAGGGGAATTAACCAACTAGCTCGTCTGAAAGGAGTAACACCACTTTAACATACAGCATGTTTAAAAAAAAACTGAGTGCACGGTGATGACGTCTGACCGAAAATATCAGTATTGATGTGATGTTTAATTGCGCTTTAACAGCACGGACTTGAAAAAAATTATATATATATATGTAAGCTAAACGTAAAGCACTTACCTCTAGTGGCAAGGTCACCGGGTTCCAGGAAAGAAATCTGGTGGCATCACGTTCATGTCTACCCCGCTATAAATGGTTACCTGACTCTGCTCTTGAGTTAGGGAAGTCAAACGCAGCGAGGAATGGAACAAATCTCCACACCTTATAAAGCTGGACCTTGCATAGTACAGTGAAGGGTCTAACACTTCGCACCCTTACGCAAGTTTCTGCTATGCGACTACCTTAACCTAAATGCGTCATTTATGATGAAAGCATCATAAAGTTTCAGCGCTTGAAGCAGACAGAAAAATAAATTGGCATAGAGGTCATGTCAAAATACAGGAAAATTGTTTACCAGCATCGAACAGCATGAGGTCTGGCTACAAGGCAATGGGGCGATCAAAAGGAATGTTATGTGATGTTTTCAAGAAACGCTAGCCAAAGCATCACAACTGGTGGAAAGTGACATAATTACATTTTAGTCTCAATAAGTAAAAGGTGAAGGTAATGCCATATCTACTGCCGTAAAGGGAGTGCAGTGTTTAAGACTTCATCTATACTAGGCCTCAGCTTTATAAAGCAAGGTTCCCAGTTACATTCCTCACTGCTGTTGCGTTCCCTTTCTCAAGATCAGAGTCTAGTGCCCATTTCTACAAATGAGTAGACTGCACCGTGACGCGACATGGTTTCTAACACGGTCCATTCATTTTGAAAAGCAAGCACTCTTACCACTCAGAAATTCTTCTCAGTAGAAATCGCCATCTAAACGTTTGGTAGATCTGTATATCCACAATTCAAAATTATCAAATTATATGATAACTTCGACGCAAACGTGTTTGTATATACTAATTTGGGTGCTAAAATTATCCTTTTGGTTTTTCCCCCATTCAGATCCACTTGGCCAGCAAGAAGAAAGAACAGATGAAAACCCGAGGCATGAAACTCCCAGAGCTGGCTGAAAATTCCGAACTCGATACATTGACCCTAAACTCAACTAGAGCAACAATGAATGGCTCTCACACTTCGGTTTCGGAGAATCGTACTAAAGTTGTGCCTCAGATTTCGGTGACAGATGAAAATGCCGATGTGCTTCTTACTCCATCAGATGGTCCTGTCACACCCAGCATGCCCGAGTCGTTTCTTAAGAAGCTTGGGCTGGCTGTTCAGAGTTCTTCCAACAAAGATATCAGGTTGGTAGTTAGCAAATATCCGTTTCTAAAAAATGTACCCATCTCCAAATATATAATCCTAACATTACTAAATGTCTAAGTAAAACGTCCTATAACGAGCAATAAAAAATTCCTGCCAGCTTTTAGGGAAAATATGGAAAAAGTGCGTATTGTACGGCTAAAGCTGAATTGATCACCTATTAAAAAAGAGGACATGGGCCTTTCAATTTTTTTCGTGGTGCATTGACCATTCACCGTAAGTCATGATAAGTTTGACTAAAAAGATTCAACGAAGTTGAAAGAGAATAGAAAGGAATCAAATGACCATGTGAGAATTAGTGCCTTCATCAGGACGTGAAGCAGAAAGAGCTCAACATTATTTCCGTCGTGTTTTGGCGGACTACTTGCTCGTTTTACATATACTTTTTTTTTTGAAGCTAATTGCTGCCACTTTGATGCTGTTCTAGAAACGTGTGGATGAGAAGCAGTAGAACATCAACACAGTTTTCTAGATTCTAGATCATCAGAGAAAGCATCACCTGACCGGGACAAGGGTTTCATCCCTGTACGCTCTTGACATTTTAGGGGCGAAGGGAACAGCTCATGGTCTTTTGTGCTCCTCAAATTCTCAGCTTTAAACCAGCAGCAATTTTTTTTCTTCTTTTATTTATTTAGTTTGTTGTTGTTGTTTTCATATAGATTTTCGCGATTTTTCTGCTTAAAAAGAAAGCTTTTTTTTGCCCCTTCTATGGTGGCTTTCTGTCAAATCGTGAGTAGTCATTGGCGTGAATTTGAGATCTGCGTAGTGACATCGTCACGGCGGGAAATGTAATAAAATTCTTAGCTTTTCTATTGTCGAGACGTCAATTTTTTAAGAGGACGAGTATTAAAATGGATTTAAATTTGGTTTATTGGACAATGAAAGTCGGGGATTAATCCCATATTAAAGCTAAAAGTCTTCTTCGTCGTCAAGCGCTCTTGTTTCGTCATTGTCACTGAACGTCTGTACGTGTTCTTTTGGTTGCTCTCTCATACCTTCAGCCACTCCGACAGTATCGCTTATTTTCTTTATTTCTTTCATTCATCATCCTAATACGTTGGCATAATTATTGGCCTTATATTCTTTTACTGTGACCACTCCTCAGATTTATTTACGTTCAGCCAGGTGAACTGGGGTATAATCGTAACAATACCCAGTCATTATCACCGGTCAGCGGTAATACGTGTATCGCTGTGAGTCGCGTCGCCAACCTTTGATGGCGACGATCCTTTATTGACACAGGCTGGTCGTGTACGATCGGTTCTAAGGAAGCCATTATTGTCCATCTGAGAAATTAGTCTGGGGTAGTAACACGCACAGGTGATAATTAGATTATTGCATCCGCTGGCTCATGTCCGTATATTTATTACAGATAAATCTGTCTGGCGAGTCAATATTGGCAGGAAAGCATCGAGACAGGTAATCAGTGCACAGATTTGCTTTGTGAGGTTTTACAAGATGCCACCAGAAATAGTACCGCATGATTTAAAAGAGGTCATGCGTTGGAATATTAAATTTAATATTTTAAACACGTGAGGGATATTTTGAAATTAGACACCCGAAAACAGTTCTAAAGAGCTTACGATTGGATTAAAGTAAGAAGCCGGAATAAACTATGAATCTTATTGGAACATCCGACGGAAGCACCATCTGTGATGTGAACTGAGAACTGCACATATAATGTAGTGAAATCAGAAACGCAGAACAGGGAGACTGCAGCGCACGCCATATGAGCGACTCCCAGAAGCCAGGGAGACATCGGACTTAGAATTCCTATATTATAAGTGACAGATCGAATTATTTGGAAACTTATAACCTTAAAAAGTAAGCCCGCCTTTATAAATACAGAGACTGAAAAACTTAAGGGACCAGAACTTAAAATACGAAGACTGGAAACCTAGGAATTGCATCCCCCGTCATAAAAGAAACTTTCTCAGACCAAGTGTTTCGCAGATTCACCCGTCATAAAAGGGATTCAAAATTTCCAGACCAAGTGGTTCGAGAGCATATAACCTAAATTGCTCGTGTCCATTCTACGCTGCGCGAGGAAATTGTGTATTCCCAAAACTTTGGGGTAAGTGTAACAATTATTTTACAAATGTAAATTTGACATATTTTCTTGCTAAGTGGTTATATATGAGGCTGGCAACCTCAACATATGAAACTGGCAACCTCAACATATGAAACTAGTATATTCATAAACCACTACAGCAAGCGCTGGTGATTTATTCTAGCTAGTCGTGCGGAAAACCGACAGCAGAGGTGATCCCAGATTCCGAATGGAGCAGGGATGAGTGATGATTACATCACATGTGCCTAAGGTGTATAATATTTTGTGAGATATATGCACCTTGTTAACAGTAACTCTGGCAACTCATTATTCGCGCTGTCCAGACACATTTTCCCAGTTAATACCCAGAGGAACATGGTGAATTTTATTCATCTTCCCTGAGCTACATTGTGTACTCGGGAATTTAATTCTTCTGAGAGATTAACATTGGTGGGTGGACAGAGAGAATGCGCCGGTTAATTGGCAGTCCACAAATGTACTTAGCAGAGGCATTTGTTGTCCTATTTTTCCAGAAGTTCGTGGTACAAGACTACTTGTGGTTACAAGCTATCAGACGGTTCGCAGTACTGAAGTTACTACGCCACTCGTGTGAGAGAAGTGCACTCATCATCAAAAAGTGACGAAAAACACGGCTACAGGACTCACCTAGAGTTAAGTTTTCTTGTAAAAAAGGCGAAATCAACGGACTTTGATAAATCCTCACCTACGTCTCCGTGGCGAAAACTTGTATTTACAGCAAACGTCATCATTCCCTCCTGATTTTAACTGTTAAAGACTAATTCATTATTAAATTTGTTACGTGTTGTTTTAAAACTAAACAATCATAATCGATTCAGTTTTTATATGTATGAAAGCGAACGTTTGAGCAAGATTGTTTAAAACATACATCTATATATACATAGATATATTTACATCTAAAAAGCCATTACTTATAAGAGGAATGTCGTTGGATTACATCAATTGCGGGCTTGAACCGGCTAAAAACCATTGTTTAAATCATTCACAACAGGCGACGGAGAGATATAAGTTAACCATTGCTCAGCCCTATGCTGCATTGTTCTTGACTTCTGAATTATCATGTGAATATTCCCTTCAGATAGAAGCGCCATTACACTTCTATCTACATCTCTTATTCCTTAGTGGTTCCTCTTCTACCGTGAGGTGTAGAGGTTTGGAAGAGAGAGCGCCAGACTATCCTATCGGCGGTCTTCCTCCTGGCCTGGTTTCATTCTAGTCCTCGGCCCTTCAAAGATTGTCTAATGTTGTCCTCCCAGCGGACTCTGGGTCGTCCTGTGGGTCTGGATCCATGGCTCTTTGATTCCAATGCTTGTCGTGGTAGCCAATCTTCTCCAATTCTGCAGAAATAGCCAAACCATCTTAGTTGGGACTGCTCTACTTGGGTCTGCAGGGGGTGGGATTTTAGGCCTTGACGTTAATTGGTTGCGGACCATATCTCTTCTTGTTACTTCAACCACATTCCTCAGATACCTCATTTCCGAGGTTTGGGTCTGGCTTTTGTGGGTTGTAGTCATTGCCCATGACTCGCATCCATATTCAAGACTGGGATATAATGTAGGTGTAGCGGTATACAGCCATCTTCGTTTTCTTACCAACCTCTCTCTTACTTAGGAATCATCAATTTATGGCCTGAAAAAGTCTCCCAGCTGCTGCTTTTTGAGTGGCCAACTCTTCTTTGATGCCTCCCTTTCGGTCTATAATAGCTCCGAGGTATTTAAAGTGGTCGACCTGTTCCAGGGCCTGTTCTCCCAGCTGAACCTGATGTCTTGTTTCTTCTCGTGATATCACCATGGATTTTGTTTTAGAGCTGCTTATGACCATCCATCTCTTCTCCAGCTCTTCCTTCCAGACTTGCAGGTTGGATTGGAGATGTGCCTCTGATTTAGCAATCAGGGCAACACCATCAGCAAATGCCAGCTCTGAAATACAGACCTGTCTCATCTTCCAGTACCCCACTGAATACTTTCTTTTTCTCTCCTTACATGCTTTGATGACATCGTCCATGAGGAGTATGAAAAAATATGGTGACAGGATATCACCTTGTCTTACACCAGTGGTGGTCCTGAACTCTTCTGACTTATGGTTTGCTGTCCTCACATAATTTCTGCAAGACTTGTAGAAGCTCTGTATAGCATGAATCAGAGGTGCTGGAATGTTCTTCCATGCCAAACAGTCCCAAAGTTTGCTCCAGGGGACCCTGTCAAACGCCTTTTCCAGATCTATGAAACAAAGATGGATCTCACTCTTATACTCAAGAGCCTTTTCACTCAGCTGTCTGAGTGTGAAGATTAGGTCTTGAGTACTTCGGTTTGCTCGGAATCCGCACTGGACCTCATCCAATTGTGGCTCAGCTAGGCGTCGGAGTCTCTGCTCTAGGATTCTAGAGTAGATTTTACCAGGGTCACTGAGAAGCGATATGCCTCTATGGTTTCCACATTGTCGATTGTCACCCTTTTTTGAAAATTGGTGTTATGATGGCAATCTCCCAATCCTTTGGTATGGTCTTGTTGCACCACGCTGCCTGTAGGACCCTTAAGAGTAATAGGTCGCCTGATGCTCCCATGTACTTAACCATTTCTGGTGTTATACCATCATGCCCTGCTGCTTTACCCATTTTAATTTTCTCCAGTGCCGCCTTCAGTTCTTCCATCTTTATGTCATCTTCATCCCCATTGGTTTCCTCTTCTGATGCTTGACCTTGCTCACCTGTGACGTATAATGGAAATATAGCCTACAGTATCTGGCAGTCTTTCGTGATCCCGTTAGCGTCTATGATTCGCTAGCAAAGCCATGCAACTTATAGCCTGCGTTTACTCACTTTTAATCTACGCCTCTTTTTCTTGAGACGTAAACAAACGGAAAGCTTACCAACTTCCGCGACTTGCCAGTCATAACAGGGAGCGAACCTGGTATTGTTTACCTGAGTTTCTCACGCGAGCTGATCTGTCAATCATCAAGATATCAGACAGATGCACGTGGAAAAACACCGGCTCTTTGAAGCGAGACGCTCGAGGCAAAATATTTTCCCCGAGGGACCCTTTGATGTTCGTACATACAGGGAGAGATAACTCTGTGATCTCCAGAAGCGGATTAAATCTAAGAAAAGCCGTCACACGGTTTAAGTCTCTGTTGTCGATTAGCAATGGCCGACAACCGTGGAAACCTTTTATCTTGGGAACTCTCTTCTGATTTTAACTACTGTGAACGGTGGTTGTGAAAATTAGCATCCTCTAGAGAGCAGATAACAATAATGTATATAAACTGTGGCTCCTCAAAGCAGTTATCAGATGTCGCTCAGAATTTTGTCGGATAGTCTAAACACATCGTCTAGAACCATTGTGAAAGGTGTGTTAATAGCCTTCGTGGGGATTTCATTCGGATTTTCTGGTAATAGAAATGTGTGCTTAAGTGTTAAAATGTGTTAAGTTTTACCATTATAAGTCACTGTGATTTCCTACGTTAAACCTAGTGAAATAAAATAATGCGTAGATATTTCTTCTGTGCTAGTGGTTATCATTTCTGATGCTTCACCATGCTCACCATCCAGGAGTTCTGAGAACTATTCTTTCCATTTTTCCATTACCTTCTTCGGGACAGTAAGCAATTTGCCTTGCTTGTCCTTTATAAATTTGAGAGGGCATTGTTTTTCCTTCTTCGTGTTCCTTAGGATCTTATAGAATAATTTCTGGTTTTCTTGCGCATCTTTTTCTAACTTTTCTCCAAATTCTTCCCAGGACTTCTGTTTCGCTGCAAGCACTTTGTTCTTAGCTTCTGTTCTGAGTGTCACATGTTCTCTATATTTCTCTATTTGTCCTGTTGTGTTTTTAGCTCCTAAGTATTGTTTCCATGCCATTTTCTTCTCTCTTATTTTCTCTTTGACTTCCTCTGTCCACCAAGGTGTTCTCTTTCTCTTTTTCCCAAGTCGGACTTCACCCCATGCTTCTGCAGCAGCAGTCTTTATGATGTCCTTGAATTTAAGCCAGAGGGTTTCCAAGTCATCAGGTGGTTCTTCTGTGTTGCTCACCGCTGCAGCAATAAGCCCCTGATATCTGGTCTTAATGTCTGGCTCTCTCAGCTTGTAGGTCTTAATGCTCATTTCTACGAGTACATCTCTGCCAAGAGTAATCTTGTAAACACCTTTGATGACCCAGTTTAGATACTCTTGAATTTTGGCCATTGTTGGACCACTACTGCAAATAATAATAATAATAATAAATTCTTTAAGCGCCAAACACGGCGCATAAGGCAGAAACCAGTGCTCTCCAGGTTGTTCGTTGTGACGCCACTCCTCTTAGCTCTTGCACATTATTTAGGCCCAACGTTCTTCCTTCTCTTATTATTGTTCTTCTGAGTGTTTCTTTTGGTCTTCCTTTTTTCCGCTTACCCTCAGGAACCCAAGTGAGCGCCTGTAGTGGTATTCTGTTGTTTTGCATTCGTAGGACATGACCGATATATGACCATCGTCTTTTCCTTATATAGTCGGAAACATATTTCTGCCTAGAGTCTTCTCTTATTTGCCGATTAGTCTTGAATTCTTTCCAACTGATGTTCATGAGTTTTCTAAGCAGGGGAAGCAATCCGTGACAATTGGGGGCAAGGCCGGGAATAAGAAACCAGATGGTTAATTTCCTTAGAATACTGACAAGAAATTTTAGATTACTGAAAGAGTATTGTTAGTTATTAGCTTATATAGATCTGCTCATACGTCTTGCAATAAATAAATAAATAAATAAGGTGAAATATTTTAAGTGTAAAGTAAATAATTGATAAAATAAAAAAAACTTCTCTAAAAATAATTGGAAGTGGAAAGAACTGTCCTTTGCTGAAGTCTTATTTATGTTGTTGGCGTTGTGTATTAGATAATTTTAGTCAGCTAGTATTTTGACATTAGAGCGGCTAATTCTATTTTAGACAAGTAGCATTTGTAATTTACGTGTCGCCTGTAAACAATCTCCTTGCACAGCATGGCCGAATCACAAAACCTCCACACCTTTTATCTGAATATCGGTAAGGAACTGGGCATGACAGGCCAAATTCTGACAGATTGTGTGCTTAGTTCGGTCAAAGCCGAGCAAGAACGAGTGAATGAAGAGAGGAAGGCTGAAAAGAAGAGAGCAGACAAAGAGCAGGAGAAAACGGAGAAGGCCGCTGAGAGGGAAGAAAGAAAATTGGCGAGGGAACACGAAAAGGGAGAGAAAGAAAAGAAAAGAGCTTTTGAGGAACAGAAGGCTGAAAAAGAAAGAGCAGAAAGGAAGGAACAGGCCGAGAGAGCTCACGCCATTAGACTTAAAGAACTAGAGATTGAAGGAAGAAGAATCGAATCTAGCTCTAGCACTAATGGGTCGGGGAGTTCTCAAGGTAATGATGGGGGAAATATTTCTCACGTCGTAATTCCTAGCGCGGCCTCTTTTCAGTTAGATGTCTCTTCAGAGGCTTCTGAGGAAATAGACATTTATCTTGCTAGGTTTGAGTCTTTAGCTGCCACCTATGGATTAGATAGGGAGAGATACAACAAAATGTTATCTCAGAGTCTGCGAGGACCTGCTTACGATGTCTTCCTCAAAATGGCACCGGAAGACAACAACAATTATGATATGTTGAAGAAAGCTT
This sequence comes from Oreohelix idahoensis, assembly GCA_024509875.1. NCBI lineage: Eukaryota > Metazoa > Mollusca > Gastropoda > Stylommatophora > Oreohelicidae > Oreohelix > Oreohelix idahoensis. Next base: position 274,756 of record JAMPIV010013136.1, read on the forward strand.
TGCTGAATGCGCAAACTTTTCAGTGCAAATTCCGGGAAGCCAAGAGACAAAAGGACGAAACGTACAAACAGTTTGCTACGCGTCTGACTATGTACTTGGAGAAGTGGGGATCACTCAGCGCCATCGACGAATCTTATGAAGGGTTACAAGAAATGATTATTGTGGAGCAGTGTAAGGAAGCTAGGGGAGAGATGGCCCCCTGCTGCCGATGACTCTCGGGCACTACCCGATCTCCCAAGCAGCCCCTGTCTGCCCCGTTGAGCCGATATTCTTGGAGGACAAGTTCTATCGTTTACTTGCTTTCCCCACATGGACACATGTCTGTGTCCTGTTTGCAGTTTGTTAAACAGATCGTATTTGAGTTTACAGAGGTCAGCTCTCAGTATCCTTGAATCTCTTCGTGATAAAAAATAGCACGCCTATTTAGTATTTGGCTCTGGGTGTTCTCTTTGTCATGTTTCTTTGAAATATTTTTTATCATCGCCTTTATCTTCTTATGTTGCCATGTTCTCATTTAGAATAGTGCTTCCTTCTCATTTCCACGTATGTATAGCAGAGGGTAAGAAGCCACTGTGCTTTGTTGGTCTGACGAGGCGTATAGCTGGTTTCCATAAGTGCACCAGTGATGCTGTCTAATTCGTTCTTCTTATGGATTCCTCAGGGCAGTTATGGCCGATAGGTAATCTAAACTGACATGAAAAGTCAGGACACGGTTGCTGTATTTTTACCATGTGCATGCAAGAAAAGGAAGAAAATCTGGCACTTTCCCCGCACATATTAATGAATAAATTATTATAATTATAATACTAAAAGCCTCCTTCAGTCATAACTGACTATGGACATTCTTTTCGGCGTGTTTAGATACACGCATGTACTGTTCTCTTCTGTAAGTTGTTTTACATGACGAGGTAGCCAGTCCCATGCCCAACCTCATATTTGTCGCCTTGGACGACATGCGTGAAGTGCTGTAGCCATATTTTATTTTCTCTTCAGAGACCTCTGAAAAGTAAACAGATAGTGACGTTTTTAACACTTCCCTACGGCACCACCTCATATGGGACTACCTTTATCTTTTATCTGTCTCAGCCGATCATTGGCAGATACGAAAGATGAGATTTCGTGAGATCAACGACATGTGTTCACTAGTTTATCTTTTAGTGTTTGCACAGGGCAGTTCAAGATAATACTTATTGTGACAGACGGACACCAAGCTTTCTGAACCAAAGTGTCCGTAGGAAATCACATAGGATATGTCATATAACTGTGTAGTCGAACTTCATGCTCAGTTCTGTTTTTCTGATGAAGGATATTTCCTGTGTCAAAATTAGCTCATGATTAAGTCGTCATGGAGACTGTAAGAAAGCTTTCTCATGTACTCAACAAGAATTTAGGCCGTAAGAGAAGGTTTGGAATAACTATTTTAATCTTCTTCTTGTTATGTTGTGTTTTTAATTCCACAATAATGCTCTCTCTGACCTACAGTGTCTTCCTGTTTCTCTCTATTTTATCTACACCACTCTGTTTTGCCGCTTTCCCTCTTGTCTCTTGGCTCTTCTCTCTTGTTTTTTTTTTGTCATTCTGTCTCTCTGTCTTACTGCTCTCTATCTATCTCTCTGTCTTTCTCTCTTTCTCTCTCTCTCTCTCTCTCTCGTTCTACATATCTGTCACCTCTGTTTTGTGTTATTGTATATGTCGCTTTCTCTCTTTCTCTCTTGTCAAACCACGCCCACTTCCAAGGCCGGCGTTAGGCCGCTTTAACCGATATGACACAATCGGGCCCCGCACCCACGGGAGGGGGTGGGGGGGGGGGGGAACGACCGCACTATGGTTTACACCTCCAACTTTGGACAAAACCAAAAAGATAATATCAAGGGATGGAACTTTGTCTCGGAGCGCATTATGGTTGTAAAACTAAAAGAAGGAGAAACCATAGTCAACCTGGTCATAGTGTATGGGCCAAATGAGGATGAGAGAGCAGAGGTCAAGGAGGAATTCTTCAAGCTGCTTCAAAGGACAGTGGATGACTGCCTAGATGAAATTATCATGCTCGGAGATTTCAATGCCAGAGTTCGAAATGACCATGCTAGATGGGGTGGAGTTATCGGAAGATATGGAGAAGATACTCTCAATGACAATGGAAAGCGACTCCTTAGATTCTGCAGTGAGCAAAATCTGATCATTACAAACACAAAGTTCCCCCATAAGCGCATACATGCATACACTAGATGTGAACCAACAAAGAATGAGAAGTCAGTGATCGACTATGCCATTGTTAGGATGAGCTCATTCAAATATGTCCGGGATGCTAGAGTCTGGAGGGGGCCAGAGATTGGAAGTGATCACTACCTGCTTACAATTAAAAGAACAACTGAAAGAGTTGCTCAGCCTAGGAACTGCCCAGCATCACGAAAGAAACTAAATAAACGAACGGGAGAAATGAGCGTTAAGACCTACAAGCTGAGAGAGCCAGAAATTAAGACCAGATATCAGGGGCTTATTGCTGCAACGGTGAGCACTTACTTACTTACTTAGTCGTTCCCCTTCTACCGTGAGGTGTAGAGGTTTGGAAGAGAGAGCGCCAGACCATTCTATCAGCTGTCTTCTTCCTGGCCTGGTTCCATTCTAGTCCTCGGTCCTTCAAAGATTGTCTAATGTTGTCCTCCCAGCGGACTCTGGGTCGTCCTGGAGGTCTGGGTCCCGGCTCTTTGTTTCCCATGCTTGTCGTGGTAGCCGATCTTCTCCCATTCTGCAGACATGGCCAAACCATCTTAGTTGGGACTGTTCTATTTGGGTCTGCAGCGGATGGGATTTCAGGCCTTGACGGATCGTCTGGTTGCGGACCATGTCTTTTCTTGTTACTTCAACCACTTTCCTCAGATACGTCATTTCTGAGGTTTGGATCTGGCTTTTGTGGGTTGTAGTCATTGCCCACGACTCGCATCCATATGTCAAGACTGGGACATAGGTGGAGCGGTATACAGCCATCTTCGTTTTCTTACCAACCTCTTTCTTGCTGAGGAATCCACGATTTATGGCCTGAAAAAGTCTCCCAGCCGCTGCTTTTCGAGTGGCCAACTCTTCTTTGATGCCTCCCTTTCGGTCTATAATAGCTCCGAGATATTTAAAGTGGTCGACCTGCTCCAGGACCTGTTCTCCCAACTTAATCTGATGTTTTCTTTCTTCTCGTGATATCACCATGGATTTTGTTTTAGAGCTGCTTATGACCATCCCTCTCTTCTCCAGCTCTTCCTTCCAGACTTGCAGGTTGGATTGGAGATGTGCCTCTGATTTAGCAATCAGGGCAACATCATCAGCAAATGCCAGCTCCGAAATATAGACCTGTCTCATCTTCCAGTACCCCACTGAATACTTTCTTGTTCTCTCCTTACATGCCTTGATGACATCGTCCATAAGGAGTATGAAGAGGTAAGGTGAGAGGATATCACCTTGTCTTACACCAGTGGTGGTCCTGAACTCTTCTGACTTATGGTTTGCTGTCCTCACATAATTTCTGCAAGACTTGTAGAAGCTCTGTATAGCATGAATCAGAGGTGCTGGAATATTCTTCCTTGCCACACAGTCCCAAAGTTTGCTCCAGGGGTTAAGTACATGGGAGCATCAGGCGACCTATTACTCTTAAGGGTCCTACAGGCAGCGTGGTGCAACAAGACCATACCAAAGGATTGGGAGATTGCCATCATAACACCAATTTTCAAAAAGGGTGGCAATCGACAATGTGGAAACCATAGAGGCATATCCCTTCTCAGTGTCCCTGGTAAAATCTACTCTAGAATCCTAGAGCAGAGACTCCGACGCCTAGCTGATCCACAATTGGATGAGGTCAAGTGTGGATTCCGAGCAAACCGAAGTACTCAAGACCTAATCTTCACACTCAGACAGCTGAGTGAAAAGGCTCTTGAGTATAAGAGTGAGATCCATCTTTGTTTCACAAATCTGGAAAAGGCGTTTGACAGGGTCCCCTGGAGCAAACTTTGGGACTGTTTGGCAAGGAAGAACATTCCAGCACCTCTGATTCATGCTAAACAGAGCTTCTACAAGTCTTGCAGAAATTATGTGAGGATAGCAAACCATAAGTCAGAAGAGTTCAGGACCACCACTGGTGTAAGACAAGGTGATATCCTGTCACCTTATCTTTTCATACTCCCCATGGACGATGTCACCAAGGCATGTAAGGAGAGAACAAGAAAGTATTCAGTGGGGTACTGGAAGATGAGACAGGTCTGTATTTCAGAGCTGGCATTTGTTGATGATGTTGCCCTGATTGCTAAATCAGAGGCACATCTCCAATCCAACCTGCAAGTCTGGAAGGAAGAGCTGGAGAAGAGCTGGAGAAGAGCTGGATGGTCATAAGCAGCTCTAAAACAAAATCCATGGTGATATCACGAACGAACGAACTTTATTTTCAAAGGGTTGAGAATTGGGCACACAGGCCCGTCTAACATTCTGCCCTTCTTTTCGCTCACCTTTCATACTAAATTCATTTATTCTCATATGCATTTTACATATCAATTTCCAGAAAATTCAACGTTGTAAAGTAAAATAATAATATAGCACACTCATATTAACATTAATTACTTATAAGCATGACATAACATATTTCACGAGAAGAAAGAAGACATCAGATTAAGCTGGGAGAACAGGTCCGGGAGCAGGTCGACTACTTTAAATATCTTGGAGCTATTATAGACCGAAAGGGAGGCATCAAAGAAGAGTTGGCCACTCGAAAAGCAGCAGCTGGGAGACTTTTTCAGGCCATAAATCGAAAATTCCTCAGCAAGAGAGAGGTTGGTAAGAAAACGAAGATGGCTGTACACCGATCCACCTATGTCCCAGTCTTATATGGATGCGAGTCATGGGCAATGACTACAACCCACAAAAGCCAGATCCAAACCTCAGAAATGAGGTATCTGAGGAAGGTGGTTGAAGTAACAAGAAGAGACATGGTCCGCAACCAATTAACGTCAAGGCCTAAAATCCCACCCCTTGCAGACCCAAGTAGAACAGTCCCAACTAAGATGGTTTAGCTATTTCTGCAGAATGGGAGAAGATCGGCTACCACGACAAGCATTGGAATCAAAGAGCCATGGATCCAGACCCACAGGACGACCCAGAGTCCGCTGGGAGGACAACATTAGACAATCTTTGAAGGACCGAGGACTAGAATGGAACCAGGCCAGGAGGAAGACAGCCGATAGGATAGTCTTGCGCTCTCTCTTCTAAACCTCTACACTTCACGTTAGAAGGGGAACGACTAAGTCCTCACGTTAGAAGGGGAACGACTAAGTAAGTAAGTAAGAAGTGCACACAATGACTCAAAAATACCAATACTGCCGGAGAGGAAACGAGAGCGAACCCAATTATGTGACACTCTCTTTCTATTCAATTTCTGACAATTCCTTCTGGCATGACTCTCTCCTTCTTTCACTCTGTCCTTCTCTTTTCGTATTTATCACTCTTTCTCTAATTTTTTTTTTTCTTTTTGGGCTTCTACATGTCTGTCATCTTTTTCTCTTGCTTCTATATATAACCCCGGACCTAATGGTCTTTTTATGTTTGGACATGCGCCCTAATATAACTGACTAGGTTGAACGGGACGCGCCTCGCCAAAACTATTTATTAAAAAAAAAAAAAAATCTTGCTTCTATATATTTGAATATCAAATATTTCTTTTTTTCTATACTTTTTTGAATATATTTCTCTCTTCCTCCATGTCTCTCCACAGATGCTCCTTTACTTCTTTAACAAAAGAAATTATCACAATTTTTTCATAGCAGTTATTCTTGTACTCAAACCACATTTTAAAAAATCCGAACTATGAGTTATTTTTCTACTTAAATCACATTTTTAAAATCCAGGTCAGAAGACATTCTCCTATTCAAACCACAATTTTAGATTCCGAGTTATAAAGCTTTCTCCTATTCAAATCACACTTTTATCAACTTAGCTAGAAAGCATTCTTTCACTCAAGCCATAATTTTATCATCCGAGTTAAACGCGAAGGCGTTCTTCTGTTAAAATCGTAATTTGTCATCCGAGCTTTAAGGCATTCTCTTGTTCAAACCATAATTTTATCATCCGAGTTAAACGCGAAGGCGTTCTTCTTTTAAAATCGTAATTTGTCATCCGAGCTTTAAGGCATTCTCTTATTCAAACCATAATTTTGTCATCCGAGCTGTATGACGTCCTCCTACACAAACCATAATTTTGTCATCCGAGCTAGAATCGGAGGCATTCTCCTACCTAAACTACACATTTTTATCATTCAACTAGAAGGCATTCTCCCACTGAAACCAACATTTGTCGATTTACTCGTATCTTAACAGCAAAGTATAGTCATAAAGAGTTGTATGCCTTAACTAGAGTTCCCATTCGTCCCGTTTTTTCCGGGACAGTCCCGTTTTTTTTATAAAATGGCTCGGTGTCCCGAATTTATTCCAAATGTCCCGCTTTTTAAGGGTACTTCCTGAAAAAGAAAATCTTTGGGTAACGGATTTTATTACGTGTTTTAGTAGTGTTACTTTATCAGTTTCCGGTTACAGTGGACCTTCGGTTTGAATCTCGAACAAAAATTCGAAAGTCGACCAAAACAGTGTTCAGTGAGCATCTACCAAATGATTTAATGCGTATTAGCATTATTATACAGTATTTTTATCGTTTTTCATCCGCATAATGACGAAACGTAAGTGCAGTATAAATGATAACATTACAAGAGAATTTCCCTTCATTACAGGTGTAGATGAAAATGTGGAATGTACTTTATGCAGCTCTAAATTTTGCATTTCACATGGTGGTCGGTCAGACGTAACGTGAAAACGAAAAAAACATAAAGGTGCTGTTGAAAGTAAGGCTTCCAACAGCAGTATGTCATTTCTTAAATGCGAAAACCCAGAGTGAAAAGGAAATGGAAAAACAGTTATCATTGGCAGCACAGGAAGCAACCTTCGCTTATCACACGGCGGTGCATAACCACAGCTTTAAGTCCATGGACTGCACAACACCCATCGTGAAAAAACTTTTCAACGATAAAGTGGAAGTTGTGTTAGTTAATGTGTGTATTTTTATACCAGTATCTTATTTTAAGTGCAACATATAATATATAATAGATTTATTTGTGCTTTACCTTAATTTTTAACATGTCCCGTTTTTTTACAAAATGTCCCGGGTTTTTTAGGTAAAAATTTGGAAATGTCCCGGTTTTTAAACAAAACATTATGGGAACCCTAGCCTTAACCCTTTCATTCTTATTTTCCGCTTTTGACTAACAGCACTCATGGTCCCATGCCAAACCTTAGTCACGTGGCATAATCGTGTAACTGATTTCGTGACCCAGTTTAGACAGGCTGCAACTTGGAAACCAGTTTCGGTGCTGAAAAATCTGTCTGAATTATTGTAGCATTTTCTCGGCTAAGAAATAAACGTCTAGAACATCAGATAATCTCACTCATCAGTCTAGGGTCGCAGTTACTGAGGGTTTATCAGTCACCGCTGAGATGCACGTGCACCATACGTTTTACTTGTCACTTTTCATCAGACGACTAATGGCACGAGAGGGAGATAAGAACATGGTAGGCAAATCATTCTCCGCTGACTGTTATTGCTGTGAACGAGTTTCTGTTGATACTGTGAATGTCTGGTCTACTAATTTTGTGAATGTGCGGTCTAGTAATATTGTGAATTTGTGTCATAAAGCGTTGGCCACTTCCATATCGTAAAATATGGCTTCTTTAGTTAGTTAAAAATTTACTAGCATTCTTCCTGCCACAGTTTTCGTGGTACAGTTCCATATCTATAATTAGATATTCTCCTGAATTATCCGCCTACTATTGGATTCTTATCTCCCTGTAGATTAATTGCCCTGCTATTTTCACCCCGTTTGTCTTCATGAGAGTTCTACACAACCACAAACATTTATAAATCTCGCCCTGTGTATAGTCTCTAATAGACTTCGTCGATACAAGGAATTTACTTCTAACCAAAAACGAGTAGCTTTAGGTACTTTCGTGTACTCTGTAAAAGTGACAAAATGCAATTATTCTGTTAACGCTTTCTTCTGCTTAATGTTTTTTTTTATAAATATTTTGGGATAGAATGATTCAACGACTGTCTCATCTTGCATTCCATTAAATAAATTTATGTATAGGCAGAAAAGAGATAAAAATCATGATTAAAAGAATAAACATAATATACTGAAGCACATTAAAAACGCACCACTATTATATATACTGAAGCCGAGAAGCTGGGAAAAAAAAGGTGTGGGAATGGATTTTCCCCGTGTTTGTCATGAGGTAGAGAGCGAATGGCTGCTGGAATGGAAAGTGCATGATTCAACCCACGGGTTTGTGTACAGACTACATGAAAACAATAAAAGTTACACGTGCAACACGATTCCCAACAGCTATGACCCTGAAAATGTGTACGCGTTGTGGCAGTATACTCGGTATAAAAAGGCCGTTGAGACAAAATGCCCAGTACATGTGCTTGAAATGCCACGACTATCTGAATACGACCGCCAACAAGCCATTGGTATGTTGGAGACCGGAATGAGCTCGCGGGCCATTGCCAGAAGGATGAATTGCCACCACAGCACTATTGTACGTCTCAATGAACGTTACGGAACCACTGGCAGTGCCCGGGATAGACTTCGGAGTGGCCAACCACGAGTTACTACCCCTGCGCAAGATCGTCATATTGTGTTGAGTCCCCTAAGGAATCGTTCTCTCCCGGCACGTCAAACAGCAAGAGCAATAGTGGGTAGACGTGGGCAAGTCTCTCGAATGACAGTCATACGACGACTCAGTGATACAGGCCTTACTGCAAGACGACCTTATGTTGGGCCAAACTTGACTCACAGACATCGTCAGCAGCGCCTGTAATGGGCAGAGCAACATGTCAGATGGACTAGACTGCAGTGGAATGCTGTCCTATTCACAGACGAGAGCAGATTCAACATATCCTTTGCTGATGGACGTATGCGGATTTGGCGACGGTGTGGAGAGCGCTTTGCAAATTGCTGTGTTCGTCAGCACAACCGATTTGGAGGTGGCAGTATTCACATTTGGGGAGGATTCAGTTTTCACCATCGCTTGCCTCTTCACGTCTTCCGTGGAAATGTTAATGCTGTGACATATCGAGATGAGGTTCTGGATGCATTGGTTGCTCCTGCGTTCACAAATTATCCAGACTTGCAGCTTCTCCAGCTGGATAACGCACGTGCGCACACCGCATGCATTACGCAGCAATATCTACAGCAGCAGAACATTGTGACGATTGATTGGCCTGCCCTATCACCAGACACGTCCCCTATAGAACATATGTGGGACGAGCTTGGACGCAGAGTCTACAGGCAAGTTTCTCCAGCTAATCTGCAACAGCTCGAAGCTGCTCTTACACGTGAATGGGACTTGATTCCCCGGAATTTCCTTCAGAGACTTGTGCGTTCCATGCGGAGCCGCTGCCAAGCTTGTTTGCAAGCACACGGTGGACATACCAGATACTGAAGATAGTGTGAATGAATTTTTTAATTGGTTGCATTTTTGGTTTTCTCCCTTGCCTGCACAGAATGCAATGAATTTCATAACAATCAAATGTACAAATTAATGACCAGCATGGATTCATAGGAAAATGAATAAAGATTCCAATTATGTAAACTTGTAAACACTTATATTTACATTTCACACTCTGTTCCTGGATTATACAGGTGGTGCGTTTTTAATGTGCTTCAGTATTGCTGGGGATCAAAGTTGAAAAGGAAGACATGCATATAAACATTTCGAAGCTTCAGCGAAACCATGTCAAGTAACCAGAGTTTTAAAATACACAGCTTTAAGATAATGTTCTGATTACAACTGGGACAGACTGACAAACGGACGTATAGATAAACGGGCGGATGAATTGACCAGAAATAGTCTATCAGAGTATATAAATAGGACAGGAGACGTTGAAGATCAGTTACACCCAACTTCTTATTGGGAGATGGCAGTAGATTTGATCTAATGTGACCTGCTGCGCGTACATATTCTCAATTTTACTTAACATTACAATTACAAGTAAGCGGGCACATGCACTGCCGACGTGCACGGTCTATTGCAGTTTACTCATTGGCCCGCAAGCTAACCCTGGTCCCTCCCACACGACACTACGGGCAGGACTGCTAACTGCTACAAGATCGAAGAACACTGCCGTACATTTGTCCTTGAACTCTTGCTAACCCCGTGAACCATATAGCATCCCGCAATATGGTACAATCAGAGCGGGCACTTGGGCGGTGCGAACGATCCGGCCGCCCAGGGGCCAACTTGATGAAAGCGCAGAAATTACTTACTTATTTACTTAGTCGTTTCTCTTCTACCCTGGGGCGTAGAGATTTGCCAGAGAGAACGCCATACTGTCCTGTTGCCGGTCTTCCTCCTGGCCTGGTTCCAATCTAGTCCTTCAGGGATTGTCTAATGTTGTCCTCCCAGCGAACTCTGGGCCGTCCTGGAGGTCTGGATCCCTGGCTCTTGGTTTCCCGCATTTGTCGTGGTAGCCAATCTTCTTCCATTCTGCATATATGGCTAAACCATCGTAGTTGGGACTGTTCTACTTGAGTCTGCATGGTCTGGGGTTTAAGGCCTTACCGTATCGTCTAGTTCCGGGCCATGTCGCTTCTTGTTACCTTAACCAGCTTCCTTAGATACCTCATTTCTGAGGGTTGGTGCTGGCTTTTGAGGGTTGTAGTCATTGCAGAATTTAATTTTTTTAAATATATTTAAAAAATAAGATCATTACAATTTTAAATGAACACACACACGCACACACACACACACACACACACACGCACGCACGCACGCACACACACACACACACGCACTAATTTAACAGAGCATTTAGAAGTTAAAAACAATTATTTGTTTACATGAAACTGGTGGTTTTTCTAAATGTCTGTATTATTTCCTTTTCATAAACAGCACACTGAGCACTAATCTGTAATTCATGATGAATGAAGAAAACAAATTACCTACCATACGGTTTAAAAAACTATCGCGGATTGTCTCCCTTGATCTGCCGTTGTGGTCCTCGAATAGCCCGACAGTGGAGTAATAGGATAAGTTTTTCAAAGGCACCAACCTTCGCTCAAGATTACTCTTGGCAGTGCACGGCTGTTTGCCAGCGATCTTTTAGTTTTCCCTGACCGCGCTATTTATAGCTATCGTGATAGAGGTCACGTGGTCAACTTCCTAAGGGGGAAAAATGTGGCAGTGTTTACTTTTGATAGGGCTTAATTAATGCTTTTAGGCTACTTTATTATTATAAATACCGGCTTTAATTTTGCGTAAAGCTAGACTAGAAATGTTAGAGTAAATTTTAGAACAAGAACAAACATTTTATCACAATTAGAACAGAAGATATAATAGTCTGAAATAGTGTAAAATTTACGTTTTTTTTTTATATATTTTGTTATGGTTTGTTTCTAATGCAATTTACACTAAAACGGTCACAATCAACATGCATAACAAATTACAGAAATCAAAAGTAGAAAACCTGCAGAAAATGGATATCAAAGTTTTGTTTTGGTTTCATGCGTCAAACATTAATTATTGAAACATTAAATTGCAAGTCCACATTTATTACCTTAAAATAACACACCCAGTTGTCCCCAAAACATGAGAGCTAACAATTATCTCAATCATACATCACGATGGTCATGTAAAAATGAGTATGGTCATGAGTAAAACGAAATGTTCAATTTAATAGATAAATAGGTGTATTTAATAAATACATCTATTAAATGATTTCCACACTCTGTTAATTCTGTCACTCTCAAGCAACAACTGCCATAATTTGCTCTAGCCCCAAAATTTCGCTCAATTATCATTCACACTTCCTTTTTTTATAGGATGAATCTGTACATTCACAGATGGAGAAATTTGTAACAAATGAGTTTCCATTATAAATTTTAATTGTGAAGTTATATTTTTAATACCGCTGGCGCGTCTTTCAATTTTGGAAATAGTGGAATGTACAAATTCTCCTCCTTGCTCTCCATGCATGCCCATTCCAAAGCCATGAGTTATGATCCAGTCTGCGCAATGTTTTTCTAATATGTGCTGTTTAGGAATTGTCTTACTGGGGAATAGCTTTCTGAACAAAGACATATAAGTCTCTATTAATGCTGTTATTGATTCTTTACTAATTGGTTTACTGTGTGATATTTTGTTGTGTACTTTCTCAAATGCTTCTTTCAGTGAGTTGAATTGTTCTTGGGCAATAAAAGCTATGTTAGTTATATCTTGTCTGTAATTTTCAGTGTTTGTGTAATGATTGCTCTTGTAAGATCTTTATAAACTTTTTGTGTGAGATATCTGTGGCAGTGATTCCCTATGAATGCTCTGCTATGATAAGCCTGTGGTATGATTTTGTGTTTGGCTAGTACCTTGTCCAAGTGTGAGCAAACTGGACCAGACCTAACACACAGATCCTGAAACTGAAGTTTGGCCAGCGCATCTTGTGCATTTTCAAGTTTAACTTTAAAACTATCTGTCTCCTCCTTATCCTCACAAAGTTCAATACCTGCCTGAAAAAATTCAATTTTAGCTTCTAATTCTTCTGCCTGTTTCCAGTTCCAACCAAATCTCTTCAAGTTCTTAATAGTACTAATGTTTGCATGTATCTCTTGCGGATTCTCAAATATCTTTGCGTCTATTGTATCGGCTACCTGTTCTAGAAGTCGGTGGTGTTTCAAAACAATGCCTAATAAAATATGAAGGTAAGGAGGAGCTACATTTTCAATTTCAATCTCTAACATTGGTTTGTGTAAACAATTATGGTAACGTGCCACTTCCCTTTTATTCCCTTTCCAATATTTCATATATCTATTGTAATCTCTTATCAACATTGCCAAACTTCTTGGTTTGCAAGTTGTGTGCTCTCTGGATGTCTTTATTTCCTTGTTTTGCTGGAGACACCACAGACATGGGTATATTCCTTGAGCTCCAGACAAACCAAACATTTTCATCAAAAAGTCATAATCCTAGAATAAGAAAACAACACCTTTTTTACCATCCCACTCTAAATCTTTTAGTGACTCTATCTGAGCTCTCATGCCATTCATAAATATTTCTAAATTATCATATGTATCTCTGACTCTAGCCATTGATAAAAGGATGGTATTAAATTTAGAACTTGGTTTCTCTAAATTTACAACCTGCATTGTAACTTTGAATGAAAGAAGATATACAAACAGTTACTTAGAATTCTTTGGCAGCCGTCGTGTGCACAGGATTGTCTACCAAAGAACACTAATGGAACAGTCCTTATCTCACACACAATAAAAAAAGAAATTCATATTATAAATACAAGATTAACAAGACTTGAAAGATAGATCAAAGTATTGTGGAAGTAATCTATCTATAGCTTTACATGTTTTCTGACGCTTATATACGCAGTTAAATATCATTATAAATGAATGAAAATGCAAAAACAGATGGTGCTTTACAAAAAGTTATTTTTTTACAACCTTATTTAAGATTTGCGAGTATCAGGAATGCGTTTACAGTGATTTAAATGTTATAAAATCTGGTGACAATATGCTTGTTCTTGTAATGCCAAACTCACAAAACTGACTACCACACATTCTCAAGATATGAAACCTAAAAAAAAAGTATGTGGAAATAATCTTTAGCTTCCCTTCGAGAAGTCTTTATAATTATAAACTCAAACGAATGGGCCGATTTTTAGATATTAAATTAATAAAAAGAATACAGTAGAACTCCATTTATCCGAACCCCAATTATCCGAACATCCAATTATCCGAACACTTTTTCCAAAAAAAAAAAAAAAAAAATCAGGAGCCACCAGTCATGTTAGACTACATTTCTGAATCTTTTGATGTGGCAAGCTTCAAATGTGTGCGAACAATTTGTAGAGGATATGATGGGCTAATGGTCGGTCGCTTACGTAGAAGAAGTCAGTTAATATCTGGTTTACCAATCCAGTGTACGTGTGCGTTCTAGGCAGAACACTGGCTAAACAGACAGTTCAACTTAAAATAATTGTGTCTGCAACTACAGCAGAATAATTCTGGTGTACAAGTATTTCTCTGTGCGATATAGCATCTTCCAGTCGGCCTAAAGCATATAAAAGGAACCGCAATGTTTTGTCAATTGAAACGAAAACAGAAATTATCAAGAGACTAGGAAAAGGTGAAACTGTGTCTTCACTTGCGAGGATTTTCAATGTTGGGAAAGCTACCGTCTCTGACATCAAAAGTAACAAGGATAAAATTATGAGTTTTGCATCGAAATTGGATAGTGAAAATGGGTAGAAGAAACGTAAAACCATGAGAAATGCGAAAGATTTGAAATTGGAAGAGGCTTTGTATATATGGTTTGTGCAAAGAAGAAGCAAAGGGGAACCTGTCTCTGGCTCTCTATTGTGTGAAAAGGCACTTCAGTTCAACAATCAACTTGACGGTCCTCCTGACTTTAAGGCTAGCCAGGGATGGTTAAGAAACTTTAAATCTCGTCATGGCATACGAGAATTGGAGATTCAAGGGGAATCTTTATCTAGCGATGCAACTGCCGCTGAAAATTTTAAAGAAACATTCTTGGCTTTTTTGGAAGAAGAAGGTTAATAATTCGATGATGTGTATAATGCCGATGAGACTGGCTTATACTGGAAATCATTGCCTCAAAAATCACTTGCATCTCAGCACGAAGCATCTGCCCCTGGGTTTAAAAAGTGCAATTTTGGTAGCCGCGAATGCCAGTGGAAGTCATCGTTCACCGGTGCGGTGCTAATGATCGGCGAAGCCAAAAAACCACGTTGTTTAAAGAATGTGACATGTCTCCCATTGTGCCACAAAGCACAAAAGAGTGCTTGGATGAATAGTGAAATATTTCTTGATTGGTATACAAATCAGTTCATCCCAAATGTGAAGAGGTTGAGAGAACAAGCAAATAAAACTGGAAACGAATTTCTTCTACTGGACAATGCACCATCTCATCCAGAGACGGATACATTGAATGCAGTTGATGCAAATTTTAAAGTAATTTTTCTGCCTCTCAATGTAACAGCACTGATTCAACCAATGGATCAGGGTGTTATAGCAAAGCTTAAAAAGATGTACAAGAAGGAAGTCCTGCGTCGTTTATTGTTGGCTGAAGATGAAGAAAGTGTGGTGGCGTTTTCCAAAAAGCTTAATCTCAAAGACTGCTGCTATATGTTAGCTGATGCTTGGACCACCCTGTCACAGGATAATCTCAACAAGGCTTGGAATAGATTGCTTGGGAAAAAGGAGGAAATGAAACTACTGCAGTGGACACAAATGATGATTGTATAAATGAAGTTGTGGAACTGTTTCAAGCAATGCCCGGATTTTCGGACTGTGACAAAGATGATGCACACATGTGGCTAGAAGATGATAATGATTCTGGTTTTCCGTTTTTGAATGACGAAGAAATGTTGTTTTTGTGCAAGAAGAAAAAAGAATGCATGTAGTGACCGATGATAAAGACTCCTCAGAAGTACATGATGTACTTGTAGATTATGAAGAAAACCCAAAACGTCGACCAAGTCCTGAAGAGGCCTTTATAGCACTAGAAACAGCGATGGCTTGGTACGAGCAAGAAGATGACAGCTGTCCTACACAGCTTCTGCTGTTGAAGAGAATGCGGGACTTAGCACCCAAAAGAAGACTATCCAGTTTGGTGCAAAAGAGGATTCCTCATTATTTTAAATAGTGGGCTACATCTGTGCAAGTACATGTATACGTTAGTTGCGCCTGGTTTTGAATCGTTTGTAATGTTATTTTGAAAACATTTCTCTTTCTTAAAAAATAATAATTAATACAAGTAGTACATGCACTGCAGTGTAATGAAAGATTTTGGTGATACAGTGATCTAATACAGTGTGGGTATTATTATTACAGCACAATTAAATATGTTTTATAGTGTATTTTCCTTGTGATGGTTAATTATTTTTAGAAATACATGTATGCGTACATGTACTCGATACATTATGTAATCCAATTATCCGAACATTTGATTATCCGAACGATGCTCGGTCCCATGGGGTTCGGATAAATGGAGTTCTACTGTACTTATTTTATGAATTTCCTCAAATGATGACGCTGTTTTCAAAAGTCTGTAACTCCGTCAAAACTAATTTCAAACAAATAAAAATGCAATCAAAAATAGAACACAGAACAAAGTTATAGTACACAAAAGAATTTTAGCGCTGTGTTTATCCAGAAAGAGTGTGTAATGATTTATATTTTACTGATTTTACACACACACATCAGCTGATTTTCCCCGCCAAAACCCTGAGTAGTTTTTTACGGTGCATATGAAAATTTTATACCCGGTGTCAGAATTCCGGTCACCGAAACTAAAAGATCGCTCGGGTATAAGGCACAAACAGCCGTGAGTGATGTAAATAGGAGGATTAGGTTTCTATTTCAGGGAGTCTCACATGGTTTTTAGGAGGGCAAGTACAGCAACTGCGTTTTCTAGGTTTGCAGTAAACTTTGTATCCCCCGCTGTGAGAAAAATAATTGTGTCACGATGTATTACTTGACTCACATTTATTACTGAGCCCCCAGCCGAATGTAATTCAGCAAATGTAGTGTATTAATTATTAATAGATGAATTCTTTGTGTGTGTGTGTGTATATATATATATATATATATATATATATATATATATATATATATATATATATATATATATATATATATATATATATATGTATATATATATATATATATATATATATATATATATATATATATATATATATATATATATATATATAATAATAATAATAATAATAATAATAATAATAATGAATTCTTTAAGCACCAAACACGGCGCATAAGGCAGAAACCAGTGCTCTCCGGGTTGTTCGTTGTGACGCCACTCCTCTTAGCTCTTGCACATTATTTAGGCCCAACGTTCTTCCTTCTTTTATTATTGTTCTTCTGAGTGTTTCTTTTGGTCTTCCTTTTTTCCTCTTACCCTCAGGAACCCAAGTGAGCGCCTGTAGTGGTATTCTGTTGTTTTGCATATATATATATATATATATATATAATTTTTTGTTGTTGAATAAAACAAATATGAGTCATACGGGTGCAACTACAGGTACTTGGTCTTCACATCAACCAAGTAATCAACTCCACCGAAGGATTTATATTTACTTTACAATAGCCCCTATTCGTCAAGTCCAGTATCAGTAGTCAATTAATTTCTTACAAATCAATGCAATAATGCAAAGCACTAAGTAGGATATAAATATGCAATAAAATTAATAGATTAAATGACAAGTGTACTGTAGTATCATTAAAATGTTCTCTTGCCTCTAGCACTATTGTGTGAGCAATTAGGTATAAATATGCTGATGTGTTGTACAAATGCTAATAGTATGGACCGTCAGCAATATATTGATTCACAATCCAGTGTGAGTATGAAAAAGATTTGTATCAGAGACCAAACGAAATCTGGCAATTAAAATTAATTAACCCTCAATTTAAGCAGTAGTTAACATACCTAGTGTAATGAAATTATACACTGTCGTGATATATTAAACTAGAGTTCCATAATAAAATGTCCAGCATACCAAATCCAGTGAAAGTATGTCCACATAACCCCTTGTCAATGTTCTTGATTCTCCTCCCCAGAATATTCTCGTTATTTTAATTAACAATGTTCAAGTCGAAACTGATTGAAAACCGCAAAATAGTCAGATAGGAAATATCTTTATACTATCCCTTGATCCTGCGAGTTATTTAAGAGATAAGTCCCTTCATCTGTTGTTGCAGTTCTTCATATTGAAATAAACCGAAATGTCTGCAGAAAGTATGCTCAATTCACAGCATTTGCATTATCTCACAGAATGTGCGTTTGTTAGTCTGTAGATCGAATATGATCATTGTCAATAAGGCACAATATATGCACGTAATGCAATGAGTTGAAAGAGTTATTACACGAAACGGAGCATTGAAGTATTCATCAGCATCAGGTGTCGTGTGAGCCGATTAATCGTTGTAAGCAGTGTTACAAAAGTCCTTGAAAGGTCTTCAAAAGGTATGCGACAAACCAAAACAGTACTCAGGTTTAGCATGTGGTAGCAGGTTAAAGTATCTTGTACGCTGGGATATCAGCAACACCCTTGATAATTTTATTGTATTTTAATATTGTCGGACAAAAATGTTAACATAAGATCAATATTCCATGGTCACCAAGTAACGACGTCAGTTCATTGGTTAATTTCAACATCCTAAGTCGTCTGCAATTCTCGAGTTGATTGGTGACGAAGGGTCCTTGACACAGCGGGATAGGACGTCCGCTAAAACATTCTGTCTGCCCTTGATAGCTCTAATTGAATACTCGTAAGGTTGAAGTGCCAGCGCTGCCCTGGCAGACCTCTCATTCTTAAATCTTGCAGTTTTTAGATACGATAGTGCTTTTTGGTCCGTCTCCAGAATAAATCTTGATCCCATCAGGTATCTTTGTAGCTTTGCAAAACAGAAGACAACTGCGAGCAACTTCCGCTCTACAATGGGGTACTTATGCTCAGTTGTGGTCAATTTCCTACACATATAAGATTGGATGCAAACAAGCATCGAACTCTTGCATTAGCGTCACACCGATTCCTGATCCAGAGGCGTCGACTCTAAGGATAAATGGAAATCGAGCGTCAGGTAATCTCCAAATTGGTGATTTTGAAAAACAGCATTTTATTATATTTAACGAGACATCACAACCATGTGACCAAACAATTTTGTTTGGCGAGTTCTTTCTTAACAACGAAGACAGAACTGAAGTAATTTCTGAAAACCTAGGCAAGAATTTCCTATAGAAATTTATAAGACCTAACAGACTGCGTTACCAGTTTCTTTGTTCTAGGAATTTCAAGATTCAAGATTTTATAGATAGTTGAATCTTCAGGTTTCAGAAAACCACCTCCTACCCTATGACCAAGAAAAGAAATTTCAGTGAATCCTATTCTTGTTTTAGATGGTCTAGCAGTCAGATGGTGCTGACGCAAAGTATTCAACAAAGAACGAACACCAAGAACATGTTCTTCCCAAGATTACTGAAAAAGACAAATATCATCACTATAAGTAATTAAGTCATCACGAACAGAGAAAATCTTTCGCATCCTGCGAACAAAGGTAGCAGTAAATATTCCATTAAGTAGAGAATCTAACAAAGACAAATGCTCAGCATAGCAAAGAGCATTTCACATATTCAAGGTATAATCTCTGGATGTGTGCATTCTACATACACGAGCATTAGGATGTACATTCCTATCAGCCTCATCATAAGTACCACAGAGAAACAAGATCTCCTGTACATGATTAGGGGAAAGAAAACATTCACGTCCCTGCAAAGGAACAAGTATAAATTGATTATGTTATGTAACCGGTGTAACACGGCCTGTAACACCTGAAAATAGAAATAGTATTGTCAAAACCGCCACACTACCTAATGTAGCGACCAGCACATACCACATAAAATCATGGAATGTCAGCATCTGAAAGACAAAAGCTGAAGTAATATTAATATCCATGATGTTCCTATATGAAAAGGAAGAATCACATATTAAAAAGACAATGGCAAAAAGAAAAACAAACAACCAAACATACAGTTTTGACTGAATAGTATACCACCAAACTACATTTGACATCAGACCAACCTCGACATTACCAATATCAGGTACCACATCAACAATGATGGATGTGAATGGTCTCACCTTAGCAACATTGTCATTGACAATTATGGGTATCACATCATCCATACTGGATGTGGTTGGCTCTATATCAGAGCAACCAGTGATTCATTTGAGTCAAAATAGACATCCGATGATTCCTCACAATCCTGGAAATCATCAAGGGATTCCTCAATGATGGGAGGAAGAAATTTTCTTTGAACACCATCGTTATTACTCAAAACCGTGTCACTCTGAGTCCGAACATGTAACCGAGCATGTACATGCTCTGGTAGTATCAACCTTGGAAGCATATACATGTCGTTTTTGCTCCCACCTCAAAATATCTTCCTTAGTGCACTCACGAAGTCCAGGAATATTTCCCAGGGTTATTCCTGCAATAGGACTATTCAACAAGCACACGTGAGTCCTTCCTGTAAAATAAGGGGTATCCAAAAATACTTCTGCAGTTGGATAGTATTCTACTGTGCCTCTAAATGTAATGCATTTAACCTCTTTGCCTGTGTAATCAGACTGATCCACCAACGACCTGCGCACTCCAATCGTTGTGCATCCGCTGTCCCTGAGAAGTGAGACATGCTGATTATTAACAAAACCCTTATTGAAGACTAGTGCACCTGTCCCATCATACGAGGACATAACTGGCAAAGGATGTCCACACAGGAGTCTAGGAACTCCTTGTGGATGATACAAAGAATTACATTCAGCACAATTAGTACTGTTAGCTAAGTCTACACTACATGCATTAGCATGAGAGACAACATTAGTATTCTGTACTGAATTAATGTCATTGAGCTGCACAACAGCATTAGAACGTTCAGGATTTCTAGATTACCTTAAGTTATTGTTTTGTTGGTAACCTCTGTTATTGAAATTATTGTCATTATTTCTGTAAAATGACCTTTGTCCTCTGCCGGACCTGAAATTATATCCACCTCTGTTCTGATATTCACTAGATCTAAATGATGATTGTGGAGGAAAAAATCCATCATCATATGAGTTATAACTTCTTTGCGGCTGTTGTGATCTTTTATTGAAGTTATATCTCCCCCTGAAAATCCATCATTATGATCTCGATTTACTTGAAAGTTCCTATCCATGCTATTAGATCTATGTCTAGGAAAATTAGGCACCACAGTCCTAGCAGATGCCACTGGCAATGAATCCTTAAAGTTATTTTTACTAAGGTTCCTACCCGGATGTGCAATTTGATGTTGTCTCCCTAAATTTTCCATAGCAGATAATGTTTCAGGTTTTCTCTCCTGAAGGAATGATAAAAAGTCACCACTGATGGAAGACAGCACTTTGTCTCTTAGAATCAAATCAGCCAACCCATCAAATGTTTTTTCAATTTTTGACAAATCAACCCATCTAGAAAAATAAAGTTTAATAGATGAAACAAATTCAGCAAAATCCTCAGCTGAATCAGGTAACAATGATTTTAGCTTCAGCCTAAATCCATTTTCATCCAATTGATACTTCTTTAGTAACAAGGCTTTTACAGCTCCATAATCATTTCGACTCTGATCATCCATGGTGCAGACTGCAGTCAGAGCCCCACCAACCAATAAAGTCATCAACCTGCTAGGCCATGTAGATCTATCAATCTTAAACTCTTGGCAAAACGTTTCATACCTATTTAAGAAGCATGAAATGTCATCAATATTTGGACTACATTTTGGCAAATTAAGCCTACAAGTGGCAGCATGGTCTTTTTTATCAGCCTCACCACTTGCTGGATGAGCCTGAGGCTGCTGAAGTCTCAGCTTTTCTAATTCCAGTTCTGCCATTCTCAAATCTTGAGCATAGGCTAATTTCTTCTCCTCCAGAGCCATTTCTTATGCTCTCCTTCGCTCAGCTAATTCCTCTTCTCTTCTTTTCTCAGCTAATTCCTCTTGTTTTTTTCCTCTCTCTAATTGTCTTTGATCTCTTGCCAAGTCTTCCAGCCTTTTTAATTCTTTTGCATACTCAGTGGTTGCATATGTTTTCAAAATCTCACCTTCCATACCAAACTCTTTACCAATCTTCACCAAATACTCCAAGGTAGCTATTGTTGACTCCTATTGTGACTACAAATGGTCCAATGCCAATTCAAATATTATATCCAAAAAAAGAGCAATATTAGCACCAATTATTTCACCATCCAAAATCAATCAACTGCATGTAATATTTGATGTTACATAGGAGTAAAAAAAAATCTATACGAACAAGATGACAGTATACAGTGAAAGAGCTAAAAATAAATACAAATGAACAACCAAGGCAGAAATATATGAACTGTAGAAACAAAAATGGAAAAAAATTAGCTCTACCACACTTATGACAAGACAATGACAATTTTACAACATATATGACATCTAATAACCAAGGGATAGCAAGAATAGACCAACAATTTCACAAACAATAATGCAGAAAAAAACTAAATAACATTACAAGTAACTTAACAACAATAACAAACTTACCAAATAACAGGACTTTCACAACTAGACAAATAATGAATCTGGTTAATTCAATTAAGGCAGTAAACACTCAGCTATGTTCGTCGGTCCCTTAATTTGAAAAAATCAGATGCAAAAAACTAAAGAACGCCCATGAATTCACCGACCATCCTGAGAGGTATAGATGAATTCATCGGTCCCAATCCAACCTCCCGCTTATTACACACACATAGAGATACAAAAATACATGTAAGATAAAGAAAGAACTCTGGCAGACGAGATTCTTAGCCCCACACGGTGTATGTATCGATAAATATACTTATCTGTTTGCCATGAAAATATCCTCCTTTCTTTACGCCTCCTTCACAGGGAACAACTGGTCCACACTCCGTTTCGACCAGGTTAGGTTTAGTAACGCAGCCAGAAGCCAACACACACCGCCATTTTGAAAAATTCTGTAATGCACAAAAAAAACGAAGTCCAAAGACTTGAAAAAATACTCCTGACATCAAGGAAACCATACAAGATTCAGGATCCCGGCTTTAGGCCCTCATTAACTGTTGCGTTGTTATTATATTATTTCATCTGTAACTTCTTGAGCACACATATTGTTACTCTGGCCAAGTTAGTATAGGGTCATACAGCTGAACAACGCACACAGCAATACACCAGAAATATCCATATCACCACCAAGGCCGAGTGGACAGTTAAACAACGTTTATTACAATGAACACAGCTCCATAGTTATCAACTTGGAAGTCATTATAGCGTATGGCATAACATATATATATATATATCGTCATCAGTTTGGTTCTGTAGCGTCAGTAACAAGTACACTGTCCCCGACAGTTTTCCTTATCTTTATTTAATCAGTTCAAAGAAATACATACGGCTTGTGTTTGTTGAAGGCCTATGCTCCTTTGGGAGTGGAGGGTTATGAATGAATGAATGACACTGTGTTGCTAAATTCTGACGATCATTGTTATTTTTATCAGAATTGTCTTTTCCTGTTGTTTCCCAAAAGTCTAGTTTGCATTTCCAATAAACATTCTGATGTACGCAAAATTATATCTGAGGCTAATGTATCTTACATATTCTAAAGTATACTTAAGCCTTTTTTTATATTAATCATTTTCAGTGTTGATCAGCTTCCAGAGAAAGAGATAGAGGTAAGAGATATTATTCTTCTGCTTTCTTCTATAAATTTAATCAACATAAATTTCTTCCTGCTCCTGTAGAAAATAAAATTAATTGCCATCTACGCATGGAAAGCTGTAACAAATTTTAAACTTTTTTTGTTGGCCTTACTTTATGGTATTTGCGAACAGGTCATATCTTCTTTCGTTTAAAACTGAATACAGTATTTACTAACCACTTATATAGCTGTCGTTACGTTGTCCTATGTCCTTCAGCTTTCCATTACTTATGGACTGCAGTGGAGTGTTTTGTATCTTTATTACATAAAATAATTTGCTTGTGTGATTCTAATTTTAAAATATCAGGGTTTAAAAAGCTTTAAAGAGCATTATGAAAGTTCAGCTATGCTTATTTGTTAGGCTTTGCAAGCAATCTGGTTTTAATCATAATCTAACAGCACTAAATGCGTCTTTATTTCTTAAACGTCGCTAGCAAAGGGTAAATAGTCTCTTTTTTCAGGATTAATCCCTTTCTGGGCTGACATCAAATTAGCAGAAAAAGATGGTTGAGATAAGAGGAATTCTTTGCCCAGTTGAAACCGATAAAGTGCTGATTATACTATAACAGTGATACATACATCTTATATTTGAAACCTCTTTTATAATTAACCATTTTCCTTTTCGTCCCCTAAGGAGCATGGGACCACCAATGTAGCTATTCACCTTACAGGAAGCATTCACATGCTCGTGCAGCAGTACTTTCTCTGGCAATTTGTTTAACACGGTGAAGTTACCAGCATCGTGCACAACCTCATAATAGCCGCCTTGTACGACATGCCTGAGGTTGCAGTAGGCGTATTCTTTCTTTGTCTCATCAGAGATCCCCCGGGCACCACACTGGGCAAAACATCTTCAGCAAATGCTAAAATATCTCATGTACAAGCTGACCCGAGTATTCAGACACATAAATACAGGGATCGCCATCGTACTTCTCGTGGGCGCATTTGCTCGTGCCTGCTTCCTGCCACGCACCCACCATTGCATACCACAATGTCTACATTTCCTAACAAAAATATATATTTTATTCGCAACATAGTAGACAATTATCAGGCTTTTCCATCTCTTCTTTTGCACCGCATTAGAATGCTAAAGAGAGATTTGGAATCGTCGAAATTTAAATTGGAATTAGGTTTCTTCGAAGTTTGATCTTTCCTTACATTCCAAAGAAAGAAATATTCGAAACTTTTGCGTGTTTTAGCTCTGCTGGATATTTCGATAAATCACTCGTGTTTTACATGGAATAAGACAAGACGCGATTTAATCAGGGACGGATTATCCATTAGGCTAAGTAGGCTGAAGCCTAGGGGCCCGGAGCACTTATGGCCCATGCATCAGTTTTAAAAAAAAATAATTAAAAAATGCATAGATTTTTCAATAAAATGAGTTAATTGTGTTTACCTTAATAATAATAAAAATAATACTCATAAACATTAATAAAAATAGTTACTAATAAACGAGATAAGCAATACTAACAAACGAACATACCAGTCTATTAATAATACTAGTATATCCCATCACCATGCTAAAGGGTTTGAAAAAAATATTAAAATATTTGCCTATTAGGTGAAAGGGGGGGGGGGAGGGGGGAGGGGAGGGGGGGGCCAAACACCAAAAAGCCTAAATGCCCTCTTGGCTTAATCCGGCCCTGGGTTTAATGTGAGTTATATTTTATTGTACCTGTAGCGAGAGGAAAGATATAATGATGGTGATATTATCCTGAACAAATAGATGTATCAGATGATACCAGGATAGTGCCAGATAAGAGACTGGTCTTACAAGAAATACCCCATTCTCTGAAAAGAGTAATGGTGTATCGACATCAAAGGTATAGTCAAGCTGTATAGGTTCCTAGATGAGATGGTAATGTGCTATCTAGATTTATAACACATAAGGAAGGGAAACCCGAGGCCTGTAAACAGTAAATAAATATTAGATAAACATAAAGGTTTGTTTTCAGGCACTCGTAAGAAATAAAGAAGTAGAAAACTAGACAACAGAAAAACGTAAGTCTGACCTACACTGTATAATAGGGGAACAACAGAAGTGATTGCGTCATTAATAGGCTGGACTGCCCATGGTAAATTTCCGATGTTATGTGTTGTGGGTCGCACTAATGACCCGTCATCGAAGCATCCTTTATTTGGTGATGTCTAGATGGCAGGGAGGATAGTGTGATTAGCTTGCATAGCTAGGCGGGGTTGTCGCACGGAAGGTCCTGGGTTCGAGTCCTGGGAAAGCCACTCACGTCTGTTGTTTTTTTTTTTGGTCTAGTTTTCTACTACTTTATTTCTTACGAGTGCCTGAAAACATACCTTTATGTTTGTCTAATATTTATTTACTGCTATCTAGATTCCTATGGGCTCCTCTCCAGACTAACCTTAGACAATGACTCTACTATGAGTAATTAATTACACAACAAGAACTTTAAACTAAATTTAAATAATTCACTGAAGACTCTGGGTACAATTTAGAATTTATTCATGTACAAGATCTTTTCTTCTTTGTTCTTTGTGAATTTTTCAAAGAAGGTATAGAAATCGATTTTTCACAGGTGGTAGAATTGAGAAAAAAAGATCTGTCTCTGGAGAATTAGGAAATCTCTTCCAGCCTATCCGTACTATTGTACTTTTAGTGCAAGACAGCTTTTCTCTCCCTATCAAGAATAGATAAGTTAATCTACACACACACAGCTATGGGTTTTGTAAGTCGAGTTAAACTTATAAGTTAAAATGTTTCTCATATATCTTTGGCGAGTACACGTTTTATAAATGAAAAAAATCGGTACCGCTCAAACCAAGTAGAGGATCAAGTAACCAAGAAACCAAAAGTGAAAACGAGAGAAAAAAAAACCGCTGGACGCTCTTGTGATTTAAATAATTCGCTGAAGACTCTGGGTACAATTTAGAATTTATTCATGTACAAGATCTTATCTTCTTTGTTCTTTGTGAATTTTTCAAGTAGAATTCAACTGAATACAAAATAAAATTATGGATCACTTTCATATATATATATATATATATATATATATATATATATATATATATATATATATATATATATATATATATATATATATATATATATATATCATGCGGAAGGTTAATTGTGTTATTTGGCAAATCTGAGTATATAGAGTGGATGTCGATAGATACGCGAGAAGGTATAGAAATCGATTTTTCACAAGTGGTAGAATTGAGAAAAAAAGATCTGTCTCTGGAGAATTAGGAAATCTCTTCCAGCCTATCCGTACTACTGTACTTTTAGTGCAAGACAGCTTTTCTCTCCCTGTCAAGAATAGATAAGTTAATCTACACACACACAGCTATGTGACACAAGACACACAAACGTGAAAACTAAGGATAAATGGGTATGGGTCTGACCAACACACAAAGGTAAGTTTCTTTGTAGTTTATTATCATTTAAACTCGACAACATCAAATATTTAAAGAAAGATCAAATAAAATCAGATTTATATACATATGAAATAGCAGAATAAATGCTCTGTGGTGGATTTGATGTTAAGAAATGTTGTTGTTATGTACTCTTAGTGTACTGAATGAGGTCAGCTGTGAAGGTCCCTGAATATAACAAATTATTATGGTAAGTGTACAGGGTACCTTTCTGCTACCACCTTTATGATCTCATTCAGCCTTATTCTTTGACTAGAATGTATGATGACTACGTTTGGTGTCTAGGGTTATGAATATGTAGTGTAATGTTGCATTAACCAACTGAACAGATAAACAACTATTTTATTATCCAACACAACACAACACTACTACGACAATCACATACAAAGTACACTTTAAAAGACTATCTTACGTAAGTCAGTGGTTGAATGGTGTGTAACGTTAATTTTTTTTCAATTTATTTTGTCCTGACTCTGTTTGAATCAGGACTGACAATCAAAGTGAAATCAAGGGAATTATTTACATTAATCAATTTACACAATGGATCTTCTATCCATAATACAAGTATTATTATAATAAAGTGTGTAGGTGTAATTTTCTAAATTAGGTTAATACTGGTGTGTATATATATATATATATATATATATATATATATATAATGGTAGGTTGTTAGTTAACATCCCTCCCTATAGTTCATTTGCTTTTCATTTGTCGCAGGTGGAATTTTTTAAAAAATATTTTCAGTCTTTATTCTTAAAAACTAGAGTTCATAGAGGTTGAGCTTCCTGGTGCCGAACAGGCACTTATCTTCGAAGGATAACACCGGTAGATCTTTTCCTAGGCTCGCTGGACAATCTGTTCCACTTATTGAAAGGCAATGGCATCCAGCACGTGCCCGAAATATGCAAACAGTGTCAGGAATCAATCAGTTCCCACGAGCTTGGTTTTACGTTAATGTCAGGGCCACAAATAACCCTGAAATAAGAAGGTTATGCATCCTTCTTTATAACAAGCATACAACAATATTCCACAATTTATTACAGGTACAGTACAAACAAACGAATAGGGCCAGCTCTTGATGACAACCTATTTTACCATTATATTTTGACGTGACAATGTATACCAGTATTCCTCTCCCCTAATGGTTACAACGCCTCTGCAATTCCAGCAGTAATCTTTTTCCATACAATAGGATAGGTGTTATGCTCCTTGATGACAATCATATATAATTTTGTAGTTCTACACCTCTCTGATAGTCTATCATATGATGGATCAATCTCTAGGCTCTGCCTAAGTCTGCCATGGACCCACTTACTTACAGTCGTATTGCAGTATCTCCCATTCAAACTTTATTTTAAATAAAAGGTTAATAAAATCAATCTTACCACACATTTCAATGAATTATACACAAGTAAACGATGACTGGCAAACAATAATGGCACACTTTAGATCTGCCTTGTCCAGACTGCTTTCTATAGGTTTGAAAAGCTCCAGCCTGCTCTCATCGCTCCTTGTTCATCAGAATATTTTTTCAAAATGGCAACGAGCAGTCTACGTTTCCGATAATATATAATGTATGGGCCAATGGGACCATGAACTCATTTATTTTGAATCAAACTTTAAAAAAAACAAACTCTCAAACTACTATGTTTACTACTGCAAATATATTTTTAATTTTAGGTCAACCAATCCTATCGCGCCTTCCTTTCAACTACCGCCAATCAAATTACAGGTACCTTTTAGTCCTTATTTCCCCAAAAGCTTTTTTCAAAACATGCTATGAAAAAAAAAAGCAGGCATGATTTTTGTTTTCGTCAGTCCGTCTTACAATATATAGTATTATTGCCAATATCTTGGTTATGTTTTTTTTTACTAGAGGGTAACTGACACCATATTATTGCTCAGGAGATCATAAGGCATCCGAATATATAATTTTTATGGCCCTATGTATTATGGTTCATAATTCCATATTTTTTTTCTATGTTAGTCGTTCAAATCTAGAAACTACCACCTATTCCATTCTTTTTCTAACTATTTTCAAACTAAATACGAGACTTGTCCGTAGTACGTTAGAATTACGTCATTCCTTATAAGAGCTAAGGTTGTTTACATGATTCAATTGACGAACATTTTTTAGTTTTGTATCGTAATTTGAAAATCGCCCAAGGCTATGTCGCGCGAGTTGGCTTTTGTGCAATCAACGCGAGACGGCGTCCCTATGTTCTGTCTTTCTATCCCTCCCCTCCTTTTCTTTTATTCTATCACTCTATCGTCTTGAACTTGCACAAGTGTTACATTTAATCTCAAGGACGAATTTCGAAAAGACAGTATCTTTCATTCGGCTATAAGGCTTATCAAAATCCGCATACCGGCTGGCGTGGGGACGAAGAAGCTGGACTCAATTTTTATGTTCTATCTTATTTTTGACTTTATGCACTATAATATTCTCTAATTTAGCTATTGTTTTAGAATATCGTCACATGCTCCCTCCCCCTATGGAGAAAAAGAACCCAGAAGTTAATAACCCGAAGGTCGAAGGTTAGCACTATGTTACAGAGTAGACAGTAAAGTAAACAAGTTCCTACTATATGCTACACAGTAACGTAAACAAGTTTAAGCAGATCCAGTGTTGGTAAATTCCCTGAAACAAAGAGAAATACTCACGCACTCTTTCATACAGTGACCACTCACTCACTCTTACCTACTCTTGGTGATATCCCTTGGAAATACAATTATCCCTGAATATATATATTATCCGGTTCAATTTCCAAATTGGCCCCAGTTCATCCTCTAACAAACAAAGACTAGTGAGGTGAATGCCGAATCTGGTGTGTTTTTTTTTTCTCTGGATGAACAAAATGTGATAGTGCTGTTGGGGTTCACAGTTAAAAGAGGAAAATACTTCCAGTATTGGGAAACATCTGGTTGCTAAAATTTTTTTACAAATGATGATGATGATAATCCTATCGGACAACTCTATGTTAGAGCCCCGATTCTGCACAGCGTAAAATCTGGATAAATCCGCTTGAATACGACTGTCAGAAGTCGGGAACAATAATGTTATTTTGTACACCCAAGTGGGCTGGTAAAATTGAAAAAATTATCTGGGTTTTGTAAGTCCAATTAAACTTATAAGTTAAAATGTTTCTCATGTATCTTTGGCGAGTACACGTTTTATTAATGAAAAAAATCGGTACCGCTCAAACCAAGTAGAGGATCAAGTAACCCAGAAACCAAAAGTGAAAACGAGAAAAAAAAACCGCTGGATGCTCTTGTGATCAGGTCTGCGAAGAATATAAGAAAACATTCATGGAGAAAATAAATGCTACTATCCTATGAAACTATATAGACACACAGACGGGGGACAAGACGATCTCTTCTCCACTTCGTCAGTCCTGATTAAATTTAAAAGGCACACGGTGTTTTCCTTTACGCCTACACGATCAGACTTCGCTAGCGCTGAGTTTAGGTCGGATGGAGTTATGCAACTCTCCCGCCCATGCTCGCACCGGCAGTCAGCGTACAATGTTAATTATTATTTAACTATCCATATGAGCACTTACACAAAGTATCGCCTGTCGTTAATAGCTATTAAATTGTCGGCGTCTGTTAGTCATCGTATGGTATTCAATAATAGGCACTTATAATAAATACACAGAATGTAATATAGCGTGAATTCTTTACTATCACTATCAGACGTTTTATCCTATAAGTCCAGTCAGCTAAAACCGTCTCTTCTCGTGTGAGAAAGCGTGTGGCGAAAATTAACAGTTTAATTTAACCTCTGGTATGAAATCGCTACGCGTTATTTTATTTCACTAGGTTTTAACAGCGAGAAAAATCTAAGTGAATTATAATGGTAAAAGCTAACACTTTTTACAAAAACACATTAGCCTATTTCTATTACCAGAAAATCAGAATGAAAAATCCCCACGAATGCTAATAACACATTTCCACTGCGTGCTTAGAATATTCAAAAATTCTTAGTGACACTGAAAGCAGTTTTAAGAAAACACAGTTTATATATCATTATATTTCTCTGATCTATAGATGTTGTTAATTTTCGCGCTAGCGTGTGTAACGGAGAATCAGAAACAAGAGTTAAAAGATAAAGGCTTACGGTCGATCTTTCGTCGGCGTTTTCGACCGGCATCAAAAGACTTCTTACGTGTAACGGGCTTCTCGAAGGTTTTGCCCGCGACTCGACATCAAAGCGTACTCGGGGAATTTTGGATTTCCCTTCGTAGACTTCAAAAAGATTCTGTGTTTTTCACGTGCGGTCTGTCAGGTATCGTATGATTGACAGATAAGCTCGCGTGAGAAGACGAGGTGAACAAACCTGATTCGCTACCTGTTATGACGGGCAGGTCAGGAAAGTTTGTAAACACTTCGTTTGCTTGTATTTAAAAAAAGAGGCGGGGATGAAAGAGTAAGATTGTGTGAGTAAAGACAGGCAGTAAACTACATGGTTTTAGCTAGCAAATCATAGAGCGCTACGAGGTTACCAAGACTGTCAGATTACTGTAGGCTCTTTTTCCATTATACGTCACAATATATATATATATATATATATATATATATATATATATATATATATATATATACAAACACATTTACAGTTAATTTCTTAAACTAATATAGTTCAATTTCACTGTTTTCTTCCTTCCTGAAGGAATCTGTCTCTATTTTTGTGCTTTCTTGAATAGATGAATCTAAATGTTACTTTATGATTCATATGACTGTCAAAAGTCTTCTATATACACCACAAGTTTTTCATCATTACATAGTCTATTCGTAGGTGGGTTTATTTGGTGTTGTTTGAAAATTGAAGAGTAGCCCTACACTGAGCTACTTATTTGAAACAAAGTCCTTCCTAGGCCTCGTACAGCAGTATGATTGGATAGAACCCCACCACTGCGGGTCCTCCACTCGTCAAGATGACACAGTTAATACTGGCAAAGGCTCTGACAAACTTGAGCCTCTAATTGCTGACTTGGTCACTAGAGATTGTGTATGACACGCAGGGCAGGATATAACATGAAACAATATATACAACCTACGTAGTATCGCTCATTGTCTCCTTAGCCAGACAGGAGGTAGTATGAGACAGTTCAGACAAGCTGTGGTAAATCACAAGAGACATAGTAAGTCATGAATACCACAATTCGTTCAAGTACTAGCACAATAGTTCAGTAATTCACTTGTTACAGTTTTGTCCATGATTTACTTCAATAAAATCATATAGGCCTTATGGTAATCATTGTGTCATATATCAAATAATACAGAAAATCAATCTGTTATAGTCATTCCTTTCTCCAGTTTGGATAGTCCTTTCCAGCAAGCATAATATCTTTAAAACGCTTTCCACAACCCACTTGCTCAATCCATTCGTTTTACTTAATTATTACACAATTAAACTAAACCAACACACTTCGGGGTTTCCTCCAGAAATAACACAATGATTCTACACCTGCCAATATTTCTTTAACACATATTGATTATATATATATATATATATATATATATATATATATATATATATATATATATATATATATATATATATATTTAATTAACATCTCGCTTACCCTCAATCACAGACAGGCTTTTAATGGTCACACAGTCTGCTCACACTTCTGCAGATGGCAACGGAGTTGATATAACTGCTTGTGCTCCGTGTCTGTAGTTTGAAATAGGCGGCGATTGTGTCTGTGTCATGCATTCTCTCCTTTTTATAATGGCCTTGCGGATGTACAAGGTGACAACGGGACAAAGGTACGTTTGCATGCATCCAAAATCGTATAGGCAAGGCAAGATGTGCTTATATAGTAAATCCAAAATAATTCTGGAATCCTTATTTCTGCACCGATTTCCTCCACCTTAGGCTTATTTTACTCATATGACTGAGCTCTATCACTATGGACATCCATTTTATCCTATAGTTTATCCGACTATTCACTGGAGCAGCCGAAACATTGAAAAACACAACATTGTTCATGTTCCACTGTCTTCTATTCATAATAACTTCGGCTCTACAACACATCCAGTGAAACTATTGCTATCTGCCTAAAGCTAAGGATCCCTGTTATCGAATTGGGTCCTTCTTTATCTAGGTATTCCATGATTAGCCTCTCCCTTCCGAAATATCCTTAACATCTACACTTCTGTTTCCTCTATGTCTCGCAATATTCCGACACTATTTATACCAAGCTGGCTTTTCATTGGTGAGTTACATCCACGGGGTTTGTACGGTGATAATTTTTGAATGATGCCGAGATACGAATCAGACTTCATTACAGTACCCTACAATATCAGTGGGTATCAATTCCAACACATGCCTGCAGAAGTCAAACATTTACAAATAGAGAAGAAAAGCAGTAAGGTAGCCAACAATGAAGTCTTCAGATATCATGGACGGAGATGCTACGGTAACCTTGAAAAGCACCGAGCTCTGAGGTAACACTACATGATGTAACACAACAAGAAATAGAAGGAAACATTGTAAAATAAACAGAGCTGAACTCTGAAAATGAAGAAATTCGTAAAAGAGTGGGACAGAAAACACACGACCTCTGAATAAAGATCCAGACTGAAGAGCCTAAAATAAAATTACAACAACAAAACAGAAGAAAAAAAATCAAAGAAAATTATGTGACATTTTAGACAGCCTTCTTCTAATCCTCGCTGAAAATAAAATTCTAAATCAGTTGGTGATCAAGGAAGATGACTAAATATGGACACAGGAAGTAAGGACACAAACTTTACCAACGAGAAGCACAAATTGAACAGCTATTAGCTAAACACTAGCCCTCCTGACTACCTGTCAGCAATCTGTATAGAAATGAAGGATGCATACAAAAAGATAACACGCCTGTAAAACAAGGAAAGACAATACATTCTATTAAGATACACTACCAGGAGTAAGCAAAAATCGTATCGGACTTGACATTTAGCGAGTATTCCTTTTCAGGATAAACTTTCAGGATATATCAAAGGAGTAGAGAGAGCTTACTGAGATAACAGGAACTCGCTGCTCAGTGGAACATGTGATATCTCGAAGAAAGTAATATCACTCTACAGAACTGAAGAATCTAATAGCACGAGGCAAACTATGATATCAGTAAACATAGACCGAACGGGCAGAGGCATAATAAACCAAATATGACCTTTTCGCTCACAGGAATCTGAATAATGCCAACTGGAATAAGCAGCAGACGGAACTAAGCAAGAAACTATCTTGATAAACTACGGTCAAGCTGGTAATATCCTAAACAAGAATCACATAATATGCCTTAAATATAACCAACAGCGCTCATCTCGGGACGGTTGGAGCAGGGCATATATTGTTGAAATATAGAGAAAAAAAAATTTCACCAGCTGGATGGCAGAGGGACATACCAGATCAGAGTAAAAGATGGAGGAAACATTTCGAGGAACTACTAAATAGATCAGTTACATAAGATCTTACAAACATCTGCCCAGAAGAAAACGAGTTAATAAAGAAACACACAAAGACTCTTAGAGATGAAAAAACTGCTGGCTCAGAAATGCGTTCAAGCAGAGGCCATCAAAGTAGATATTGACATCTTTATAGAGACATTACACAAATTACTCGGTAAAATGTGGGGGGGGGGAGATAAGAAGTGTCAGTAGACTGGAAAAAAGGAATATCTGGTCAAGTTACCAAATAAGGGAGATTTACGAGACTGCACAGGGTTCAGAGGGATAATGTTACTATCGGTGCCAGGGAAAATATTAAACAGGATCACTCTTGAGAGATTAAAAGAGGCCATAGACTGACAGGTAAAGCAGATTTTCGACCCGCACTGTGCATAAAAGCAGAACAGAGCTTAGAACTGAACACTGCTTTACATCAGATTTTTGAACTATGAAAAGGTATTCTACTGGTATTCTACTGTCAATGTTTTACCATCCCTGAATATAAAGTCTTTCGAAATGATAGGAAAGAAACTAAAAAAGGAGGAGGTGTGGCATTTCTAGTTAATAAAACAAATATAATAACTGACTGGGAATCATTTGGAACAGAACATTTTGAAGGAATAACTATAACAGTATCTAGTGAGTTAGGAGAAATAAAAATAGTTAACCTGTACTGTTCAAGTGGAAACATAAACGAAAGAGATTTCACATACGTGAATAAAAGAATAAACTACAGAGCTATCATAGTGGGAGAAACAAAGAGTTGCCTTGGAAACTCATGAGGCATTATGGAATCCCTCTTTAAGCCCACTAACTTAATAAAGAAAACGTTTGAAGATATGTTACGCAGAATTCTTCATGATGGACACTTTACACAATCCATTTAGATGATAACTGGAGTGCGGTAGGGAGGTCTCTTGTCGCAATTTATTTTCTTACTGGCTATATACTTGATTATGAAAATAGCGACTTCAACATTGTCACGGGATTTGCCTTCCCTCTGCTCTGCAGTAGCGGTCCACCAGTGGCCAAAACTCAAGAGTATCTAAAATGGGTCTTCAAAGGTGTCTACCTTCGCACAAGATTACTCTTGGCAGAGTTGTAGATAGAAGGATAATGATGGTTCTATCTCAAGGGAGTGTTCACAAGATAATTCAGAAGTCAAGAACAAGGCTGCATAGGGCAGAGCCCTATTAACTTGTATCTGATCCGTCACCTTTTGTGAAGTTTTAAGCAATGATGTGGCTTGTTCGAGCCCCCAGCTGGTTTAATCCAGCAAAATTCCGGGTATAAGTATTTTTGGCTCTATGGCTGTAACTATATGCATAAATATATCAAAGATTCTCGATCATACATGCGCTTTCATATCTATATTAACTGAATCAACTATGAATTTGTAAAATAACACATAACATTTAATTTAATAATCAATTAGTCTTTAACAAGTTAAAATAAATATGGATGAAGGTGATTTTAAGGAGTTTAAGAAATTGTCTTCATCGAGACTTAATTGAGGACTGTGGGTTATTGTCCGTTGCTTTCGCCTGTTTACAAAAACTTAACTTGCGGAGTACTGCAATGGTTGGTTGTCGAGTCTGTCGTGATAAGGGCTCTTCTCTAGGGGCGTCTAGACGAACTCCACTCCTAATGTCAACGTGGGTGTCTTCACAACGTGTCCACTGTAGGTAGTTGGTGTCGAACCCAGCTCTTGAATCACAAGATAGTGGCGAAGACTCTTACTTCAGACTGGTCTCTTGTAAGTGTAAAATCGTACCACGAGCTTCAGGAAAAATAACAGAACAAATGACTCTGCTAAGTACATTTGTGGGCTGAAGATTAACAAGCGCATTGTCTCGCTGTCCACCCACCAATGTTAGCCTCTCTGAGTAATTAGATTCTTTGAGTATACACAGCGTAACTCAGGGAAGATGATTAGAAATCACCAATATTATTCTAGGTATTTTAATGGAAAAATATGTGCTTGGACAGCGCGAGTGCAATGATTTGTGCCTGAACTAAAATAAACAAGGTGCATGTATCTTACAAAATGATACTTATACACTTTATGTACATGGGATGTAATTATCACTCATAACTGCTCTATTAGGAGTCTGGGTCGCTTCTGCTTTCGCTTTCCTGAGCGAACTGGCATAAAGTCAACACCAGCGCTTGCTGTAGTGGTTTATGAACATACAATTTTCATATGTTGAGGTTTCCAGCATCCTATGCCTTGTATAACTACTTAGCAAGTACAGACATGTCAAATTCACATTGTAAAATAAATGTTTACATTTATCCCAAATTAACTTTTTTTGGGAACACAATCTCCTGGCACAGATGAATGGACACAGCAACTATGATTAGATGCTTCGAACCCTTGGTCGGGGAAATTTTAGTATTCCTCTTATGACGGGTGCTCTGATTCCTTAAGTCTGCAGTCTTGGTATTTAACAATTTCCGGTTCTCTTTTAAGTTATAAAGACGCCCAAATACTTCGATCTGTCACTTTTAATTTTCGAATTCTTTGTCCGATCCTTCTCTCTGGCTACTGAGAGTTGTTACTTGACGTTATTGAAAATGCAGTCTGATTTGTGTCTCCGACTTGCTAGTTTATGTCTCTCATTTCCTCTCCTGTTCCCCATATGATATTTTCAACAAACTTGCCAATGAGAGCCATTTGTTTATTTCTGCTCTCAAATCAAACCAATCGTAAGCTGGGAAATGGGTGTGCCATGGTGTTAGCTAATCCTCTCACTGCGTGATTTAAAATTATCACAGTTTAGAATTTAAACTCGTGACCTCATTCAGATATAGCAGTAATACTCCAGTTGCACTTGTGCAACTTTACGAACACATCTGTGAACTCATTTCCTGACTAATACCTTCCGCCCATATTGTCTCCTCTGACATGTTATCTGTACTATTGATACAGAGACGGACCATCGGAAGCAATTACCCATTATCATCTGTGTTTACGTACATCTCCCAGACGGATTTCTTAGACAATCTGGCTTTCTTTCCGTCGATTGTGCGAGACCACCTTGCGTCAACAATCATTTCCTGTGACCATCTGCATTACACGACACTGGGCAATAAAATTATAATCTGCCAGCCGGTCTAATTAGCCTTGTAATGCTACGATTCACAAGGCGAAACGTAAACAAGTCGGGGAGTGACTAGGCAAGAATGTAGGTGCACAAAATATGAAAAATAATAGGACGATGAGTGAGGAAAATGAAGAAAAAGGTTAATAATGCAGGAGAGAACGAAAATGATGCAAATGGACACAACTGACTTCGTCACAAACATACAGAAATAGAATTCAGTTGACTCTGATATAAAAACTTGATAATCTAAATTTCCCCGAAGATCTGTGTCTTCTGTTCCACAACCATAACCAGACGGACGACAAAACGAGAACACTTGATGAGAGGTCACATATATTCGGTCTGAAAATATACAGAAAAAAAGACAAATCTTATTATGTGTGAAAAACGATAACCGGATTGCACCTGGATATACACTCTTTAAAATGTCGCAACATACACGTATCTAGGCAGCAATATAGCCAACGTTTGAGAAGCAGACAATGATGTTAAAAGAAGATCGCAAACATCAAGAGGAGCTTTTATTGCATTTGAACATGTATGGGCATTACAAGAAATCAATTTCAACACAAGAATAAGAATCTTCACTTCAAATTGCATGGCTGTCTTAGTGTATGGTTCTGAAACTCAGGAAACAACAAAATTGCCAACCAGAAAGTTAAAAGTTTTCATTAATTGGTGCTTGAGTACAACAGGCTGGGGTTGAAATAACATGAAAGGATCACCAGCGCGAACTTGATGTACAAAATCAGACATACAGTGTGTCCGGCAGAATCACTACGAATAACAAATGTCAATATTTCTTATACTAATAATAGCAGACCGACCGGATTTTGATTTTCTGTTAGGCAAACTCATTAAGTTTCAGTAGCAACTCACCAAGTTTCAGTAGATCTCCACCAAGTTTCAGTAGATCTCCACATGAGCACCTTTAGTGGTGTCATAAGAGGTTTTGATGTTACTAAATGCATAGGCTATCTTGGACAAATAGGTGTATCAGATAATACCAGGATAGTGCCAGATAAGAGACTGGTCTTATGAGAAAAACCCCCTTCTCTGAAAAGAGCAAGGGTGTATAGACAATCAAGATGGGGTCAAGCTATGTAAGTTCTCAGAGTAGATGATGATGATGATCTCTGAGTCCCTAACCGCTACCTC
Source organism: Oreohelix idahoensis (assembly GCA_024509875.1). NCBI lineage: Eukaryota > Metazoa > Mollusca > Gastropoda > Stylommatophora > Oreohelicidae > Oreohelix > Oreohelix idahoensis. The sequence continues at coordinate 313,233 of JAMPIV010013136.1, forward strand.
TACTGATCCCAAATGATTTAGCTACGGGTCTAGGGGAAATGTGTTTACTTTATTTAATGCTTAATTTCAAACAGAACTTCAACTTAATAAAAATTAATTAAGCAAGGCTGTAGGAACTTTTCTGTACAATTTAATTGTCCTGAACCTCAATCTTTTGGGTCAAATGTCTTCAAATGTCAAATGTTTGATCCTGAATCACCCGGTCGCCAGAGCGGTGTTGTAACCACTACGCTAGCGCGGCTCCAGGTTTTTGTATACCCTAGCACCAAATTTTACTTACAAACTCATAAAAACGCGCCCTCGGATAGCTATGCGTTTCTATTTTTGAACAGCATACATTAACTATGGCCTCTAAGCGTGCAGCAAGTGATAGTGCAGCTAACAGTGCGGCAAACCATGTCAGAAGGTCTATAATAATGGCTAAGCAACTGGATGTAATAAAGCGTTACAAAGTGGTCAGTCACCTGCCTTGATAATTATCAAGCGGTGAATTGAATTTAAGTGAAAGCACTTTACGCACAATTAGAGAGCACAGAAAAAAAAAATCAAGCATATTTTTTAACAAGAAACATCGTTATATGCTGCTACTTCCACCTGCATGCGCAATAGCGTAACGGAAAGAATGGACAAGTTGCTGACATCATCAAACATATACAATTTTCCGATAAGCTACAGGTTGGTGTCGGCAAAGGCCAAACGCCTCTATGAAAACTTAAAACACAGAAGACGGTGAAATAAAAGAATGTATTGCAAATTCTGATGGTGTAGCAAAATGAGGGTCAATATGACTTAAAAAATATTAAGCTTACAAGAGAGACAAATAAGCTGCGGATAAATGTCCAAAGTTTGGTGGAACGCATCAACCTTACTTTACATGCATTTGAATGATAAAATCCTGTTCCATTTACATGAAGGTCTTGGGAACATATATTTCGTGTAAAAAAAAGAACAACCTATTAACCTATTTATATATATATTTATATATAATGTTTGATATACTGGTGTCTAATGGATGTACTGATGTCTTATGATGGCGTGTTGATGGTTTTGTTGTATTAGGGGTGAAGGATATATATATATATATATCACCCCTAAAACAAGAAAACCATCAGCACGCCGCCAAAAGACATAAGTACATTAACAGACAAAAGTATATTAAACATTATTAGTAAAGACATTCATCTGCAAATCATTTACCATAACTCGTGCTCATTCATTGTCAATGGTTTTAATCGTGTAAAGTTGGCATATTTTCCCTGCAGACACTTCTTATCAACTTATTCAAGTTTTTTTTTTACATTTATCCTGCACAGTTTTATTGAGTTGATATTTTACAACTTTTCACCCACTGAGAAAACATTTCATATGCCAAACCAACATTCGTGATCATTTTTCTCCATTTCCAACTGTCTCCGGCATTCTTAAATTACCCGCTGTTTCGTTTTTTTAATACTGCCCAAGCTGTGTGTCCCGTTTATAGAGATACCTGGGAGCCGCGCTGGTGTAATGGCTTCGGCGTTGTACTGGCGACCAGGTGTTCATGGTTCAAACCCGGGCGTCGGCGTTTGAAGAAATGTTTACGGCCGGAAATTTGACTGAATAGCCTGAACGGCTCCTGTGATAAACCCTCTGTGGATGGGAAGGAGCGAAGCTCCTGACCGGGTTGGAAGGAAAGTCCTCAGGTTCCCCAGCCTCGCAATGACATGTCATTGGGCCGAAGGGCTGAAAGCCCAAGTGCCGCTGGTTAAGAAAAAAAAATAAAAATAGAGATACCTGTATTTCTGCTTCTCCCTCTTTCTTTCAATCTGTATGCCTCTCTCTCAATCTCTCTTCTCTCTCTCTCTCTCTCTCTCTCTCTCTCTCTCTCTCTCTCTCTCTCTCTCTCTCTCTCTCTCTCTCTTTCCTTCTCTTTGTTTTCCTCTGTTACTTTTTGGCGAGTACTAAGTATGCATGGGACTTCATAATGATTAGGATGGGTCTCTTAAGACAAAATAATTTAAGTCAAGCGGCCTATTTTTAGAAGTGTTTCTCTCCGCTCCCTCTCTCTCTGTCTCTCTCTCTCGCTCTGTGTGTGTATGTGTGTGTGTGTGTTTTCCTGTTTTACTTTTTGGCGTAAATTCAATGGGCATGGGACTTTGTAATGATTTAGCATGAGCCTCTGAGAATAAACCATTTAAATTCAAGCGGCCTGTTTTTATAACTCTCTCTCTCTCTCTCTCTCTCTCTCTCTCTCTCTCTCTCTCTCTCTCTTTCTCTCTGCCGCTTCTTCTTTTTTTACATTGAATGTCCCAATTGTTGATACGTTTTATAAACGGCCGCATTATTCAAGAAGTTTCCGAAAAAAAAAAAACTTTTTCAGCATCTAATCTTGGTTATTAGTCTAGCTATGATTCATAGCTATTGATATTTTCTTTCATTTTCTTGTTTTTTGGGGTTTTTTTAAGTGCCATTAATTGTACGAAATACTGTATTGATGAGAACTGGCTGATCACGTTAGAATTCTAGTAAATTTGTTGTTCGCGTAACGCAGTTTGTCTGTATTTGTCTTCAAGTGATGTGCATGTTAGATGTGAACTATTTTGTTTGTTTTACTAATCTAATATCAGTGAACAGAAGTAAAATAAACTCATGTTTTCTAGATGCCAGCCATTATGGTGGTTTTTGTTTTTGTTTAGCCTAACATCGATAAATATATGGAAATAAAAAGACATCAAATCCAGCACGGTACAAAAAATAAGAATCTTCAGCCCTTATGTCAAATCAGTCCTATTGCATGGTTATCAAACATGGAGAACAACAATAACAACAATAACAACAATAAAGATATTACCGATATTAATAAACGGGTGCTTGCATAGAACAGAACGATTGAAAGTGTATGACAACATCACCAATTTGGAACTGATGACAAGAACAACACAAGTATCAGTGGAACAAGAGATGAGTAAACGACGCCGGCGATGGAAGAACATATACTGAGGTAAACCTGTTGACTACATAATAAGACAGATATTGTTCTTGAATCCCCAGTTGAAGAGAAGCAGAGGTAGACATAAAAATACATAGAGAAGAAAACTGGACACAGAACTTAAAGGGAAAAGGCAGACATGGAAAGATGTGAGCGGATGACACGTGATAAGAGGACTTGGCATATAATTAATGAAATCCTATGCCCCCTTGGGAGTGGGAGAGTGATGGTAATGATAACGATGGTGATAATATCAGTAAAGAGAAGAAAAATAAAATCATGTTTCCTAGACGTGAAATGTTTTTGTGTTGTTTTCCCCATTAGCCTAATTAATCGGTAACTAGGGGAAAAATCAAGTCATGTTTCCTAGATTTGATATGTTTTCGTCTATTTTTCTTTTCTTCTCTATCCTATAATCGGTAACGAGATTCCGATTGGCTAGGTAGTAAGAACGCTTTTCTCTCACGGCAAAAAGTTACCAGGCTCCAGGATCCAAACCTAGTAGCATCACGCTGCAGTCTACCAAGCTGTAAATGTGTACCTGACTCTGCTGCTGAGTTGGGGAAGGCAAAGACAGCGAGGAATAGAACTGGTCAACCACCTCATAATAAAGCCGGACCTCGTATAATGAAGGCTCTAACACTTGACCACTTTACGGCAGTTTATGCTGCTGGACTTCATTTCTCTTCTTTTGATATCAATAAACAATAAACTCATGTTTTCAGTACGTTATCTACTTTCTTGTTCTTTCACTAACCTAATATCAATAAACAGTTGTAAAATAAAATAACGTTTGGTTTGGTTCTTTAAATAATGCACTTGAAAACTAGTGTTTGTCGTGTGCACGGGATACCTGAATCAACCCCATATGGGTTATAATTAGGGTATGTAGTGTTCACGATTCTATATAGCATACTGTATTACATTGTTGTTTTTCTTGTGTGTTGGCTCTTCCAGGCTATAATTTATCTGCCGTTTGTTGTGGAATTGTTTAATGTCTATCTTGTTTGTAAAGTATCTTCTTCCACGATACTATATTGCTCTCTTTCGCTATTGACATCCTTTTAAATGTATCTGCTTTCACTAACATAATATCAGTAAACAGCTGTTAAATAAAATCATATATTTTCTAGGTGCGAACTGTTTTCGTGTTCTGTCACTAATTTAATATAGGAAAACAGATGAAAAATTAAAATCATATGCTTTTTTATATTCTTTTACTAAAATAATATTGATAAACAGAGAAAAATAAATAAAATCATATGTTTTCTATTTTTATAATATTACGTTACAGAGCAAGTTTGTTAGCTTGTCGCTGGCCTTCAAGACGGACAAGCTTACCCTTGATCAGCGAGTAAGTGTACAAGAGAGGTCGAGAGACCTGGCCGAGAAAAATGTAGACATAGAGTTGCAGGGCCTGAGAGATGCTGTAGAGGTAATAATAGGACCTTTTTTCTCCCACGTAATTAATCTGTTTCCACTGATAACACAACCATCGTCTTTATAATTATCATGATTGTTTGAATAGGGTAAGGGTGTGTGTGTGTGTATTTTTTAACGTGTGCAATAAATAGAATAAATTTAACTAATTTTATTGCGTATGTTTGCAAACTGTTGTACACTTTGTTAACATGCTAATGATATTCTACATAAATAGATTTAAAAAATCATGCTTGCCTGTAAACACAAAACAGGCGTGCAACTCTGGTCTCATACTTTTTAATTCATTAATAAATATTGTATGCAGTAGATATGACCCAATTCACCAGCTAAGACCCTGGTAGACCATCATTTTCCATCTGAGAATTGGCCACTGCATACTACTAGGCCACCTCTATCGCCACAGGATATCTCATACGACTAAATGTCCATGTGGAACTGGAGTCCAGACCCCTCAGCGCATTCTCCAAAACTGCCCAACGCATGATGACCCAAGACACCTCACCTGGCCAGTGGGTAGTTAGCACAGGCACAAGCTATAGGGCTGCCGCTCTGACTTGGATACGACTGTGGACTTCGTCCTGGCGACAGGACTCGGATTTAGCATGACTACAAACTGAACGCAGAAGAAGAAAACTATTTTATGTTATTTAAATTAATATTGAAAGCCGTTTTTAGATGAAGAAGAGGAAGAAGAAGAAGAAAATTATGTAACAATACAAACAGTTAGTCTGATAAGAACTACAGCTCAAGAAACAAACAAACAATGTATGAAATGTGTTGGGATGAAGAAGAAAATTGATCCTCCCAATTTGTCAGCAAAACAAAAATAATCGGTGGGGTTAACAAAAATAGGTCAAACTAGGACAAAGGACAAAGAAATGGCGAACTTTAAAACCACGAAGTCTTCGTCAAGGTCAAAGAATTAAAAAAAAATAGTACTGGAAGAGAGAGAGAGAGAGAGAGAGAGAGAGAGAGAGAGAGAGAGAGAGAGAGAGAGAGAGAGAGAGAGAGAGAGAGAGCCAATCCAAAAGCATAATCAATTTAAAGCATGAAGAAATTATGAAAGATCGGTGAAAGATACGGACACACGTGATACGGACAGCATGAAATGTAAAAACATGGAGCAGGAACTCATCAAAATGTAAAAAAGAAAAAAATTGACGGACATCTAGAAGTACGACAGAATCTGTACGATTGTAGAAGGACTGAAGAATATACAAACATAACATTTGTGTTAAAATTTCTTCTTATCAGAACCTACGAGCTAGGTTATAAAAAGTGAATTTTGTTAAGAAAGCTCCTGGGTTTTCACTAAATATGCGGAGGAAAAATAACTTCAATTCTGGGGATACCGAGCTTTTAAATGTCGGCGAGAGTAGGGTAGTCCGATTTTCCCCAAGCCTAAAAACTATTTCTATTGTCCCCCCGTTATCTAGAGATCTACATGTAAACCCCACGTGATCGACCGATAGATCACGACCGACTGGTTGCCGACCTCAGATCTTGTAAGATACCAAAAGATGGAGAGTTTTGGCCACCTCATGCTGATTCACCCCGTTCATCTACTACAATAAGTCTTCAGCAGCGGAAACTCTGACTTCCCAGCACGGGGGTGACTTGGAAGATGATGTGTAGGCATATTAAACACAAACCTGAAGAAATGTTAACTGATACTAGTCAAGAGAGCATGACTTACTCAAAACTGTAAGCTGCACTTAAATCATTTTTGGCAGCACAGGTGGGGACAAAATCAACTAAAGAACAAAATTCTTAGGAAGGGAAAAAGTAGACGAAGGAGTTCCCAAACACGAAGTCGTTGAGGAGAATTGTAAACTTGGCTGACAAAGCAAAACATTATCAGCAAGTACAGCTAAGATTGCTGGGTGTCTGATTTTTGGAAGAGACGACCTCTGTTAAATTACAATGACGAGTTAGTAGTAGCCATAAAAAGTTATGATATTACTTTAAAATTAACTTACGCTAACATAATACTCACTGGCTTCCCAGCTCGGCGATCCTGTTTCGATCCCCAGTTGAGATGGGATTTTTTAGACTTTCAAACGGCTCTGAGGTCGACCCAGCCCCATGAATTGGGTACCAGAGCAACTCTGAGAAGGTTAAGGCGGCCGGCGTGATGCTGACCACATCACCCGTAGTGTGTCGGTGGTCAAGAACATATTGGCCTAACACCATATCCCGAATATGCCTCAAGGGCCATGTAACGGGATCCTTTACCTTTTAAACATAATACTGTGACATAACCTATCCCCAGACCCTGAGTGAGCTAGTGACAGATACCCAGGTGCGAGGCGTGCTGCAAAAGATAAAACAGCATATACACGTGCTGGAACAATCGGCTGCCAGGTTGTCCAGTAGAGCTGAGGTGTTCGGTGCTGTACAACAGGTGAGTTTTTGGCTTGTGTGCTGTTGAAAGCATTGCCATGGACTAGTTGTTAACAGTTGTAGCACAAATGAGTTGTTTCGTCTGTTAGAATTCAATTCAGTTCATGGCAAGAAGTTTAAACCAGTGTATATATTAAAATTTGTTTTGGATATGTTTTGTATTTAGTTCTGCATGTTCTTTTACTTTTAAAAACAAGATGTGTTTAGTAATGTGCCAAGTACATTCTTTCTTATTTTTCTTTGCCTTTTAAGCTCCTTTTATGGTAATAATCTGTCATTTCTCTCCAAAACTTTCTGCCCTGAATAGTTCACTCCAATTCTTACTATGTCTTCTTAAATCATCTTACTTTCATCTATTAAGTTACAACGATACACTTTCGAAAGAAACCACTATTCGTTTGGTAGATCATTGTGAACTTGATATAAACCATCATCATCCAAGGAGCATAAGCCTTCAACAAACATATGCCAACACTTCCTATCCGTGCCATCAGCTCCAGGACTTTCCGTGTCTTCCTTACCATTGTTATTTTATACCTTTAGTTCTCTTCTCATGTGTGTGTGGGTTTGTTTGTTTTTTTTACCCTGGGACTCTAGAACAAAGACTGCCTTGTAATCCCATCAACAGATTTCTCAGTGTGCGTCCTATCCATTTCCCGCCTCTTCTTTTATTTTCTTTCTCCCTCTAGTGTTTCAGGAATACCTATGATGGCATGTCCCAGGAAGATATCTCAATAAAGCCTGCTTACTTGCGGACGTCACACCGGCCCTTCCCTTTTATATCTAAAGTTGATTTATATATTAACAAAATTCTGAAATCTATCTTACTGTTTGTGTGAGTGACATAGTGTCTGTGTGTATGAAGATGCTTCCCAATCTAGCTTCTTGACACTTAATGGTCTAACGGGTAGGTCGTAAAGGGAGAGTGATGTAAATTTGTGTCTGAGGTTGCAATCTCGTCAAATAAAACGATTAATTACAGAAACCTCTAATACAAGAGCAGGATTTCTGCCGGGGGGGTTAACATGAGTCATGACTCTTAAAGGTCAATCATATGTTGGTTTTGTTTCAGTTTTTTTTTTCAAACTAGAAATAGCTTTTGAATCCCACAACAAAAACGTTGGTTGCCGTGACGTATATAAAAAAAAAATGTGTTTGCTATTGTTGAGACAGTTGTGACCCTAGCAGTTTATTGTAAACTAACGCGCTATCCTAAACTACATTGCCTAAAATGGTTGTTCCACAATTAACTCAGAATTCTCTATTTCACGACACACCCAACCTGATAATAAAGCCTTATCCATTTGATACCATTCCATGTTAGGGAACACCACATAGCACCTACAAGACAATCCACTGGTCTTGCTGCACTAGGTATAATGCCTTTTTGAATCCGGTTACCTTCCACCGTATGGTTTATGATTATATGTTTTTGTGATTTTCCTATAAATATATGGTATTATTAAGGGCATTCGGTTTTGTGAATATTAACACACGTTTCGGACACATATTCTTCTTCTTCTTTATCCTTCAGTTCCCCAAGGAGCATAGGCCTTCAATAAACATGTCACATCCTCCTGTGATGTGCCATTTGCTCAAGTTTTTTCCATGTCTTTCTTATCATTTTCACTTCTGTCTCTATGGCTTTTCTCGATGTATTTTGGTCTATCTCTGCATCTCTTACCCTGGGGATTCCAGAACAAGGACAGCCTTGTAATGTTATCAGCAGGTTTCCTCAATGTGCGCTAGCATCTTTTTGTCATCTGTTTTTATACTGACATTTGTCTGGTTCTTGTCATCAGTTTCACATTGGTGACCTTGACATACCATTTTAATCCCTCTATCCTACGCAAACTTCTTATAATTCCCAGGGGTCTCTGAAGAGACAAAGAAACAATAGAACTACTGCACCATGAGGCATGTCGTACATGGCGACTAATGGGAGGTTGTGCTGCATGTAGCTGGCAACCTCATCATGTAAAACAAATCGCTACATAAACCATCGCGGCAAGAGCATGTGAATGCTCTGTGCAGGCTTCCTACAAGGAGACCAGCTGCAGTGATGGCTGTATGTTCCGTACAGAGAGTAAAGGGAAATAATAATGATGATTCATGAAAGTCTGTAAATTCTTGGTTGTTGTTCTTGTTGTTGGAGAACAACAGACAAATATAACATTAAATTAATGAAATAAATGTCTGTGAACATCTGTTTTCACTCCTTGAAGAGAACTTGACTACGACAAGAGTTGACCACCATGCAGGGAACTTGACCACGACAAGAGTTGACCACCATGCAGAGAACTTGACCACAACAAGAGTTGACCACCATGCAGAGAACTTGACCACGATAAGAGTTGACCACCATGCAGGGAACTTGCTAAAATATAAGCACTTCTTATTCTTCTTGGATCCTTATCACCTGACTAACAAAGCAGTCAGGGCCATCAAGCCTAGTGGCGTCTTGTAGGGCAGCAACAAACTGTCCCCGTATTGCTCGGTCGGTGGCCATCCTTCGTGATAAGCCCCAAATCTGGTTACGAGCTTCAGACTCCGGATATCCGTCACGGAGCAGAATTTGTTCATTCGTTGCCGTTTCTGTAGCTTTATTTCTTTTGTACATAGACAGGGGTGTCGGCCCTGTGCTAAAACCCCCAACCTGGAGGACCAGGGTGTCTGCTTTTGACTGATCCCTGCCAGCGCAAACCGGTCCAGCTTGGTAGAACCTGCCAGGAGTAAAACTCCGGCTGGCATAGCTCTCGGGGTTGTCAGGGTAGGCAATTCACCATACCGCTACTATGTATAGACAACAGTGATGGCAAGCACTTCTTGTACTCTTGCAGTAATAATTTCTGTATGAAAGTTTTTTTTTTTTTTTTAATGACGAGATTGCCAATCCCAAAATAGACATACAACATTACTGACCAGAATTGTGTTATGACATTTAGCTTGCTTGTTCTGTTTCCTGTTCTGCAGGAGAGACGAATGTGTAAAGCGATGGAAGTCATGGTCTTGTACACAGAAAATCTGCGCAGAATCAGAGAAAAAGAGGAATCAGAATTACAAGAAGCTCGGTAACCGTTTGGTCTGTTTAATTGTCTGTGTTTTTATTATTCTTTTTTTCTTTTACACTTCTTATAGAACAAGAGTCCACTATTGCCGTTGGTTCCTTGCAGAAACCAGTGCCAAAGAAATTATGTGCTTTTGTAGTAATGGTTTCTGTAGCAATTATTTTTACTTTATAAGGTTGCCAGCACCATGCAATTTTTTTCTGTAGTCGCCACATATGACATGCCTCGAGACGGGGAGTGTGTCTACTGAGATGACTAGTCACTCCACCTATAAAAAAGCTGGATCTAGTATGGTAAAGTCTCTAGCGCTTTACTACCAGACGGCAGTTTCTGCTATGGAATTACCTTCACCTTTAGCATAGTTACAGCAATGATGTAAGTAACAGTTTCATGCGTTAGAAAAATATAGGATTAAAATAGTGACTTTACAAAAAAAATTAAATAAGTGATATGAATAAAATAGAAATTCTCGAGTTAAAGCTCGATCATTTACTGTGTGTTATTATTTTTATTTTTTTTAAGTGATTTGTTTTTTTTTAGTACTGAGAAATCAGCGTCACGGTTGCCGAATTATAAATATACTAGCTATAACCCGTCAAACTTGACGGGTTTTTAATTATAGTGTGCTGTTTCCGTTCCAGGATGAGCAGATAGAAGTATATTCTTAGAGTGTTTTTGGTTTCTTTCCATTATACAGTGTAATCAAACTGTCCATGAACACCGTCATTTGAACGCTTTTCTTTGTTGATTGTAACTATTTTCGGAAGAGTATATATAATGGAAACAATACAATTTTTCAACACGGTTGCATTCCTCAGCTGTGACAACGTACACATGGCAAGAATTATGTTATTTTAGATTCAATTTAAACGTTCTTTGATGACAACATTTCGTGTGAAAGTGCGTGGATTGTTTTCAAAGAATATTCCCTGATAATAAGTGGTTTTAACAAAAACTTTCAAGTTTTCATGATTTATACATCGGGTGAGGGCTCATGCACACCAATTTTTACGCACTTTTTCTTTGTCGAGCGCTACTAATTTCGTGAAAGAATTATAAAAAAAAAACCAAAGTATTTGTTTTATATAACACCCACGCCGCGAAAGTTGCATAACGTGCGTTGCGCAATTTTTTTTCTGGCGCGAGTTACTATTTTGAGTGTGACCGACCCACGTAACATACATCGGTAATTATGTTAGTTGGGATGGGATGGGATGAATGTAGAAAGTATTTAAACTCAAAGCAACAGAAAATTATGTGCGTCAAATGGGGGCAAACCACCATATTCTTTAACAGTTACAGTTTGTGCATCAGATCATATAAAAGTTGCTAAATGTGTGTTTCTTAATTTCAAAATAAGGAAGTCCACATTTACTGAGTACTGGATTAAAGTAACAGTAACTGAATGACGCTTTATAAAAGTGATAAGATGATGCCACAAACATCTCAGCTAATCTTGAAAAGCATGAAAATCTGAGCTGATCTTAGCAGCAAAAAGTGACTTGGGATCATAATGACGAGTCGAGTCATGCAAAATTCCATTCATATCGCTTCTTACAGTTTATTCCGTCTCTTTTGTTCACAGAAAACTTCTGAGTGAGAGGTCTGGAAATGGCTACAGTATTGATTATGGTTGGTATCTTTTCTGTCTGTTAATAATTTTTGACTGTATTATTTTTGTAAAATTGTGATAGCAGAATGTAAAATGGCAAGGCAGCTTTTTGTTGGACTGAAGAAAGAAGGAAAAGTGGGAGATAGAGGGTATGAGCGAAAGGAAGGGCAGAAGGACTGACTTTTGACTTGCTGGCTGGTTGCCTGACTTCACAAGACACTTGCATCATCAAGAGAGAAGGAGAATAAAGTGTGTCACGTTGGATGTGTAAATGTGTACTTTAAAGTGTATGAAGAGAGTGTAAAATACCAGTACGTAACTGATATCAAGAACCAGACAAGTGCCAGTGGAACAAGCGGTAAGAAAAAGACCTGGCGGTGGCTAGGACAAACATTGAGGAAACTTGTTGATAGCATTACAAGGCAGTCCTTGTTCTGGAATCACCACAATCCTGAGGTAAGACACGTAGAGGGAGTAAAGAAAGCATGGAGAAAAGAGATAGAGACAAGCATGAAAGGAATTTAAATAGACGTGGAAAAACCTTGCATGGATGACACAGGTCAGGAAGGCTTGGCATGTGTTTGCTGAAGGCCTATGCTCTATAGAGAGTTCAATGGTAATTAATGAATGAATGAATATGTAAAATAAACGGCGTGTTAAAAAAGTGTGTTTGTGTGAAAAAGCATGTCTCAATTTAAGAATGAAAGGGCCCATTGTTTTGTGTGTGTGTGTGTTAGTTTGTGTTTGAAACATATCATTTTACTTCAATTTACACATAAATTACTCTTAAATCTTGATGTTTCATGTCTTCATTTACACATAAATTACTCTTAAATCTTGATGTTTCATGTCTTCATTTACACATAAATTACTCTTAAATCTTGATCTTTGATGTCTTCACTTACACATAAATTACTCTTAAATCTTGATATTTTATGTCTTCATTTACAAAGAATCAGGTCCGAGCAGGAGGTCAATGTCGGTCTGTGGCTTCAGCGCAGTTGGTAGACCGGTCAGTATTTTCCTGTACTGTTGTGTACTTTTGTGACACTACACAAAAGGCTGGCTTGCTTTTCTTATTTATACGTACGCTACATACTGCCAGAGCCACTGCAGTTTAACACAGAAGGTTATCATCATAATCATTATGATCATCATTATTTTCTTTGACGCTCCATATGAAGCATGAAGACACAACAACAGCTTGTCCCCTTGCATTAAGCCTGCATCAACCAGTCACATACTCTTGCAGCGGTGCTATCTATGGACATTTGTTCTACATGATGAGGTTGCAAGCCCCATGCACAACCTTCATATTAGTCGCCTTGTACGACATGCATGATGGTGCAGAAGTCCTATTCATTCTTTGTCTACAGAAGGCTACCACTGGTTGTGAATTTTGGGAGATTCCATGAAATATAGAAATGTTATTTCCAGGTTAGAAAAATGGAAACTGATGTTATGATTGTAGCAGAATCTTGAAAAATATTATGAAAATTAAGTGGTATACATTTTATTTCAGTGACTAGAGCAGCAGCAGGCAACCAAGGTGCTGTGTGGATCTACTTTAGAAATAATGAGCTCTCTAACGATCTACCGTAATAAAATCATGTCTGTTTTCAGGTTTCAAAGTATTTGGAATTTAGAATAAATACAGCCTATATGTTACTTTTATCTATGCCAGGCGATCTACTTCCTGTAATTCCATCAACAGAGCGGGGACAGTTCAACTAAATGAGAGTTTTTTTGGGGGTTTGTTTAAAATAAAATTTTGCCTCGTTCAACCAAGACACAGGGTCCGTCGGTTATATTAGGGCAAGGTCTTCAAATATACAAGACCTTGTGGCAGTCTCAAATGATAGTTTACCAATTGGTAACTTCGCTTCAAAGAAAAGATCACATTTTTTTCTCATGCAGTTTACTATCACAGTAAATTTTTGTGATCTAGCTTGTGAGTTTTCACTGGGAATGTGGGAAGATCACATTTGTTTCTCATGCAGTTTACTATCACAGTAAATTTTTGTGATCTAGCTTGTGAGTTTTCACTGGGAATGTGGGAAAATCATATTTGTTTCTCATGCAGTTTACTATCACAGTAAATTTTTGTGATCTAGCTTGTGAGTTTTCACTGGTAATGTGGGAAAAGTAGCCTTTATCCTAGGGATGCAGCGCTTTTAAAAGTCGTCTGCAGAGTGCTAGTCAAAAGTTTGCGAATTGTACTACAAAATCTGTAAACTACTGTAGAATAATAAGATTGTCGGCATAATTTGCAGTAGAATTTTTTGTTATTAAATTGCAATTACTATGCATTTTTAATAGTAAGAATTTGAATAAGGATATTTATTCTTTAAAAACCAAATTAGGCATAGAAAGAAATGGAAACGCAGATAAAGAGATATAAAAAGGTATATGCTATACAAACCAAATAAATGTAGATCTGTGCAGACCATGTATCAAAAGCAAAATTAACAAATAACAGCAGGAATAGAATGTAGTCGGGAATTACAGCTTAAATGTTAGAAATGCACATAAGCTATTCCTGAGATAAGGATGTAAAGTATCTAGGGTATTAAAAATACCCAGCATTAAAAAACTGCTACATCTGGTAACAAGATATTTTAGGATATATGAACCTTATTTTGCAAATTATCTGCAGATCAGTACCTTAGAATTGCACTTCCTACTGAACTGTAAGAAGTGGGAACATCAAAAAGATCCATTACTAGAATTTATAAGCAAACAACTCACCTTTTTCTGCTGAATAATTGGTAAGAAAATGCCCGCCAAGAGAATTACACCATAAAGTTATGATAGACACGCAATATATAACTAGAACAAATTTTTTTTAAAAATGTTAGTAAGAATTTTTTTTATTTTTAACACAAATACTGTGAACACAAGATTTAGAGTTTAAAATTAGTAACCAAGCCACTTACCCCGTTCAAAGTATTAAAACAGGGCCACACCCGGAATGTTAAAATTGGGTTCAACGACACCCTTTTTTCAAAAACTAATTAAATTTTTGTGTGGATACAGAATGATTTGCTTTTGCATTGTTTTATTCTTTTTATAAATCAAAATACACTACATGTGCACTGTAGTACCTAACTGTATAGCAAGGTGAAGGCAAATATTTGTATGATTTGCATATTTCAGATGAGGCGGAGGAGTGAAGTTGCCCTACCAAGAGTTATTGGTGGAGTAGGCAGTCCATCAATGAGTCCAACAGCAAATTTAGTAGGTGTAGTCTGAAGTGCATCATTTAATTATTTCAAAGCTGTATACAGTTGTTCTCGACATCTGTCCATTCTGATTTTCATTCATAGCACCTGCGAAATGCCTGACATATAAAGAAATCACTGATCAGCAGTATTTACCTCTGTAGCACTTTTTAACTGTACATCACTGTACAACTTCTCAGTCTGGTCTGGTATTCAGAGATTAAGCAAGCTGCTGATTGGTCAGTTGCAGTGTGTTGGTAGCTAGTGCATGCTTGCTATACAAACAACTCAGTTGACCTTTGTAGTTCATATAAAACAATCATGAATTTACTATTGGCACTTCCTCTTGCCCTTTCATTGACACTGGAAGTTTCTTTGTTACAATAAATAAATTATGAACTTGTTTTAATTTTTAGTGAGGTTAAAGGATCATGGGAGAGGCCAACAATTATTCATTAGAGCTGTAGATCTTTACTATAGCAGGCTTTATTTAAACTTAAACTGGCATCACTTATGAAAAAAATCATACAAACTGACAGTGGGGGAAGTAACAATACATATTTTAGACAAAGTAATGAATTCAGGCCTTGTCCACATATTCATAAGAATACGTACATCTGCTTTCATTCCATAAAATGGCTTCCACACTGCAGTTTTGGCCACTTCTACGGGTTGTATCATTTTAATTTATTTCTTATTAATTTTACTTAATTCTCATGTTATTCCCCTTCTGTTTTATTAACTTGTCCCTTATGAAAGCCTTTCAGCCTCAAAGTAGACATTTTTTGTGTGTCCTTTGTTCTTGTAGATTGCAATATCCATTTTCTTTCACCTTACTATTGCCAGGCAGTGACAAATCTACTTCTCTTTATTTCATTTCAATAATTTTATATCAGTAGTGTTTGACCAGTTATGATTTTTTATTGGTTTAATTTAAATAATGTTTCGAGAACATACTGAAACTTAAATATAAGCCAAATTGAACCATTCTTTTTATCTGAGGAGTATAGAAAAGTTTTGCTCTCAATTCTCCTAAACGATGCACTTCCATTTTGCTATTATCTTTTCTCAACATTGATGTTAAATGGTAAATGTTGTGGACAGATTCATGGGCATGCCTAGATGACTGTTATGTCAGTTTCGCATCATGTTTGATCGATTTCAGAAAGCCACATTTTCCTCTTTTTGTACTAGAATTGTACTAGAATTGTTGCTATTTAATATTCATTATAGAATTAATCACTACAAGGAAAACCAGGTTTTTTAACCATACCAAACTTGTCATGTATATTCACAATGTTCACACTTTCCTATAGATCTGGTCCTGGGTAAAATCATTTGTTTTCAATTCTCTTGCTAGTCTTAAAAAAAGTATTTAAGGTTGCTGATCTTTAAACAATCCATTCTTTTTGGGCAAAAGACACCAGATTTGAAACCTAAAAGTGTCATGCTCCAGTTTACCCACTGTAAATTGGTATCTGACTGCTCTTGAGTTAGGGAAGGCAACAGCAGGAAGGAAGGAAGCTGGTCACTTACCTCTTATAGTTGAGCTCTAGTATAGTAACATCTCTAATAACTCATTCCTTTATGGTGGAATATGCTATGGGAATACTTATGCTTACAGATTTTTTACAATAACACATATATATGGGGACATTGGTCCTATTTTTTGCATAACCATTCTGTTGTTTAGTTCTAGGAACCACACAGGAGAAACTTATTACACACATGTCCTCCAGAGCACAAATACATTTTGTTGGTGTTGAGTATATGTCAAACAGCAACTGATCATAACTGTTGCGTTGCTATGCCAAGATCAGTGCAACTAAAATCATTTCTTTAACAGAACTTTAGCAGAAGAAAAGAATATTTATGTTTGTGAGTGACTCACACTACAGCTTTGCTTACTGTTGAAATACACTCACTAGGAACATGCTCTTCCCCTTTCGAAGCATTCATTCAACTTTACTATAAGCCAAGAGTCAAGGGAAGGGGAGGTAAGCAGAATGTAGGAAACTGTATTGAATTTCCTTGAACATATCCTGTCAGGTGTAAACTGCATGAGAAATACTTTAAAGAAAATGTACCTGCACTATATTTTGTACATTTCATTTGCAGGCTTATCTCTTGTTAAAAAAAAAATTGATGTCCACTACAAATAAGTATACAGAAACAATAATGCCCACAAACAATAAGTATACAAAACGTAATAACTTCTTTGCTGGATTCCAGAAAATATTATCAAATACATGGCCCCTTCCCATTTAAAATAAAAAAGTACAATACACAAATAATGCATTGATAAATGTGGGCAAGTAATTAAGGGGAGATGGGTCACTGCATTTTTATTAAAAATAGGGCAAAAATGAAAATTGGGATTAGTCTAAATTCTGATAATTTTTTTTTTCTGAACCTAAATATATCAGAATCATTTGTTAGAACACATTTTAAGCATGGGTATTTTGATTTTGCAAATTGTGTTTTCTTAAGAAATTGTGCTTTTCTTATACAGAAAACCATGATTTTCTCAGAACCTGTTTTATGTTACTATTTTTCTTATAACTTTATTATCTCATAGTCAATCAACATGGGATTTGGCACAGATACTTTCGACTGGGAAGTAAAACATGTATCAGATCTGATATCTGAAATCTTATAAAATTTTTGATTTATTGCAAATAGTGTAACATTTTGACAAATGTGTAACTATTTTAGATACTAACTACAGTTCTGTATCTCAGAATCTACTAAGGTTGTCATCTAATCTGATAAAAGTTTTAAAATATAATGATGAGCTTTCATATCTAAGATTCTACTAAAGTTATCAAAAAACTAATGTGACAAAAGTTTTAAAATAAAGTGATGAGCTTTCATGTCAACTTTGAGACTCATAACTCAACAAATAAAAAATCATATCTGAAATGAAATACAGGATTAACATTTAATATGGCCGCCATTTCCATGGCAACCAGTAGCATTATACCACCAAATGCGTTGGTATTTTTAGCAATTACTGTTTAAGTTACCCCTAAGCATGAGTATCGAAGTCCTGCAGTTATTTACGAGAACAGAAATTCACTGTAGCTCCATCCCCTAGACAAATCAGCATGAACTGGTGTAAGCTCTCATGTCATTTTCAAGCATTACAGTACAAGCAATTTTAAATATTCTTGGCTGGAAAGCAACAGGCTGCATCTCTGGCTTTCAGCTCTCATGGCTTATATTACTAACTGCCAGGTAAAGTGTGCTGCATTGTTCAGCATGCCTGCATTTACCCATAACAGTAATATAAATTATGTATCTTTAGTGTTCATATTTCTGGCTGGTACTTATTTCAAGCATTTCTTGTAATAAATGTTACAGTATGTTAACACAAAGCTTTTGTTAACTCTTCTGTCCCCGGCACTTTATGACTTTTAAGTAAGCACCAAATTAGAAACTCGATTAAAAAAAATTTTTTATTGGAGATGTTTTAAAACATGCAGTAAATACATATATGTGCATTGGGAAACATATTGATATCAAGAGAAATTAAGTCTAACACTAAAATAAGAATCTTAAACTCAAATGTCAAGTCAGTCCTATTGTATGGCTCTAAAACATGGAGAACAACAAAAACAACAACCAAAAAGCTTCAGACTTTCATAAATTGGGGCTTTCGTAGAATAAAAGGATTAAAATGATATGATAAGGTCACCAATGTGGAACTTAAAACAAGGACCAGACAAATGCCAGTGGAACAAGAGATGAGAAGAAGCTGGTGATTGATAGGACACACACATTGAGGAAACCTGTGGATAGCATTACAAAGGAGTCCTTGTTCTGGAACCCCCAGGGAAAGAGAGGCAGAGGTAGATCAAGAAACACATGGAGAAAAGAGCTGGAGACAGAAGTGAAAATGATGAAGAAAACATGGGAAGAGCATGAGCTGATGGCTCGTGACAGGAAGACTTTGCATGTGTTTGTTGAAGGCCTATGCTCCTTGGGGAGCAAAAGGGTATTGATTGATGAGAAAATGTTTTGTAATATACTCGTATATAATATAAGATCATTGTTAATTTGATAAAGATTACTTTGAAGTGTTTTAAAGGCAACTATTAAGTTTATACTGTATCAAGTAAAAGGCAGACATGAAGAAATCAGAATATTATCAAACGGCCAAATCAGGCCACCCTTTGGTCAATACTATTTCTTGTTATGGTGCCCCATACGGTCTTGGGATAGACATAATTAATGCACTTTAGATGCAGGCAAGTATTATGTGAGAGATACTGAAACAGCCATCATGATAATCTTATAATAAATAAATGCATAATTAGCTTGACAGTCTGGTTGCCTTATCTATAGCAAACATTAATGATCAGGACTTCTCCCACCCCCCCCCCCCCCCCCCAAAAAAAAAAAAAGAAAGAAAGAAAAGGAGTTAAGTAGTTTATTCAGATATTATTATGTCCTGTCTTGTATTTTTTTGTGAATTTGTAATCTTACAGTCTTGGTCAAACTTTGTCAGATTTATCAGTCACTACTAGTTTTTTTTCCTTTCATATTTTCATGAATTTTAATTGTTAGTTTTTAACAATTTAATTTGTTGTTCTTCATTTTGTTTTCAGCTCTTTAGAGTATAATTGCATACATGCCACACTTAAAGGTTTACCCATAATCTGTACGGGGTGTTTGCGTTTTCAGATGTGTACGGGCCGTACACGGGTCTGTACGGGTTTTTTCGCCTAATTATTAACCCTTTCAGCACCATTATGACGTACGCCATACGGCATAAATCTTGACAATTTTTGTCGCTTTGCCGTACCGAGTACGTCACGGAAGTAGTGCGATACCTCGTTCCCATACACCTATAAAACGTACGTCCTATTTTAAAAGCACCAGAACTCTTCTGTTTACAATCGTATCGGCAATTGCTGGGCATAATCGGATTCAGCATTGAAAAATCTGGCCACTAAGCTTGAAACGAACAAAATATTTTACTGCTAGCGAATACGGTAGAACTGATAATAGTGATTTTACAAAAGCGAAAGTTACAAACATGGACGCTGCCATACCGCCGAATCATAAACATTTTGTGGAAAAAGAGCACGAAAATTCTTGTTTGAGTTGAATTTATTCAACTTGAATGATTCTGACAACTCTTTTTACTGAGATTCTGGTAATCTTTACCTTTATTGCCGTCGAGTATGTTTAATATTTGTATTTTCGTACCATTTAGAGTTAAGGTTGAGGTTAGGTTTACGGTAGAAAGTGCGTAAGAAATGTAAATTTGAATAATAATACAAAACAAATTATGGTAGGCCTAATATCGGAATGACGGTCGCCGAATGCTCTGCATGTATTTTCGTACCATTTAGAGTTAGGATTAGGGTTACAGTTGGGGTTAGGGTTAACCCGAAATCTAAATGGTACGAAAATACATGCGGAGCATTCGGCGACCGTCATTCCGATATGACCAAATTATGAAACTGAAAAAAAACCCACAAAAGCAAGGCAAATTTGCATCTTAACCAGGTCAGAGAAAAGTTTATTTGGAGTTACTTCTCTTCTTAGTTTTAATTTCGTTTCTTTAAAAAACAATGTGATTTTGCCTTGGGTGATCATCATTACGGTCATCCAATGATTTATATTTATTAAATAATTAATTACTATCAATGTTTGATTGACACTAAAATTCGTATGGGTATAACGGCTATTCCAATTTTTGAAGTTCGGTAGAGAATATATAATATTGCGCCAGTTTATATTTTCATTGCTAGCTTTAAAAAAAATATATATATATAGGCCTATATATATTTGATTTAAGATTCCTAAACCTAACCCATAACGCTTATTACTGGTCTCTTTAGATCTATACTTTTATAAGGCACTATAGAACACACACCAAACTGTTCTTCATTTCCACCATAAATTGTATTAATTTTTTTTGCAGAAATAGACTAAATGATGATACAGTCACAGCTTTTCTACAATACCGGTACAAAATAAATTCTAACTCTTGTTGTTTAGGTTTTAAAGCAAGTGAAGACATGCTTAAAAAGGCAAAGGGCGCATGTCACTATGATGGTGCAGAACCATCTAATTGAATATATTTGTACATTAATTAACTCTATTGTTACGTTTTTCAGTCTGTACAGGTTTTGCGGGTCTCTGTACAGGGTTTTTGGATTTGTTGTACAGGTTTTTCATGTCTGAGGTGTGGCATGTATGTAATTGATTAATTTTGTTTTCATCTTGGAATACTAGATATGTGATTTCAATTATGTTTAACTTTTTAAAAATATAACAGCCCTGCTCTGGACATTTCTCATTCAGAGCTGTACAAAAGCATTGAAAACACAGTCTGATTTTCCTGTGAATATTAATGTGATTTTCAAAAATTAACTGGATTCATTTTGTTCAAATCAACTTTGGATTTGGTCACTTGTTATTTGTATTGTATTTCTTCATCTGCTGTTTTAAATATCAGTATTTATCACTTTGTTCCTACTAATATGCATGTGTGTGAGCTTGTGTTTGTGTATGTAATTCATGCATACATATGTGTGTGTGTATATATATATATATATATATATATATATATATATATATATATATATATATATATATATATATATATATATATAATAATAATAATAATAATAATAAATTCTTTAAGCGCCAAACACGGGGCATAAGGCAGAAACCAGTGCTCTCCAGGTTGTTCGTTGTGACGCCACTCCTCTTAGCTCTTGCACATTATTTAGGCCCAACGTTCTTCCTTCTCTTATTATTGTTCTTCTGAGTGTTTCTTTTGGTCTTCCTTTTTTCCTCTTACCCTCAGGAACCCAAGTGAGCGCCTGTAGTGGTATTCTGTTGTTTTGCATTCGTAGGACATGACCGATATATGACCATCGTCTTTTCCTTATATAGTCGGAGACATATTTCTGCCTAGAGTCTTCTCTTATTTGTCGATTAGTCTTGAATTCTTTCCAACTGATGTTCATGAGTTTTCTAAGACATTTGTTCTCGAATGTATTCAGCTTGTTCTCCAATGATTTTGTTATTTTCCAACTCTCACAGCCGTATGTTAACACTGAGATAACATTTGAATTAAACAGACGAAGCTTGGTATGTATATTCAATGATCGTAATTTCCAAATGTTAGATAATCTATTGAAGGCCCTAGCTGCCAAAGCAATTCTAGTATGGATTTCTCTTGTTGTGTCACCATCCTGAGTCATTTTACTGCCTAAATAATTGAAACTTTCAACTTTCTGTAGTTTTTCCTCGTTCAAGATGATATCAAAGGTCTTGTTAGAAAAGTTCATAGCTTTAGTTTTAGAGGCATTTGTTTGGAGACCTATTTTAACCGAGAGATGACACAAATTATTTACTGCTTCTTGGGATTGTCTGGGTGTTGAACTTAAGAATGCTAAATCATCTGCGAAATCCAGGTCCCCCAGGAATTTTCCATTTGTCCATTTTATACCTAATTGTTCATTGTGGGTATAGTTTCTCATAACCCAATCAATAGCTATTCCAAAAAGTAGTGGTGACATAATACAGCCTTGTTTCACCCCCGTTTCTACTGTAAACCATTCTGTATTCCCTTTATTTGTTCTAACACAACATCTTGCATTGTCATATAGCGCTTTGATTATATTCACATATTTTGTTGGAAAACCATAGATTGTAAGTATCTTCCACAATGATAGGCGGTGTAGACTATCAAAGGCTTTTTGGAAATCGACGAAGGTGATAATAAGTGGCGATTGCATTTCCACTGATTCTTCTATAATTGTTCTTAGTGTGAATATTTGATCAATACATGATCGTTTCGGCCTGAAACCCGCTTGTTCTTCTCTGATCTTTTCGTCAGCATGCAATTTAAGTCTTTCTAACATCATGCAACATAATAATTTTCCAGGTACTGATATATATATATATATATATATATATATATATATATATATATATATATATATATATATATAGAGAGAGAGAGAGAGAGAGAGAGAGAGAGAGAGAGAGAGAGAGAGAGAGAGAGATCAGTGATGGGTTGAAGTGAAGGGGGAGTCTGATGAGGGGGCTCATGTGTTGAGGTTGGCAGATAATTGGTGGATTAGGTGTCATCCTGAACATTCTCACACTTCTTAACAATATGACAATTGTGAGAGATGTTTTTTTTTTGGTTTTGTTTTGTATTTGTTTGTATTTTTGTGGTTTCTTTTTTGGAAAGGTGAGGGCACACATTCACACAAATTTACAGTTTTTGTTTACTCTATTTGGACTGAGTGGAGAGGGGAGATGATACCATATTTAGATATCGGAAATCAACATTATTATCTTGAATTTACTACATTATATATCTTAATTATAATCCATCAAGGGTTGAAAGGAATACTTTCTCTTAAAAAAAAAAAAAATCTTCTGTTTTTGTTTGTGTGTCCCTGATGAAGGCATTGTGCTTAACACAAGTATAGCCTCAAATATGCTTGTTCATATTGCTTGAATATAATTAACAACTCATTACTGCTGCATATTTTATGAATGTGTGTTAACTTATTTCACTGCCTTCATTTTTATTTTAAATACAATTTTGGCGAAGCGCGTCCTGATCATCCTAGCGTCTTCTTCTTCTTCGATCCTTAACCACCGACCGTCAAAGCAGTCAGTGGCCATCACGCCTAGTGGCGTCTTGTAGGGCAACAACAAATTGATTCCACTTTGCACGGTCGGTGGCCATCCTTCGTACAGTGCCCCAACTCTGGTTCATTCTTTGCATCTCAGCCTCCACAGTCCTCCGCCAAGTTGTTTTTGGTCGGCCTCTCTTTCGCTTTCCTTCAGGGGTCCAAAGCATAGCTGTTCTTGTGATGGCATCGGGGTCTCTTCTGAGGACATGACCAACCCAGCTCCAGCGTCTGCCAGCTATGATGGTATGCATGTCCTCTTGCTTGCTACGAGTAAGCAGATCTTGGTTGGTGATGGTATTCGGCCAAAAGATTCGGTGAATTTTTCTTAGGCATGTTGTGTGAAAAGAGGACAATTTTGACATTTCCTTCTCTGTAACTCTCCAGCATTCCGCACCATAGAGAAGCACAGAAAGCACGCAACTCTGGTATAATCTTAATTTTGTGCTTGTGCTGTATTGGGAGGACTTCCAGATGTTATTTAGGCTAAAGAAGGCTGTTCTTGCCTTATTCATTCTGATGTTGATGTCTTTGCCTGCCCCACCGTCTGGTGTTACTATGCTTCCTAGGTATGTGAAGGTATCTGTCTGTACCAGTTGCTGATTCCTTACTGATATGGGCTCAGGGTTGCTCACATTGAGCGTCATGACCTCAGACTTCTTTAAATTGATGTTCAAGCCCACCTGCTGGCTAAATTTATTAAGTCTATCCGTTTTTTCCTGGATGTGTTGATGTGAATGTGCCAGCAGTGCAATGTCATCTGCATATTCCAGATCTTCCAATGTAGAAAATGTAGTCCATCTTATTCCTCTTGGACTGCCCTCTGTTGTCTGGCGCATCACCCAGTCTATGACTGTTAAAAATAGAGTGGTTGATAAGGGGCATCCCTGTCGTACTCCTGTCTTCACCTCGAAGGTTAGGTTGCTCTGCCCAACACTACACGTAAAGTTGGCATAGAGG
The DNA here is from genome assembly GCA_024509875.1 of Oreohelix idahoensis. NCBI lineage: Eukaryota > Metazoa > Mollusca > Gastropoda > Stylommatophora > Oreohelicidae > Oreohelix > Oreohelix idahoensis. Next base: position 337,583 of record JAMPIV010013136.1, read on the forward strand.
CTTTTTATGATTGACACTATGCAGCTTGGAATTCCATAAGCCCTCAGTATTTTCCATAAACTGTCCCTATGTATGCTGTCAAAAGCCTTTTCAAAATCAACAAAATTTATGTAAAGCTGTCTTTGCCATTCTGAGCACTGCTCTATAATGTTCCTGAGAGTGAATATATGGTCTACACATCTTCTGTTCTTTCTAAATCCTGCTTGTTCTTTCCTCAGTTTGTAGTCTACTGCCTTTGAAATTCTCTGTATAATTATCCTGCCTAGTATTTTGCTGGGAACTGAGAGAAGAGTGATTCCTCTCCAATTATTGCAGTCTGCAAGATCTCCCTTCTTGGGCAATTTGACGATTATTCCTTTCTTCCACTCTGTTGGTGTTGTCCCCGTTTTCCACACTTGTGCAAATAGTGGTTCTAATAGTTCTGCTGCTAGCTCAGGGTCTGTCTTAAATAGCTCTGCATTTAAGTTATCATGGCCCGGAGCTTTACCGTTCTTTAACCCTTTGATTGCTGTGATGATTTCTTCTTTTCGTGGAATGTCTGTATTTACATCTAGATCGTTTTCAGCCTCAGGAACATTCAATTGTGTCTCTGGTATTTCCTTGTTCAGAGTTTCTCTGAAGTGCTCTGCCCATCTTGTTTCCTGTCCCTCTGCTGTCTTGATGAGATTTCCTTGCTTATCTCTTACTAATGTAATATTGTTTGCACCTTGTTTTCCGCTGATGAATTTAGTTATTTTGTATACTGTGCTTTGTTCATTTCTCAGTGCTGCCTCTTCTGCCTGTTTTGCAAGATCGTCTAGGAAATTCCTTTTGTTGGCTCGGGTTTGGCGTTTAACTTCCCTGTCCAGCTGACTGTACTGTTCGCTATATAGTTGCTTTAACCTGGGGGACTTCGCTTCTGTTTTCTTTCTTTTCATTTCCTTTCTCATCTTTATGGTGTTTAGTGTTTCTGGTGTTATCCAGTCTTGCTTCTTCCTTTCCTGGAATCCCAAGCATGATTTGCTACTTTCCTTATATATTGTTGAAATGGTGTTGAAATTCTGGTCTATATCATCAGTCAATGTCTTTTCCTGGCTTTTGGCAAATTGATATCGTTTCTTAATGTCGGCCGCAAAAGCTTTTCTGGTAAGGGGGTCCTTCAATTTGCTGATGTCAAACCTTTTCTGTGTAGTTACAGTTGGTCCAGCCCTTCTTAGTTTCACTTTCAGTTTTGCTACTACTAAATGGTGATCACTTCCCACATCTGCACCTCTTCTTACCTTCACATCTTGTAATGCATGTCTCCATCTACCGTTAACCATGATGTGGTCTATCTGGTTTCTGTCCCGACCATTTGGTGATTCCCATGTTAACTTGTGAATTTCCTTATGTGGGAAAAGTGTTCCTCCAATGACCAGGTTGTTAATGCTACAGAAACTTATTAGCTTATCCCCATTTTCGTTTGCTGTTCCGCTGCCGCATTTCCCCATTGTTCTTTCATTATATGTATTGTGTGTACCAACTTTCGCATTGAGGTCTCCCATTACTATAACAAGATCATATCTAGGTGTGTCCTCCATTTCTTTCTGCAGTTGTTGATAGAATTCATCCTTGACCTCCTCATCGCTATCATTCGTTGGTGCGTAGCATTGTATTATTGTAGTGTTGGTGAATCTCCCTCTCAATCTCAATCGTATCAGTCTGTTGTTGATGGGTTTCCATTCCAGTAATGTCCTTTCTGTAGAATAATGGCTACGCCTTCACTGTGCTGTCCATCCTCTCTTCCAGAGTAAAGTACTGTTTCTCCTGTTGCTGTTTTAACTTTTCCTGCCCCTGTCCATCTGCTCTCGCTTATCCCCAGGATGTGTAACCTATAGTTTCTCATTTCTGCCGTGACCTGTCTTAGTTTACCTGTCTCGTACATTGTCCTGACATTCCAAAATCCTATTCTTGTATCCTGTTTTGCGGTCAGGACATCCGTTTTCATGTCAGTGGCTTCCTTTCGGCTTTCACCACTGACAGTCATACGAGCCACAGACTCCGAATGTCCATCCCGCAGCAAAGTTTGTTCATTTGATGTTGTTTCCGTAACTTCATTATTTTTTTTACATAGACAGGGGTGTCAGCCCTATGCTAAAACCCCCAACCTGGAGGACCAGGGTACCAGCTTTTGTCTGACCCCTACCCACACAGACCAGTCCAGCTTGGTTGAACCTACCAGGAGTAAAACTCCCACTGGCATAGCTCTGGGGATTGTCAGGGTACGCAAGCTGCCATACCGCTACAAGGTATAGGTACCATTGATGGCAGCATCCTAGCGTAGGGTTCCCATAATGTTTTGTTTAAAAACCGGGACATTTCCAAATTTTTACCTTAAAAAACCCGGGACATTTTGTAAAAAAACGGGACATGTTAAAAATTAAGGTAAAGCACAAATAAATCTATTATATATTATATGTTGCACTTAAAATAAGATACTGGTATAAAAATACACACATTAACTAACACAACTTCCACTTTATCGTTGAAAGTTTTTTCACGATGGGTGTTGTGCAGTCCATGGACTTAAAGCTGTGGTTATGCACCACCGTGTGATAAGCGAAGGTTGCTTCCTGTGCTGCCAATGATAACTGTTTTTCCATTTCCTTTTCACTCTGGGTTTTCGCATTTAAGAAATGACTTATACTGCTGTTGGAAGCCTTACTTTCAACAGCACCTTTATGTTTTTTTCGTTTTCACGTTACGTCTGACCGACCACCATGTGAAATGCAAAATTTAGAGCTGCATAAAGTACATTCCACATTTTCATCTACACCTTTAATGAAGGGAAATTCTCTTGTAATGTTATCATTTATACTGCACTTACGTTTCGTCATTATGCGGATGAAAAACGATAAAAATACTGTATAATAATGCTAATACGCATTAAATCATTTGGTAGATGCTCACTGAACACTGTTTTGGTCGACTTTCGAATTTTTGTTCGAGATTCAAACCGAAGGTCCACTGTAACTGGAAACTGATAAAGTAACACTTCTAAAACACGGAATAAAATCCGTTACCCAAAGACTTTTTTTTTCCGGAAGTACCCTTAAAAAAGCGGGACATTTGGAATAAATTCGGGACACCGAGCCATTTTATAAAAAAAAAACGGGACGAATGGGAATCCTATCCTAGCGTCCTGTTCATCCTTTTTTTTTGGATCCCTCTGTTTTGAAATTGAACCTATTCTGTCAGTCACATGATAGTTTTTTAGTAATTTAAGAAAATTTTAATTCTTCAATTTTTCAGTCTTATTTCTGATATTGATAATGTAGCACAAAGTTCCTGTTACATTCATTTGTGCTTATCATTGTGACACTGTAACCCTATTTTTAAAAATTATTTTTCCTACTTCTTGTTTGTTAAATCTGTTTGATTGCTATGTAGGATACATAGTCTTGTGACGGATGTAACCAATACAGTTATTTCCCTGTATTAAATTTTGTAATTTCCCTTCATGCTTAAGTTTTCAATAGCTCCAGCATATAGAATGCCACATTGTATATTTAATCTTTGCACATTTCATCAGTTACTATTAATTATTTTGTATTTTCCCTTATAGACGCTTTTAATTGATTTTTCTCCCTCATTATATGAGTTGATAATTGATTAGCTCAAAGCTTAATTATTGAGGATGATACTTTTCATTATTATTTTGTTTATAACACAAAAGCAGCTGAATATTTAAAAGTTCTTGAGTTATCTATATTTATTATGTGTTTACAGTGAAAATGTACATAAAACTATTTTATCTGTAGAACAGTCATTCCAATGTAGAAGTCTGGCTTAGTAAATAGTCTCAGAAATATAACTTAACATTCTTATTGATTTGTGAATTTATTATTAGATCTTCTTAAATCTGGAAATTAAACTGCATGTCCTCCTTATTACATGTCAGAGCATGTGGAGCATACACCTTCAGTCCGTTGACACCATGACTTCTCTGTCCTTTTATGTCTGTCTCCATTTCTCTTCTCAATGTGTTGTTGGTCTACCTATATTTTTGTTTACTTTGGAGATTGCAGAACAAGGCATGCTATCAGCTGGTTTCATCAATGTGTGTTCTATCCAGGGCCAATGACTTCATCACATCTTTCTCCCCTGGTATTTGGTTGGTTCCTTCCATACTTCCATATGAGTGATCTTGCCATATCATTTGAATCATTCTATTGTATGCTAGCACCCATTTATAAAACTTTTTAACCTCTTATTTTTGTCCCTCCATGTTTCAGACCTGAACAGTAGGATTGCTTTGACATTCTAGTTGAAAATTATTGTTTTGGTGTATCATTTGATTTCTATTGATGTCCATGCATTTTCCAGAGCAATGAAAGCCTATCTAGCCATCTGTATTCTTTTTCAGTACTGGTGTCTGTTTCTCTGTGACTTTGTCTGTGTTGCTGCCTACATATACAGGGTGATCGAGAAGTCTCTCCGGAGTGGGTTCAGTGAATGTAACATTTTATGATGCAAAAAACAGTATTATTTTAATTAGATTTACTTTACTACTACACAAAAGTAGTATTTTTTATTATTATTTTCGCATAAAGCATTAGTGTCTGTTTAAATAATTTAAATTGCTATGTAAAATAAAGAAACGTAGAGTTGTAAATTACGACCTTTTAATAATAATTTTATCATTTGGATTGTTTCCCTTAGTACTCAAACACTGAACCCACTGCGGAGAGATTTTTCGATCACCCTGTATGAGTACACATTTTGTAGGGATGTTTCTGCAAGCGCAATATGGCTATCATTTGCTAAATATTTTCACATGAACATCGTCTTTTCTCTGTGGGTTTTCAGATCCAGTTGCTGTGACCTCTCATTCAGTATTCTTATTTTGTCTTGCATGTGCAGTACTGCTACAAATATAACATTTTAACATAGCATCTTTACATTAGAAATATAAAATACTGACATCAGTCTTTGAAATACATATAACAAAGCAGCCGTCCTTAGAGTGTCAAGTAGATAAAAAGGCTGAAAAACTTTTGATGAGCAGATTGAGTCATGCTATACTGCTCTGTCTGCTTCCTGTCATAGTCATTTCATGGTACCTGACACAATAGCCAATGGTACTTGAATTGACTGTGTGTGGTGTTCCTATAAACAGGGCCTTCCAGATCTGGGGCAGAGTTGCATTCTCGGCTCTGATGACGCTCTTACATCAACAAGTGTAAAAATCCAGTGTTTTATGGAAACATAACACAACAGTGTCACCCTATTCATCCATCTAAACCTTTTTATTCCAACGGAGCATGGACCCATCACTGTTACAGCTGTTATGTGAAGCAATCACCAAAGCATCTCATATGCTCTTACAGTGGTGGTTTCTGAAGCATATTTTATTTATAGAGTTCGCTACCAGCCCCCATGCTGTTACAACTCTTACAATATACCTAATGGGATCAGTCATCCCATTCTTCTTTTGTCCCATCAGAGACCCGTAGAAATAATACATAGTGTCAGAGGCATACAACTACAGCACACTCGTAGACCTAAAAAAGAAATAACAATTAATACTTACAGAAATTGTAAACACCTTCAAAATAAAATAAATAGTATCAACCTATAACTTAACCTTGAATATAAGTCCAGTAGATGAGCACACCTCTTCTGTATTGCAAGTTTATATATATATATATATATATATATGCGCACATACACACACACACCGCTTTATAACATAACAAGCTCAGCTCTTGAATGCAGTGCACAAGCTTTTTTCTGTCTGCTTCCCAACCAAATAATATTGGACAAATATTTCATAAAAGAAAATACAAAATATTTTCTAGCTAAGGGTCATAATCAAACATGTAACATTTTGCAATTTCCTCCCCTCACATGTTTATTTAAAAAATTAACTGTGTTTATAAAATTGTAATGTTGTGAACTTTTTTACAAACATAAATTGTTCTTGAATACTTAGTTTATTATAGTAAACTTAATTTCATTACAGGATCCTAAAGCAAGGTTCCAGTCAGCTGTAGCAAGCACCTCTGTGCAACAAGTTATCACCTCTACCATGAGGCGATGTTCGATGCTTAAACAGCGTTCAATTTCCATGTCTTCGGTGCCTTCCCCTTCTGTACCTGCAGTTAATACCTCATCATTATTGCAAAACACCTCGTCTTCAACACCGTCAGTGAATCGGGAACCTGTAGCTAACAAGTTAGTACATAATAGATTCTTGTACATAATATTTAAAGTGCAGTCCATTTAAGCGGAACTCGCTTAAATTGAATTTCACTTAAGTAGAAGCATTTTTGAAGGTCCTGGCCAAAATCTTCTTTGGTTTTGTTAAAAAACTCCGGTTAAGTCGAATTCTAGTAACTAGAATTTTTGGATAACTCGAAGTAATTTTTCGGTCCCAACTCAAATTTTGTCTCGCTTAAGCAGAAGTTCTGTCTTTACTCCTCTCAGAAGACCAAGTCATGAATGTGTGCAACAGCCCAACATTTTTTGACAAAGGCGGCGATACATTGTTTGATGTTGGGCAGCAGTCTTTACATGTTTGTAAACGGTCCGATTCGGGGGAATAAATATTACCACTGAAAACATTATTACTATCAGAGACAGACAGCTAGCTTTGTGGAAGAAATAATGTGATTATATGAGAACGAATGTGCTGAAGAACCAACGGGCTGATCACCCGTTTGCCAGTCACTTCGATTACGGAAACAACAGCAGATGGATTGATTTGCCATTGCCCTAAAGACGCCAATAGGCGTGATGGGAAACAATGGCAAAGAAAACCTATCTGCTGTTGCCCTAAGACGCCACTAGGCGTAATGGCCACTGACTGCTTTGACGGTCGGTGGCTAAGGACGGAAGAAGAAGAAGAAGAAGAAGAAGAATGTGCTGAAGTAGTAGAAGATAACTAATTATGACGAACGGCTACAATCATATGCTTTGTAAATCACATGGTTTATATGCAGTCATCATCATCAGCTGACATCTCCACAACGAAGGTTGGCTGTAATGGATCTCCAACGTCTTCTGTCTCTATCCAGTAACTCTTACTAAATATCTGCCTGAGTTTTGCCCTTGCTCTCATTTTTTACATCTGTTGACATCTCCGTAGAGCTATTCTAGGAAAGGCACTACAAAAAGTAATAATTATCTCTAAATATTGTGGGAATGTTTCTCTGAATTCTGATAATAGTTCCTACTTATGCAAGCAAGCTTTCTCATGTCTAACAAGCATTTCAAGTGAAGAATGAAAGTAGTCTGCCACTTATCAAGGAAAAGATGTGAACTTCGCTAAGAACTCAATGTTTGTGCAAAAAGGAAAGAAGCCTACCTGACACACTGAAAGTAAAGCTTCCATTTGTTTTTTATGTGTTTTGATAGTTACAAAAAATATTTTCATAATGCAAACAATACAGGAAAAATGCTTTATGTTGGTTCTTCCAATGCTTTATGTTGTTTCTTCAACGTAAGCTTATTAATATACATATTTATGATATGTATTATTTTGTCACATCAGCAATACCAACATATAACTCTTTTACAGTATGGCCGAGATCCAAGGGGAAAAGTTGGAGACCAGAAGTAAGCTTTCACAAGAGGAAGAGGCTTTTAGGAAAGGGTTTGTTGAATTATACCATTAATTTTTTTTAATGTGCAGTTTAATGTTAAAAAAAAAAACTACTTCACAGAATTTTAATATTACACTTGTCTAGCAATGAAAAATGCATGTACCAAACTGACACTGTATATAATAATAATATTTTAGTATTTTAGCTGACTTCGCTCTCAGATAACCACATCTATTTCTCTCATTAAGTAGGCAGTCTGTTTCAGGCTTCACGCATTGCCATTAAGGTTTGTTTAAAGCCATGTTGTCAATATATTCCTCTCAAAGAGCTGAAATTCTTTGTGGAGATATTCTACTGTTTGCTTGTATTCCCTGCATGGAAAAATGTCTGTGTCTGTCAGAATATCTGAATGTTGTTTGAATCTACATTGGCTAGTTTTCAGTGTGACAATTATTTATCTCTTTTTAGGTAAGGAGTACTACAAAAGCACTAATTTATTACTGTTGCTTCTTTGTTGTCATTTGGTCTATAGTAATAATGACTGTTTTAAAATCTAGTACTGTCCACTCAGTCAGTACTGATTTCTAAGGTATTGTCTTGCAAAAATGTGTACATCAGTGATTTTTTTAAACTGCATTTTCTGGTGTAACTGGAACATATAGAGGTTATAGTGGTAAAATGCATGCCAAGATAATATCTGAGCAGATAATGTGAACCTTAGAATGATATCATTTAAGTAACATGATTTACGCGTAGTTTCAGGATGATATTCTGATGCTTTGTTCACCTGATGCCAGATTTGTGGGAAGGCTAATGAAAATAATGAATCATTTAACACAGCTTGTGTCAATCACGAGAAAGCTTTTGATGGAGTAAACAGGAAGTGTATTTTAGAAGACTGGAAAATAAGGATAGCATCTGAATAAGAGCAATGTGCCACAAAAGTTTAAGAGCTGTAAGAACAGATGGTGACATAACCATGTTTAATGTCAACATAAAGTAAATTTGGGAACCATGTTTAATGTCAACATAAATTAAATTTGGGAACCATGTTTAATGTCAACATAAAGTAAATTTGGGAGTATACTACCACTCGTACTATTTAGCATCCTTATTGATTGCAAACAACAGAAGGAAATCCAGAATCTGATTCCATAAATGAATTACTGTTTGTAGATAACCAAACTCTACTTAACGCAGACATTATAAGATTCCAAGAACACGTGGACATCTTTAGCACAACAGATAATAGATCAGTTATGTCCAAGCCAGAAGCAATAAATGTCAGCAGATATTCATGCTCATTCAATATCACTACCAACATTGCCTTTATCACACAAATCAGTGAGTTAAATATCTAGGAAGCATGCTAGCAGAGGATGGTAGAATGGACATAGTGCTACAAACATGGTGTCAAAGGGCTTATTAATAAACTCCACTACTCAGAAATCCACATCTCTCTATAATGACAAAGTGACAAATGAGGAATAGAATATTCATTCTTTCTTATCAGTGTCAAACATAGTCCCTAGCTAAAGCACAGAAGAGTCAGATTCCAACATATGAGATATCTGAGAAAAGCAGCAAATGTCTCTTTCAGAAACAGAAATGAGGGAATTAAGAAGTTGGTGGGAACAAAACAATGCAAGAATTATACAGAGAGATGTAAAATTAAAGGGTATCTACACCATTCCAGAATGCAATCAAATCAGCAGCTATCACTAGTTAGCAGCTATCACTAGTTTTCAACAGCAGAAGATCTGGCTACAGGGCAAGGAGATGTATACCAGTAAGGAGAACACATAATGTTAAAGAAATCATGAAGATACATGACATGGAATTAGTCAAAGCAACACATCTCAAGCAAGAATGATATCTACTTCTACCAAAATGCTGAATGGCACAGGTAGACAGACAATTAAAAAAATTAAATGAAACGACATTTTTTTCTGGCGTAAATATGCAGTATTGCTGTATATGCTCTGGCCTTCTATGTACGTACTATATCATTGCAGTTTGTCATATATTTACTTTAAACTTATTTATTACTGTCTTTATCAATTAAATTGTGCTGTATAAACTTGTTCTGTTATTACTAGTGTATAAAATTGTCTGATGTAAATAATCTGTCACTGTAGTCTGAATGTTCTTCTGTACAGCAGTGTTTCTCAACCATTTATAAAGTGTAGACTCCCTGAAAAGTGCAGCTTATTCATTTAACTCATTTTCAAAATCATGTCTCTGAAATAGAGATTCTTCTTCTTCTTTCGTTCGCTTGAACTATATTGTCTATATCTGCAATGTTGTTTCTTGTATAAACTTCACTGTCTTTTGTAGTTCATACAGAGGTCTATATAGTTTTGCTTCCAGTGTTGTTTCTCTGGGCCAGTGGGTTTGCCTCAATATATCATATTCGGGGCAATCTTGAAGTACGTGCTCCGCAGTCTGGGGTGCCTGTCCACATGTACACATGGCTGAATTGCCAATCTTGAATTTTGTATACTTGTGGCTGCGGAGGTGGTTGTGTCCTGTTCTGAGGTGCAGAATGACTATTTGTTCTGATTTGTTCATAGCTTGGTAGTCATCCTGCGTTGGTGTTGGTGGCTTTCTGATAGATTTGATCATCTTTTTCTTCTGATGGTATGTAACTGGTTATTACTGGGTATTATTATTATTGGGTATTATTATTATTATGTAACTGGTACATCCGGTTGCTCGTCTGCAGCACCTTCTTTAGCCAGTCCATCTGCTCTCTCGTTTCCTGGTATTCCACGATGAGACGGTATCCACTGCATGGTGACCCTGCGCTGGTTGCACAGTTCAGAACGTAGGGCTTGTATGCCTGGCAATTTTCTGGACTGAAGTGCTTGGAGTGCTGATCTTGCATCTGTCAGGAATACTACAGGCTGTGGACCAAGATTGGTGTTCAATAGTTTCTCAGTTGCCACCTTGATTGCCTGGACTTCTGCATCATAGTTGTTACAGAATTTCCCCATTGGTACTCTGACAGTATCCCTAGTGTTGTTTGGGTATTCTATGTACACTCCTGCTCCTCCATTCTTTACTGCATTCTGTGCTGACCCATCCGTGTATACTCGGACCCAGAGGTCCTGTGGGTATTCATCATCCAGGAAACTGAGAGTGACTGTCCTACGTTGCACGCTGTTCTGTTCATCTCTGTCGAATATTCCTTTCACTTTTGTGTGGATGTGTACTGGTAGCCCATGCTCCTCTCTCCAAGGGGTTGGTTCTGGCACAGACTTTAGGGGGCTGTTAACTTCAGGCAGGTCTGAGGTTTGTCTACGTAATCGTTTGGCCTGGTGGATAAAGCTGCTTCTTTTCAGTCGCCCCATTGCTAGGTTTTGGAATCTGTCCTTCATTGGATGGCTCGGCATACAGAGGAACTTTTCTGCCTGTGTTAGCACTTTCGTGTCTCTGCGTTCTCTCAGTGCTTGTATCCTCCCCATTTTCTCCATCTTCACTATAGGCGTTAATTTCATTGCCCCCGTGATGACCCTAAGCGCCTGGTTTTGCACCTTATCTAGCTCTTGTAATGTGGTGTTTGATGCTGGGCACCACGCAGCTGACCCATATTCCAGGTGTGGTCGTATGCCCTGCTGGTAAACTTTACTAAGTAGGCTATTTTCCCGCTGGCTCCCCATGTGGTTCCACTTAGTTTTCTCAGGATGGCTAACTTCCTCCTGGCCTTTGTTGCTGCTTTGTTGATGTGCTGCTTCCATGTCAGCCTATCATCGAATGTAACTCCGAGATAGGTGGGTTGTTTATCTTCTCTCAGGAGCTCTTCGTTTATCTTGATGACACCAGCTTTTTGTTTGGGAGAGAGGGTGAAGAGCGTAGTGCTGCACTTGTCTGTATTGATGCTGACACACCATCTATTTGCCCATGAGGTTAAGGCATCTATAGCTCTTTGTAGCAGTTTGGTGGCCACTGTTGCATGCTCATCTGTGCACCATATTACCAGGTCATCAGCGTACATTGCCACTTTCATTCCATGTGGTAGTTCAGCAACCAGGTCGTTGATGTAGACTAGGAAAAGTGTGGGGGACAGAACCCCTCCCTGAGGGACGCCATGACGCAGTAGAATTTTCTTACTCTTGAGGCCATCTAGTTGTACTCGGGCTCTTCTGTTATGCAGGTATGCTTTCACCCATTTGTACATCCTACCATTCACTCTACAGTTTCTCAGTTTCTTCAGAAGCCCTTCTTTCCAAACCTTGTCAAATGCTTTCCTTAGATCTATCCATGCTGCTAGTACCAGTTTCTTATCTTGGAACGCATCCTCAATCTCTTGGGAAAGGTAAGTTGCCTGATCTTCGGTGGAATAACACTGCCTAAAGCCCGCCTGCTGTGGTACAAGAAGGTTTTCACTTTCAAGGTACCACTGTAGCCTGAGGTTGATGATACGTTCCATTGTTTTGCAGAGGCAGCTTGTAAGGCTGATTGTCTGTAGCTGGAGGCAGTGGAACTGTCTTTTCCTGGTTTTAGGAGTGGTATCATGATTGCTTCCCTCCAGGTCTGTGGAACGCTGCCTGAGTTCCAACAGATATTGAAGATCTGCAGCAGCTTTGTTTTTGCTGCGGTTCCCAAGTTCTTAATCATTTCATTGGACACTCCATCAACTCCTGGCGACTTTCTCATTTTCAATTTGGATATTGCAAGCTCCAGTTCTCTGAATGTGATTGGTGCCTCCATAACTTCAGGTATGGTTCCATCTCGTCCTGCGTATTGTTGTTTCTCAAGAGTCTCCTGTTGCTTCTCTGGGCTAACTTCGATGTTGTTGTCTTTAGCAAAGGAGTCTGCAAAGTGATCAGCTGCCTGTTTTCCCATGAGGATGTTTCCATCTTTGTACAGAGCAATCTTTGAGTTTCTCTCTGTACCTTCATCGTTAAGTTGTTTTACCAGCTTCCACAGTTTCCTCGTATCTCTTTCGAAGTTCAAGGACTCTGTTTTCTCCTTCCAGCTTCTTCGCCTGGCCTGCAATTTGGCCCTTTGAAATTTGGCCTTAGCTTGCTGGTAGTTATTGGGGTGTTCTTGGCATGGACTGGTCTCTGCCTGCTTTCGAGATGTTTCCACGTCGTTGTGCAGCTGCTCTAGTTCACTATTCCAATATGGTTTGTAGTGCTTACGAGCCCCTCTAGGTATTGTTTCACAAGCAGCCTGTAATATGCATCTGCTGAATTCATCGACTAGCTTATTGATGTCTTTGTCTACAGTCAGATCTCTAGCCAGTATACTAGTACGGTGCTGGTACATTGTCCAGTCTGCCTTCTTGTAGTTCCACCTAGAGAGAGTGCTGCTCTCCTTGACAAGTTCATTTTCCACAATTAGGAAGTCTGGCCGGTGGTCGCTGCCTCCAAGTTGTTTCCCTACAACGCGTGTGGTGTTCCACTCCAGGCTGGGTGAGTGGAATGCCAGGTCTGGTGTAGAGGTGGTGTGCCACGATCTCGAGTAGAAGGTTGGTGGGTCGATTGGCTGGTTAATCAGGATAAGCCCATTGTCATCCTGCCAGTTTTCAAGCTCCTCACCTCTCCTGTCCATGTGATCATAGCCCCAGCTCTGTGAGGGGCTGTTGAAGTCTCCGCATACAATCAGTCTTTCTTTTGCTGGGATTGTATCTAGTGCCAGTGGGCGGTCGCTCGGACAGTAGTAGTTGAGCAGGTGGAATTTTGAACTTTCTGTCCTGAGATGAAGCATCTGGTATTCCGCCCCCTCCATATATGTTTCAAGCTGACATGCACTGATGTTATTCCTCACGAGTGTCAGTATTCCACCCTTTCGCCTGTCTATTCGGTTAGATCGGTAGCACTGGTAGCCACTGATTTTGAAGGCTATGTCCTTGTTGAGGTGGGTTTCTTGCAAGCAACATACATTTACTTGCTCTTCATTCAAGATATTTTCGAGCTCTAATTTTTGCTGTAGCCGTCTTTTTTACTATTGACGCCTTCAGCATTCCAGTGCATTATTTTAAATGGTCTTTTCTTTGCTTGGCCAGTAGCTCTATTCTCATGCCTCCTGGCTCCACGGGGCAATTGAGAAGGACCCCCAGTAGTAGGGGTTGGACCCTTCCGAGGCAGAGGGCCCGGCACTGCGCCTGCCTGGGTGTCCGTCACAGGGGGAGTGCCATAACGTTTTGCAGATATAGGCATACTTCCATAGCGCATGTGCATGGCATCCTGATTGCTGTGGTGCGCCTCTTAGCTGGTTGCCTCCGTCTTCAGCACCTTGACTTGCTAGGGCAGACTGTGGTCTTGCTCGAGTGTAGGAGGGCCTGGCCAGTCTTGGTTTTTCAGCCGCTGATGGCTGTACTTGGGCCCCATCTCCACGTCAAGGAGCTGGCCTCGATGGGGTGTAATAGAGATGAAAAATAGTAAGCACTGAATACCACTTATTCATGTATCAATCACAGACTTTCATAACTTGGTGCCTTTATAGAATAGAAAGATTGAAATGGTATGATGAGATCACTAATGTGGAATTAATGACAAGAACCGGACAAGCGCAAGTGGAGCAACTGAAGACAGGAAATGTTGGCGATGGATAGAACATACTTTGAAGAAATCTGTTGATGACATTACAAGGCAGTCCTTGTTCTGGAATCCCCAAGGAAAGAGAGATAGAGGGAGAGTGAAAAATTCATGGAGATTAGAATTGAAGACAGAATGAAAGGGAGAAAGAACACACAGAAAGATCTTGAGCAGATGGTACAGCATAGGAGGACCTGGCATAAATTTGTTGAAGGTCTATGCTCTTTGGGGAGAGGAAATATAATGAAAATGATTCAATTCACACATGGTACAATCAAAAGTGATTGACAGTTCTTCTAAAATTCCTTAGACAGTGTCTTTAAATCCCCAATCAAAAGTGATTGACAGCTCTTCTTAGATTCCTCAGACATTGTCTGTAAATCCTCAATAAAAAATGATTGACATCTCTTCTTACATCTCTTAGACAGTGTCTGTAAATTCTCAATAAAATGTTATTGACAGCTCTTCTTAGATCCCTTAGACATTGTCTGTAAATCCCTTGCAAAAAATGATTGACAGCTCTTCTGACATCCCATAGACAATGTCTTTAAATCCCCAATAAAAAGTGACTGACAGCTCTTCTTAGATCCCTTAGACATTGCCTGTAAATCCCCCGAAAATCTGTCTTCTCCTGGTTGAGCAATACTACATGTTATAGTTGCTACTACCTGTAGTACTGACAGATGCTGGCTCTTTTAACATTATAGCATTCTAATTGTTAAGCAACAGTAAGATTAACATGCTCTATTTTACTAAGGTGTGTTATTAAGCATTATTACATTGATATCTGTTTTTTGTTCTCCATGTTTCAAAGTCATAAAATAACATGTTTACAGTTATTTAAAATGTGTAATGCCATCCACAGTTTTGAAGAGGGTTTGAAAGCCAAGTTATCACAAGAGTTGAATGAGCTGAGAGATCAGCAGAACTCCATTAATCAAAGTCTTGAAAATGTGATGGAAAAGGTGGATAAAACACAGATAGAAGATGAAGAATACATGTGCAGGTTAGATTACATTTTGACCTGTTCAATGGCTGCTTTCACTTTTTCAAAATAATAATATCTCTGTCAAAGGAAACTGACAAAAAGTTAATGAAATCTTCATGCCCATTTTGTTCCTCAATTGTCAGTATAAAAGAATAAATTGGGACCAAAAAATCACAGCACAAGAAATGTAAAACTTCTTAGAACTGACAAATAATGCAAGGAGAACGAACGAACGAACGAACTTTATTTTCAAAGGGTTAAGAATTGGGCACGCAGGCCCGTCTGACATTCTGCCCTTCCTCTCTCTCTCATCATATATACTATATCCTTTCATCCTCACATTTACTATAAGCATAATTAAGGCATTTATCATTATAAAAGTAATATTACATTTGCAATAATCATCATAATTAAAGTACGTTTTTAACATTAAAAAAGAATAATAATAATAATAATGAATGTAAAAAATAAAATAAATAAAAATAAACATTAATACATAGATTAGATAGATAGATAGATAGATAGATAGATAGATAGATAGATAGATAGATAGATAGATAGATAGATATAGATAGATAGATAGATAGATAGATAGATAGATAGATAGATAGATAGATAGATAGATAGATAGATAGATAGATAGATAGATAGATAGATAGATAGATAGATAGATAGATAGATAGATAGATAGATAGATAGATAGATAGATAGATAGATAGATAGATAGATAGATAGATAGATAGATAGATAGATAGATAGATAGATAGATAGATAGATAGATAGATAGATAGATAGATAGATAGATAGAGATAGATAGATAGATAGATAGATAGATAGATAGATAGATAGATAGATAGATAGATAGATAGATAGATAGATAGATTATGGTGGTATATAATAAGAACTCGTGACATTTTGGGAATCCGCTGCTGAATGACCTGGGACTTAGTGTGTTGTCAGCACATGCGGAAAATGTTCCCACAGGTGAGCAGCTTTGAGTCCCAAACAGATACTGCCACAGGGAGTGAATTGTTTACGCCTCCACTATACCAGATCCAGCTTTATGACCTATGCTCCTTAGGGAGGTAAAGGGTATTGACTGATAGATAAGAATCATGCATATAGGCCCGTCTTACATTTTGCCCTTCCTCTTACTCATATTTTATTGCTAGTTATTCAGACATTCTCCATACTTAAGGTGTTAGTTTAATGGCGATGCAACATTATAAGTAGTATAAAAGCATACATTTACAGTATTTGATTACAATTAAGAAGTAAGATATATAAAAATGAAAAACTAGATCATTAGACCCTCCATACAGTATATTAGATAAGACCAGAGATCAGACCAGAAAAAAATATGGTGAGAGAAAATGGTTATTAATAATTTGTTATGAATGTAATAATTAATCAAATTAACCAGCAGTTTGTTTTCTCATTTTCAACATTTTTTTTTCAGTTTAAATACTTGAACTCCCATACTATTAATTAATATTATACAAATATTGTTCAAAATGTATCCAACAAGATAGAATGGATATTTGTTATTGTGTACTATCTGCGCTTGAACATTGGAAATTATGCAAATTTTGTTAATATAAAGCTGAAGTCACTAAAATGAGTGTCTCATAATTTTTAAAAACACTCATATAATATGTCCCATTGCATAACAAACTATTTATACACTGTAGCTTGCACTTTTGATCAAATAAAGGTATTCTTTCTGTAAAAAATAGCGGCCACTGTAAATAGAAAATATAGTAAATATTCTTTGTTTAATAAGAATATTTTCTTTAAGATTGTTTAAATATGAGAATGTGATTTTGTAGGAGGTGCACAAATGGACCTCATCATTCAGTTATATTTAAAAGAAACATTTTCTCACTTTATGTTGTTTTATTTTATGTTCCTGCATTATGGTGAGCATCATATTTTCTAAGCAGTAAGACGACTTTTCTCTTGCCGCAAAGTTACTGGGTTTATCATGCTCCAGTCTACACAGCTGTAATTGGGTTCCTGACTCTGCTATTGACTTAGGGAAGGCAAAGGCAGCAAGGAAGGGAACTGGTCATCCCAACTCATAAAAAAGGTGGACATAGTATGGTGAAGTCTCTAACACTTCACTTCCCTACAGCAGTAGCTACTGAGGGACTACCTTTTACTTTATGGCCCATTATCTTGATGGATTCTAGGGACACCTTCTTTCTGACAAAATGGTGTAGGTGATGAGAACAATTTTAGGAATTTTTTTAACCTTACTGGATAGTCATATTAATTAATGTGTACTTGGACTATTGCAGACCTACCTTGATGGAAAAGACTTTAGCCATAGCATCCAAGATCACAGATAATCTTCTACAGTATGACTGGAGGTCAAATAAAACCACTATTCGCAATCTGACCGGAGTAATCTTCCTACTGCTTGCATTTGTTGTTGTTTTTCTCTGCCCGCCAATTTCCACAGTGGAAGTTCGACATGTTACTAAACCCTCTCAGTAAATATGCACAGGTTTACTTATAAGTAATGGTGGGAAATAATGAAAGTAAATGAGGAAGAAGACAAAAGGGATTTAAATGGGAAGGATAGATTGAAAAATGGATTAGAAGTTTTCTGTTGGAGTGTCAGATCAAGATGAGAGACAAAATGTGTTGGAGATGCATTGCATCCAATCTACAGGGTAAAGGGAACTTATATGATCCCTGTAAAGTATTGTTAATAGACTATTTAACAATTTATTATGAACATCATGAAGACTGCAGTAAGATTTTAGATATGGTAGGGTGCTCAATAAGATTACGAGATATGGTAGGGCGCTCCATAAGATTATGAGATATGGTAGGGTGTTCCATAAGATTATGAGATATGGTAGGGCGCTCCATAAGATTACGAGATATGGTAGGGTGTTCCATGATGGTGATGATTTTCCATCGTTTTCGATGAGGACCATCGACATCTCTCGTAGCACAGTTCATTCTATGAGGTTAAGTGGGTGCGCATATGGCTGATCAAGCCAATGCGGGCATGGAAAGTTCTGTTGCATGACTAACATACAAGGCCCAAACACAACACAGGCTGCAGATCTACACTTGACATTCGGGCTGCACGTTTTTTCTGGGCTACCCTCACACGGTTGGCCTCGCTGACTGCGACACCCATTTTGATAGCACCTCTCCAGGCTGTGCGATCCTGTGCCAGTTGTTCCCAGGTATGGGAGTTCCATAAGATTACGAGATATGGTAGGGTGTTCCATAAGATTAAGAGATATGGTAGGGTGCTCCATAAGATTATGAGATATGGTAGGGTGTTCCATAAGATTATGAGATATGGTAGGGTGTTCCATAAGATTATGAGATATGGTAGGGTGCTCCATAAGATTACGAGATATGGTAGGGTGGTCCATAAGATTACAAGATATGGTAGGGTGCTCCATAAGATTAAGAGATATGGTAGGGTGCTCCATAAGATTACAAGATATGGTAGGATGCTCCATAAGATTCCAAGATATGGTAGGGTGCTCCATAAGATTACAAGATATGGTAGGGTGCTTCATAAGATTATGAGATATGGTAGGGTGCTTCATAAGATTAAGAGATATGGTAGGGTGCTTCATAAGATTACAAGATATGGTAGTGTGCTCCATAAGATTATGAGATATGGTAGGGTGCTCCATAAGATTATGAGATATGGTAGGGTGCTCCATAAGATTATGAGATATGGTAGGGTGCTCCATAAGATTACGAGATATGGTAGGGTGCTCCATGTAGTTCCCGGGAGTCTCTGAAGAGGCAGATAAAGAATAAGACTACTGCTCCCACTAGCATGTCATACAAGGCAATTAACAGGAGGTTGTGCACGGGGCTGGTAACCTCATCATGTAAAACAAATTGCTTCGGAAACCACTGCTGCAAGAGCATGTGAATGCTGGCTACAGGTTTCTTGCATGGGAACCAGCTGCAGCAATGACTCCCATGCTCCACAAAGAGTGGAAAGGAAAATGATGGTAAAGATGATATGGTAAAGATGATATGGTAAAGATGATATGGTAAAGATGATATGATATGATAAAGATGATATGGTAAAGATGATATGGAAGAGTGAATGAAGACAGGCAGTGTAAGCTTTACTAGGACAAATGCCTGTGTTATGACCACAAGGTCTTCATCAGGGACAAATCAGCAAGAAACAAAAGAAGAAACAAAGTGAGAGCTAAGCTAAATAGATAAATATAAAATAAATGGCATAAATTGAAATAACTGGTATCTATGAGGTAAATCCCAGTGATATAAAAACCATTTTTTTTGTTCACCACACAGTTTTACAGTTAACAGTTTTAGTAACAACATCAATAATGTTTTAATAAGGTGAACAAACAAACAAACGAAATCTTTATTTCACCAGGGTAAGGAAATAGGCATTATTGCCTTTTTTAACATTTCTGCCCTGCAATAATACAATTCTCATGGTGTTTTCAAATATATAAAAAATCATTACTATTAATTACTGGTCATTCATAAAAATTTATTATTCATGTGTTAAAATTAACAGTGAAGCACTAGCATGTATGTTACCCCACAGGTTCACAAACACAGACAAAAACAATTATTGTTGTATGTTCTTGTGTTTCTATAAAACGGACATATAAAACATGTTTATTTGTGCTTATATCCCAACATCAGTTTTACTGCTATTTGAATAACTTGCAACCTACAGTGTTTAGGTGTTACTTGGATGTATGAATGTTTTATAAGCTGAAACTTTGTGGTTTTATTCTGTTTTTCTTTCAAACATTTATATGCTGATGTTAAAATGCAATTATGTGTAATATCTCTTTCCTCGTATCATAATTTGATACTGCTGGTAAATATTCATTTCAAAATTCTTCCATACACATGTTCATTCTTATATGCTCTTCTCTTCTAAGTGTTGCTATTAATGATCATAGCTAATTATGTTGGCGTTCTTCGGCAGTTTTCAGTGGTCTGGATGACTTTAGATTTATTTTAATTTTCTTGTTGATCTCATATGCTCCACCAGACTGCCTCTTTCTAAACTGCATGGGTCTTTTTATCCATTTGTCTTGATACAAAATGGTCCTGCAGCTGGTTGGTTTCCCAGCTTTCTTATTAGACAAATAAACCATATCTTCATCTCATTCTTTATTCAACATGTAAATTAATTTAAGATGCTTCCCAATATTTCAGTGAGCTGCTTTTATTTCATTTCATTCATTCATTTTCTTTTGCGCTCCTTACGGAGCATAGAGCCACCACTGCAGCTGGTCCCCTTACAGGAAGCCTGCATCCACATACTCTTGTAGCAGTGATTTCTGTGGCCGTTGGTTTTAGATGATGAGGTTGCCCGCCCCATGCACAATCTCATATTAGTCGCCTCGTACAACATCCCTGAGGGTACAGTAGTCATATTCTTTCAGTATCTCTTCAGAGAACCCGACAACCACACTGGGCCTGCTTTTATTGACCTAAAGAAAATTCATATAACTACAAGGCAGTGATCACGCTTCGTTAGATATTCAAAACAAATTACATCAACCTTAGTATATTTAACAGATGGTATTATAAATATGTAAGCTGTGATGATTTCTCGTATTAAAAGGGAAACAACTTATTACAGTAGGTTGTGATGACAATATAAGTCATATGTAGACTTTGTTCTATCTTATAAATGTGGATGATTTAAAGAAAAATAATATGTAAAATATATTTTGTTTCTTAATGCATTAAAGAATAATTTATTTAACTTGACAGATTTTTATGTTGTCATTTGTAA
Organism: Oreohelix idahoensis; assembly: GCA_024509875.1. Classification (NCBI taxonomy): domain Eukaryota; kingdom Metazoa; phylum Mollusca; class Gastropoda; order Stylommatophora; family Oreohelicidae; genus Oreohelix; species Oreohelix idahoensis. Next base: position 358,469 of record JAMPIV010013136.1, read on the forward strand.
AGTATAATCAGGGTCAGAGTGGCTAAGAGGTATGGTGTCCGCCTCAAATTCTAAAAGTACCGGGTTCGATTCCCAGTTGATGGAATATAATTTATGGAAATTCTTTTTCAGAACCAGTGTTCCTAATGATGTCATACTCCCCCCTGGTCTCCTGGGTAGTAAGATTGCATGCCTAGCCTTCTCAGATAAGGGCGAAAAAATAGTAGGTCCCATGTGCAAGTTAAAAATTCCATGGCAGTTGGAAATCGTAAAGAGTAAGCTTATCAGGCCGCTGTCCTGGCAAAATTTAAAAATAAGAAACCACAAAAATATTTATAGAATGTGTGATTCTGTGGTGAAGTGGGATGTTATAAATATTTATAGGGGACTTAGTGTACTGACTGAGATCAGCTGTGAAGGTATATATATCTAATAAGAGTAGTGTATTATATATAACCTTACTTGCTGCCACATATGTATACCTCAGTCAGAATTATTCTGGAATAGTGTGATGACTACGTTATATGTCTAGGGTATGTGTATGATGAAGTGTAAGTCAAAACAACAACAGACAGATCAACAATTTAATTTATTCCACTACACTTGACAACACTGTGACACTCACATACATAAAACACTCTACAAGGATATCTTAAAGGAGTCCCTGATAACTTTTCAAATAACAATATGTATTCATTGCTGTCATGAATGAATATGTGTCCTGATTCAAATACAAAGGGAACCAGGAATCACAATCAATTTTAATTACAAGTTATAAGTACAGAATTTATCAATATGAATATTGTAGTGACATATATTATTAAAAGTATCCTATGTGTGTCAGTTGTGTAGTAGTAATATGAGGTAATACTGGTTTTGTTTTGTTCAAGCTCTGTTGGTATTTGTCATCATGACTTCAATAGTTTGTCTTTATTGGAACTAGTATTGGAGATGTTCTCAGTTCCTGATATTAAAACAATTTAATTCCCCTCTTAATGTTATTTTTACAATTTCATTTTAAGATGGGGTACATAATGTTGAGCTCAGCTGTCCACATCAGCTTATCTTGCGTGATGGCGGCAGGAAGAGACTCCTCTGCTCGATTTCTCCCCTGGGCTCTGGAGACACCTCACTGATAGCTAAATGGACCAAGGAGTATGCTGTCCGACTCTGGATTCAGCAAAGCTCTGACCAGGTGCTGCTCAATACCATAAGACCACAGTCCCACAATTCATGGAAATAAACACAGATACGTTGACTAGCAATGAATTCTGGCACAAATACTGGCACAAATTCCCATCTGCTTATGTTCCAGGCTTTTATTTAGCAAAAATATGAGCTGGCTTCAACGCACTGTTGCTTTATCAAGCTTATTTGAACTAGTGGTCTCGAACTAACGCTCCTAAGTGATTATATCAGCGAGTCTGGCCAATGGAGCCACGTTTCGACAAGTGTTTGAAAAAATTTTACCTTCCTACGTCTCCCCTAACAACCAAGGATAGCATTTATAGTCCGACTAATCGTGTTTAGCCTTACATATCATTTCAGCCAATCAGTTCAAATGTAACTTGTGGCCCATTTCCCGTACAATGGTGGTTTAAAAAAATCTACCACTGAGCGATTCTGATTTTGGGTGTTGTCTGACAGCACCATCATTTTATTTTGGCTATAACTTGTTAATTCCTAGACTATTTGCGTAACGTTTTACATATTCTTTGTCAGCAAGCCCTAAGGAACCCAAATATACAAATTTAAAAGAGCTAAGTGGCTGCGTTCAAAATATGCAATTTCTTCTACCTCCTGTTTCGAAGATGTGCTGTCTGGGTACTGTAATGTTTTCAAACGTAAACCCATCTAATGTTATCTTTTCTAATAAGCGTTTTTCAGGATTTTAAAACCTAACTCTGGGAAGGTTAGTGTTTTTATCACTGTCCGTCCGAAAAAGTTAGTGCATGTGGCCTTACACGCTTGATAGTAGTAATTGTGTATCGCGTTACGCTTGTTGGGGTGGCATTAATAGCGAGACGCGTGTTCAATTTTGCATGCGTTCCTGATTTTCAGCCCTCCCTTCTTTCTATTTGAGTCCATCTGTTCGTTCGTTTTGGTAACGCAGTATAATTAATGTTAGGATTAATTTAGGTCATTACGCAGTGTGCCTCTCAATGTTTTTCTTAGAAATGCAATACCCGTTTTAATGTGTTGTGGAAACGCTTGAATTTATGCAGTGGCTTATATTTAACGTGGAAACGTTACAATTTGCAGACGAAGCATAAAACAAAGGGGGATTTCGAGTACATTCTTTGTGACAGCACTGTTATTTTACCATTGCTCTTTTCTTTATTAGAATTTATTTGTTAGGCTTTATATTTACCTGATAATTTATATATGTGGATTAGAATATTTCACGACACCTCCCCTCTTAAAACAGACATTATATGTCAGTCCTTTATTCTATATACACATAGATAAATGTAAGTCAACTTGACTTTACTCTGCTGTGGTGCTATCATGGTTTTATGTAGTTGGGTCCATTCAGAGTAGGCACTACTCTTGAAATCTGCCTCAGACTTCTACAACCAATAATATATTTCGGTTATGTTACTGAACAGCCGCAAGTGTGAGTGCTTGTCTTAATGCTGCTTCGCAACCCGTATTCACCATTTCTCTTCTCTGAGTCTGCGCAATGACATGTCCAGAGAACATTATATTTCCCTCAAAATGTACGTTATGAGGAGATAACATATACCTGGTGATAGCAGAGTTTTCGTAGTGGATCTCATAATCTTCTTATTATCCTGTATGAAACATTCGGAATATCCTCAATCAAAGAGGCAACTCAGGGATTCATTACGTTCCTCCGAAATGTTTACATCCAACAATTTTCTCATCATTCTAGAGAAGACACTAGGCGCATTCTTCAATCCAAATGGCAATCTATTAAACTCATAGTGTCCTTCTGAGGTACTAAAGGCTAGGTATGGTCTAACCTCAGGCTTTACTGGAATCTGATAGTATCCTTTACTCAAATCCACTTTTGAGAAATATTTAGCTTTATTTAGTCTGGCAAACAGCTGATTTGTATCCGGCAATGGATCCACCTGTCCTTCTGTAATAGCATTCAGTCTCCTGTAATCTATACAGAGTCTATGTTCTCCAGAGGGCTTCCTTACGAGTACAACACCGGAACTATATGAGGATTCACTGTGTGAAATAATTCCTTCCTTCCTTCAATAGATAGTCTATCTCTTCCTTCAAAGCTTTCTCCTTAGCAAACGGAATCGAATATGGTTTCATACAGACAGGTGTGGGGTCTATCAGTTTCATATCATATTCCAATGGGTTTGTATGCCCTGGTCGGTCTGTTAACACCTCTGCATGATTATTTAGAACCTGTTGCACTCTCTCTTTCTGAGTTTTCGTTAAATGTGTACTGATTTTCACCTGTGCTGCTGTCTCACAGGGGTGTAATAGATATTCAAATGATGAAAGTGGTTCCTTTTTCATCTCCATGGCGATGGACAAGGTCAACAAGTGTGTCTCTTCCTGATGTTCTCTTTCTAAATATTTCTTCAGGAGATTCACATGATAGATTTTTTCTTTCCCCTTCTTATCTATCTTATAATTTGTTCTAGATACCTTCTCTAAAACTGTATATGGACCCTGCCATCCAATTTGTAACTTATTCTGACTCCCGGGCAAAAGAAGCAGTACTTTCTCTCCCACAGCCAAATTTCTGTCTTTCGCCTTCCTGTTATAATAGGCAGCATGTTTCTTCCTGGCTTGTTTCAAATTTTCATTGGCAAGTTTCCAGCCAGTTTTCAACCGAGTGGTCAGCTCATTCACATATTGGTATGAAGATGTAATGTTTTCCTCTGCCTTTTCATCAGTCCACGTTCTTAACAAAGCTACATATGGACCTTTAATTTTGTGGACCTATTTGTCCATGCACCGGTATGGTCTCTTCCACTCGAAGCTCTATAGTGATGATTTTTCCTCCCAGAATTATCATGCATAAAACGACCGCTACCAATTTTTCTCTTGGGGCTGTCTCCCCACTTAAAATTCTTGATGAGAGATTTCCTCTCTACATCTTCTTCCTCCAGTTTGTTTAAGTCCGATTGAGGGATTTTCGGCTTATCCTGGGGTAAGACATCTTTTTGCACTCTCCGCATAGTGGCCATTGTAAAACAGTTAAGTGAAGCTTGTCCGTGAAAAGGGGCTTCCCATTCCATTTGGTCCACTTTATCAAATCTATTTTTCTTTTTATTATCAGGCCTAATTTTGCCCCGTGGCGTGTCCAGGTCCTGATCAATGTTCCCACTTGTGGGTGTTCCCTCATGTGCTATGCTACACCTTTCTACAAAATTCTCAATGTCCCATCTTGCTTTGGGCCAATAATAATTGTGAGCCACCTTTTGAATGATGGTACCTATCTTCTCATGGTCCCCATCTGGTTTCACATGTAGGCTCCTTATTAAGTCTGCCCTATATCTTTTAGGAAGTACCAGCTGTCCCTGACCTTTGGATCTAGCTCCAGTCTTCCTATACATCAACTTGTTTTTCATGTAAAAATCTCCCTTGCCTGGAGTTGTATGACAAGTTGACAATTTTCTGAAACAAGGCTTGAGTGTTTTATCCCCAGCCTGTGCCTTCCTCATCTCTTCTGGAGTGGTATCCAACATAATATCCTCCTCCTGTCTTGAGGTCGACCTGACCTGAAGGGTTGCCATATACACAGGTTTCCTTCTGCAACGGTCAGTGTCATGATTGTCCATCTGACAATTTTTACACCACCTTTTTCCTTGGTTGAAAGATTTTCGTTCATCATATTTCCTTTCATCGAATTGTGGGAATTTATTTTTATTTTCATACCGTGGCCTATCAAATTGGTGCTTACCTTTGTTTTGATCCCTAGGATCAAATTTATTAAAGTTCTGTGGTGCCCTAAAGTTATCGACTTGTTTCTTTTTATTACCTGTTACCTCTGCTTGAGCTGCTTGATACCTTTCAGCAACATTTAGCAACTCACCCAGCCTCTCTGCACCTTGTTCCATGAGAAACTTTCTCAGGTCTGGAGCCATGGACTCTCTTAATTTCTCTATAAGGACCATTTCCTTAAGATCTTGGGTTTTCCCCAGAGAAGTCCATTTCTCCAAGTATGTCTCTATTCGTGCAGAGAACTGGTGATAGGTTTCACCTGACAGTAGTTTAGCATTCCTAAATTTTTTTCCTATAAAATTCTGCATTCTTTTCATATCTTAACAAAAGAGCCTGCTTTAGCATGTCATAATTTTCCTGATCACCTCTGCTCATTTTTGCAAAAACTTCATAAGCTGCCCCACGAAGTCCTTGAGATAACTTTAAGCTCCACCTTTCTCTCTCTAACCCATACGTGGTAGCTAATAGTTCATACCTATTTAGATAGCTCTCTATATCATCGTCTTTCTCAACAAAATGATCTAAATGAAAATTCATAGCTGAGGTTGAGGCTCCTTGGCTAGCAGTGGCATCAGAGGCAAAGGGACTGGCACCATTTTCAGGAGCATGGCCTTGAAACTCAAACTCCCTTAGTCGTAGCTCATGTTCCCTTTGTAATCTTTTATCTTCTGCTTCCCTTTCTGCAGCTAATTTCTTCTCTTCCCTTTCTGCAGTCAATCTTCTTTCTTCTGCTTCCCTTTCTGCAGCTAATTTCTTCTCTTCCCTTTCTGCAGTCAATCTTCTTTCTTCTGCTTCCCTTTCTGCAGTCAATCTTTTGTCTTCTGCTTCCCTTTCTGCAGCTAATTTCTTCTCTTCCCTTTCTGCAGTCAATCTTCTTTCTTCTGCTTCCCTTTCTGCAGTCAATCTTTTGTCTTCTCTTTCTGCCTCCAATTTCTTAGCCTCAGCCTCAATCTGCAACCTCTTAGTCTCAGCCTCAGCCTCAAATTGTAACTTCTTAATTTCCCTTTCAGCCTCTAACTTTCTTTCGGCTTCAAACCTTCTTTCTTCGCGTTCAATAAATTTGTCACATTCCGTAGTGACATAGGCAACCATAACTTGCCCATCTAATCCTAACTCTTTTGCAGTCTGAACAGCAGCAGATCGAAACTTGGCCAGGTCCGCCATTGTCTATCAGGTAAATTTATACAATGTCTAACCAACAATTCAATCTCTAAATATATATCTAATGGACAACACAGGCACCGTGAGCTCAACCTTATTTAATTCCACCCAAGGATACCTTTTAATTCTTATATTCCCTGAAGTGAATTACCCCCACTATTTTTAATAGGTAAAGATTCAAAATCCCAAGAGCGAGCCCCCAATATATGTGGTGAAGTGGGATGTTATAAATATTTATAGGGGACTTAGTGTACTGACTGAGATCAGCTGTGAAGGTATATATATCTAATAAGAGTAGTGTATTATATATAACCTTACTTGCTGCCACATATGTATACCTCAGTCAGAATTATTCTGGAATAGTGTGATGACTACGTTATATGTCTAGGGTATGTGTATGATGAAGTGTAAGTCAAAACAACAACAGACAGATAAACAATTTAATTTATTCCACCACACTTGACAACACTGTGACACTCACATACATAAAACACTCTACAAGGATATCTTAAAGGAGTCCCTGATAACTTTTCAAATAACAATATGTATTCATTGCTGTCATGAATGAATATGTGTCCTGATTCAAATACAAAGGGAACCAGGAATCACAATCAATTTTAATTACAAGTTATAAGTACAGAATTTATCAATATGAATATTGTAGTGACATATATTATTAAAAGTATCCTATGTGTGTCAGTTGTGTAGTAGTAATATGAGGTAATACTGGTTTTGTTTTGTTCAAGCTCTGTTGGTATTTGTCATCATGACTTCAATAGTTTGTCTTTATTGGAACTAGTATTGGAGATGTTCTCAGTTCCTGATATTAAAACAATTTAATTCCCCTCTTAATGTTATTTTTACAATGTCATTTTAAGATGGGGGTACATAATGTTGAGCTCAGCTGTCCACATCAGCTTATCTTGCGTGATGGCGGCAGGAAAAGACTCCTCTGCTCGATTTCTCCCCTGGGCTCTGGAGACACCTCACTGATAGCTAAATGGACCAAGGAGTATGCTGTCCGACTCTGGATTCAGCAAAGCTCTGACCAGGTGCTGCTCAATACCATAAGACCACAGTCCCACAATTCATGGAAATAAACACAGATACGTTGACTAGCAATGAATTCTGGCACAAATACTGGCACAAATTCCCATCTGCTTATGTTCCAGGCTTTTATTTAGCAAAAATATGAGCTGGCTTCAACGCACTGTTACTTTATCAAGCTTATTTGAACTAGTGGTCTCGAACTAACGCTCCTAAGTGATTATATCAGCGAGTCTGGCCAATGGAGCCACGTTTCGACAAGTGTTTGAAAAAATTTTACCTTCCTACGTCTCCCCTAACAACCAAGGATAGCATTTATAGTCCGACTAATCGTGTTTAGCCTTACATATCATTTCAGCCAATCAGTTCAAATGTAACTTGTGGCCCATTTCCCGTACAATGGTGGTTTTAAAAAAATCTACCACTGAGCGATTCTGATTTTTGGGTGTTGTCTGACAGCACCATCATTTTATTTTGGCTATAACTTGTTAATTCCTAGACTATTTGCGTAACGTTTTACATATTCTTTGTCAGCAAGCCCTAAGGAACCCAAATATACAAATTTAAAAGAGCTAAGTGGCTGCGTTCAAAATATGCAATTTCTTCTACCTCCTGTTTCGAAGATGTGCTGTCTGGGTACTGTAATGTTTTCAAACGTAAACCCATCTAATGTTATCTTTTCTAATAAGCGTTTTTCAGGATTTTAAAACCTAACTCTGGGAAGGTTAGTGTTTTTATCACTGTCCGTCCGAAAAAGTTAGTGCATGTGGCCTTACACGCGTGATAGTAGTAATTGTGTATCGCGTTACGCTTGTTGGGGTGGCATTAATAGCGAGACGCGTGTTTAATTTTGCATGCGTTTCTGATTTTCAGCCCTCCCTTCTTTCTATTTGAGTCCATCTGTTCGTTCGTTTAGGGAGGAGATTGGAGCACTGATTGAGCTGTTTGTGTTAATGAAGATAGTTCTTAAAACCAAACAAACCAAACCAAAGTATAATCATAATATCCTCAAAACTGTGTAATATTGATTCTCTCATCATTTCTATATCAATGCGCATCTAAAATATCTGAGTGTAGTTCCCGGTGGTCTCTGATGAGACTATCAATGAATAGTACTACTGCTCCCACAGACATTTCATGCAAGCTGACTAATATGTAATATGAGATTGCACATGAGGCTGGCAACCTTATCATGTAAAAAAAATTGCTGCAGAAACTACTACTATAAGACCATGTGAATGCATTTTGCAAGGAGAATTAGCTACACCGTTGGCTCAATAAGGAGCACAAAGGAATATGATGATGATGATGCAAAACTGTCAGTCTGCTTCAGTTTGATAGAAGCATGTCAATTTCACTAAGATAACCATGGTAACTGGTTGTATCATGAGTGCATACATATTCTCCCCATATTCCTGGTTTTTTTCCTGGACTTACTTCAGTCTATCTTGCATGTCAAATACACACAGATTTCTATCCCAGTGTTCTCAATTGTGAGAATACACAGAGAAGAGACAAATGTGAGAATACATTTAGCCAAAGATAGCATACTTTGTTGGTGGTGCATACTTCCAACTTGTGGACTCTCACATTTATCTTGGCAGCACCAAAGACAAAGTTAGAGGCACAGACAGGGATATCAAACAAGAATTAAAAAGGTAATTGTAGTCCCATAGCAAATACTGCCATAGGTGACCAGTTCCCTTTCTCACTGCCTTTGCCTTCCCTAACTCAATAACTTAGTCATAAATAAGAACACAAAGAGTGAAAAAGCTTTCTTTACACTGGGAAATATATATATATATATATACACATACACGTAATTTGACAAGGGATAGCATACACAATACGTCCACTCCCAGTGTCTAACAAACTTTGTAGTGAACAAACATAGGTCAATGAGTAATTGCCCACCCGCTTTCGCATAAGCGCCGATTAATATAACCAGGTCTGGAGTATCCTAAAGGAGGGTAAGAGAATTATTGGTTGATGACGATATGTAAAAGGAAAGAAGAGACTGGATACACATATATATGAGGGTGAGTCAAGTGAAAACCGGAAATATGTTATAACAATAAGAATAATCGTGCCATTATATTGTAACTTGCCAATATTGTTGTCCTGGATGTCTCGAGCGTCATGCACGCGCCATCGCGGTGATTACGCATAAGGTGACGTCATTATGACGTTTTAAAGATGGCCGCCCCGCTAGTGGAATGCACCAAACAGCAGCAGCGTTCTGTTATTCAATTTTTGATCAGCAGACACTTTGTGGTACTGTAGCACATCAGAGATGATGTGGTGTGCTGAACCGTGACTGATGTCAAGATGTGTGGCAATATCATCCACAGTCAATCGGCGGTTTCCCTG